>LR736858.1:14698552-15022261 GCA_902654985.2 Oryctes borbonicus | reverse complement strand
AAGTATCGGCACCCTCCGCACCACACAAGTTTAATTTATTATATAGTGAACGGTCACCGGCCATTCGGTCACCGGTTGATGATGAGGACCATTCGTGTCCTCGAAACGGCCGTCCCGGACTAATTATTATATTACTATATAATAAATTAAACTTGTGTGGTGCGGAGGGTGCCGATACTTATGTGTTGTTTTCATAACAGTGTCTATTAAAAATATGTTATGATAACTTACTTGGAATCAAGAAGCCCCTGTTCCAAATTTTATAAATAATACAGCAATCATTCCTACCTACACAGATAGGATAGATTCAACCAAATGGACAAAAGAAGCTGATTTAAATATCTCACAAATCTTTAAGCAAAAATACCGCAACCGGCTGCATAAAGCGTCATAATGTAAAATTCACGAAATTCAATTTATTTCTGATTTCTGAGATATTTAGACCAGCTTTTTTTTCCATTTGGTAACATTTTGTAGGTGTTAGGTGTTATCTAGGTGTTCTGACACATTTGAATAAGCCTGTGTCTATTTAGCTGTACAAAACATGCTATAAAAACAAAACATCCTCATTTGTACAGACAAGATTGCTTTGGTTAAATAAGCAAGAACATGTTGAAACTGGTGGTTGAGTAATTTTCGTTATTTTATGCTTGGAATCGTAACAATACTACAAACAACTGTTTATTTTAGAAACGTGAACACTGTGTACAAAAGCAATAGTCTATTTCTAATTAACTCGTGAATGTACATGTATTCTATTAGTACGTACTTAAAGCTTTTACAAGTCTCTACGTACGCATTGTATTTGGTGACATGCATATTTCGCAAAATAATTATAATGTTTTTGTACTCACAGACATTATTTGACAGTGACGTCAACGTTGTGTATGACACCTACGGTTTATTCGGAAATTAATCTGAGCTGGGATTAATGCTCTCCTTACAGTGTGTCTAAGGAATGCAGTTGGGCTGCTGGCCACGAGATGATACCACTTGCAACGCTTACGGAAATAATTTATTATTTTTTTAAAGATTGATTATCTTTTAAACATTGCAATCAAATAAATGATGAATTTAATACGCGAACTGAATGGTGGTGAATTATGTGAAGCATTCATTGAATCTTCTATATTCTCTATAATTAACAATATATTTATTTTCATTGAAAATATATAATTTAGGAAAGACCAGAGCATTTTTAAGTAGGGTCAAAACTGAATGTTTAATTATAGCATTTTATAATAGTTCCAGAGCAGAAAAGCAAAACTCAAAGTTATATCTATCAGTGCTATTATTTTTTACTCCAAACAGGTTAATTTCCAACTTACAGTGAAGAAATAAAATGGAGTACCTGGTTTTTAGGCAAGAAATCGAAAACAAATAGATATTCGTGCGATCTTAGAATTTTGCTACAATAAAATTAAAATCAGAGGAAACAAATATTAATTGCCAAAAAGGGTATCTACAGATTTATTAAAAACAAAAGTTACAATTTTAATATTTAAATATATGCCTAAACTAATTTCTAAACCGATAGCTATTTTTCGTTTACTATTAATCATTTTCATGTATTAAGATGTCACCAAAACAAATAATTTCCGCTGTCCATAGTTCTTCAAAACCAAAAAAGCTCATTTTCCTATCTCGAAAATTCTGCATAGCCCACTCCAAAAATTATACCTTCCAGTTTTCTTCATTCTTCATTCAGCAGATAAATGTTCTAATGTTGTAATTCCAATCGTATTAATTAATTTGTATATTGCAACATATACTCCACTCCTTCTAGACGTACGACAATATGAATAAAGTATCTCAGAAATAAATTCAATAGATCTCTTTGAGTCAGAAAGATTTTCAAATCTTCCTCTGACTTGTTCTTGTTTATAGCCAATATGCATAAATTATTCAAAATATTCTCAGAAGGTACTCGATGATATTAATGCATGTGAGTAGTATTAGACAGATCACTAAGTTCAAACAATATAATATTTACCCAACTACTTCCCATTGTAGGTAAGAGCATGTACCTAACGTTAAGTATTTACCGAGTGACGTAACTATAAACATTATGTACAGTGATTTTTGTAACAAGAATGGTCTGGTGTCATCTCATATGATTTATACAGAAAGATTTTGCAAGAAATGCAACATTTGCAAGTCATGGTCTCTTCATATAAGCAGAGCTGATATCGGCAAAAATTTTTCTTATCGGCAGTACACAAGCAAGAATTTCGGTGAGATTGCAGTGTGGATTTCAGTTGATCCGCAAAAGCTGATTATGCTGCCAGGAATGGACGCATTGAAGTTGGTACTATTAGCAAAACGTCTTTCAGTATGTCATGAAAGCTATGAACTTCTTCATTAGAAGTCAAAAAGAGGAAAACGTTGCAATTATATGGCACGAGGCCATATCTGGACACAATTAGTATCTTTAACACTTTCCTATGGAACACAAATAAAAAGAGTCGTATTCGGACTAGATAACTATACTTTCAAAAATAAGAACAGGTGCCCCTGACATTTTTTTGTACACAATTCTAGCAAGGTATAGAAACAAATTATAGAAATGCACTATTTTGAACCAGGGCATACCTATATGAGTGTAGACAGCCCCCACAATCAAGTAGAAAAATCAGTAGAAAACAAAAGCAAAGTTACGGCTTTTGCATCTGCCAATTTAGGAAAAGTAATCGTAAATTCTATGGAGATAAACGTTTATTATATGTGGAAAGACTTTACACAAAAAAATCTGTAGTTAAAATATTAACACTCCTCCCCCGTACCTAGCCAGGTTCAAATCGCTGCAAGCAGAGGCAGCGGATCTTTCCAGTCCAGAAAGACTTTCAATGGTGAAGCAGGGGATTTTTAAAGAAACTCAACCTATCACAGAACCAAGAGGAATTGAGGAAGGTACAAAGAAATACTAAAATGCTTATGCCGGCAAATAGACTTGAATTCTGAAAAATGTTATCGTTAAAAAGAGAGCGTTTTAATCCATACACGTACAAAATAAAATTTGGGTTAAACTCAAATGTGTTATTTTTTAAATATTTCTAAAGTATTCATTGGTATGAGGGATTTACTACAAAATGAAAGAATAAAATTATCCTTAAAAATATAATATAGTGCAGTAAGTCCTTTTGTTTTGTTAAATGAGCTGAAACTTCTTTGAAATTCATTATTTCAACATATCCAGAAAATTACAAACCCTTATACAAACGGCAATAGGAGATAAGTGTTAAATAAGACAATAATGAACAATTAAATTTCGACCGTTAACTAATCCAAATGTCAATTTCGTAGTTGCTGCGTGTTTGGCTATCACAGCAGAATGCTCTTCATTTTCCGCAGTTCTTATAACGTCTATCTAAACGTTTAAAGAACTTTAGTTTTTAGCTTCGCAATGTAAATCAAACTTTCAAGATTTTGTGTTTAAATACAGTTTTCAAAAAAAGACACACCAGCGTTTTCTTTGGAGACAAGGCTTTCATTTGAGGTACTAGACGATGGATCATTCCATTTAAAGGTTTTGGATAGGTATTCGTAAGGGCACAGGAGTAAAAGTCATAAATGTGTTTCGTAGGTCAGATAGGCCTGTCCTATTTACAATAAAAGTAGATGAGCTTTTGGAGAATTTTTCAGTTCGTTTTAATTTCTGAAGTATTTCAGCTAAATCGTTTTAACAACGAAAACATTTCGAGGTTGGAGATACCAACATCGTTTAACATGAAAACACAATTTGAAAAAACCAAAACTCTTCCAAAAAGGGCCATAACTCTCATACAGGAAAGTATTCTATTCTTAGTGTTGTTTCAGGGTTATCAATAAAATTCACAAAAGACCGACAAGCATCTTACTAGCAAATAACAGATGACCTTGTGGATGGTACAATTTGAAGTAAACGCATTAAGCAGTGCTAGAAAAAGAAAATTGATGCAGACTCGAAATTAAGTAAAAAATGCTATAAATCAACTATTGCTGATAATTTATTACATTAGATTAGATTACGTAATTTATTACATTAGATTATTATCTAATGTAATAAATTATGGCCAGCCTCTTCACATAATATAAATGATTGACAAAAGACCTTTTTTTATAGATTCCCTGACCATCCATTCCATTTAATATATTAAAGTATCAATTTAAATGCAAATCATATCGTTTTTGCTGCACACAAATTATGATCTGACTACTTAATTTTGGTATCGTTGTGCAAAGTTGACCTTGCAAAAACGTCATTGCCAGTGCATGTTAGGAAATTTTAATTTATGCAATTTACAGGTGGGTTCGCTACATTGAAGTTCACGGTAGAATGCGTTATTTTAGAAAATTGCACATTCATTCAATCACTCGCCGTCACTATTATTCCTGCAGGGTATGTCGAAGTATCGGTTGAACGTTTCGAACTTGGTATTAAAACAATTGAAAGAGCGCTAAAAGCTAAAAGGAGTTTTTAGATGGAGCATCCGTAGTACTTATGCAACCTATCTACGCACTGTTGCAGCGCAACACAATTCAGAGAACAAGTTTTGAAGTAATAAATACAAAAAAAGAATTAAATTGTGCCCAAGTAATCAGCATTTTCAGCTTCCCGTATCCACGTCTATAAAGTAGCTATCAAAATCATTGTTGTATGTTCGATTCATGGAGTTTCAATCTTTTTGTAAATGTATGTTTCTGTATGTTTTTTCACGGTCTAAAAAACTATTCTTTTTTTTCTTCATAAACACTTCCCTACACCTCAAACTTATACTTTTTTAGTAAATTAAATGAAACTATGCAGATAAGCATTTTCCTAAACTGCACAGTCTTGCAGCGAAATACTGTAAACTCATTTTTCTTTTCGTAACAATTCTGTTCAATGCAAACAGTTAAGTCGGCAATCTATATTTTTTTATTTCTTTATTTATTTAGTGTTAACATTATAATATTATTTCAAACGGGGCGACGGCGCAAATCATATCAATACCTAACCAAATTGTCAAGTACGCGAACAATATTTACTTCGGTTCAACCATATATTCAATTAAATAACAAATATGCAGCGGTTGTTAGAAGAATTTGTTATTCAGCTATATCTTTTGTTGCATCAATAATGTCTTAAATTGAGTAGGTTACCATGTGTATCTTTCTTATTATCAAATATAAAGATTTGTTTAAATTAGCAAAGCTATACAGTTTTGAGCGTTAACTGAAGTTCCGTTGAGGAAAATTTTAAGTTCTAAACAGTTTAAAAATTGGTAAAAAACTGAAAATCGCTTTAAAGTAAAATATTTCAAGTATAGAAGACATGGAAAAATGTTCTAATCAAAAGTTGTTTAGTTTAACTAGATCCACTTACAGCTGACACCAAAGATAGTCAAAATGGCAGTTTTTGAGATGTTGACTATACGACATTTATTCATATTTCCTATTGTTTTCAATTTCAATTCAACAATTTCTGAAGATCTGTACTGTTGCTGGGACTTACTTGGATTTACTAAAGACTGAAGCTCCTCTCACTGAACAATTTAATAACTTTTTGACGCAAGCCTGATTAATCTCATTATCACTATAGTTCACTCTAGCTGGTGCTTTGAGCTTCCACGCGTCTGATCAGAAGAAGAATTCGGAAGTATCCACGATTTTAAAAATATCGAACGGGATTAGTACCCTCAGGATCTATAGTTGATTTAACTAGATTATTTATTTAAACGAAGTAGATAACGCTATACTCAGTTTGTTCGACAAGCATGCTCTTATTCACATACTCAAATTTACTAAGCCTTATGTGCACTGGCTAACTGACAATCTAAAACTTTTGATGCATCTTAGGGACAAAGCGAAGGCAAAATTTCGGCCGACAGGTCCCACAAGTGATTGGGAATATTATAAATCTTTACGACATTTAACAACATCCACTTTGAAACGTGAAAAAGAAGCATACCGTGGACACTGAGGATATTCAGACCATTATTGGCAGCACCAGAACCAATGTTTCCGGGTACGATAATATTACAATTAGAATCATTCGATATTGTTACACCATATATTATTAACATTAACTCTTGTTTATTAACTGATATTTTCCCAGATAGATGGAAACATGCTTTCGTAATGCCCAGATCCGAGAGAATTTAAAGATTTAAGTCCAGTGTCTTAATGGCATTATCCAAGGTTTTAGAAGAAATTACAGCTGTGCAACAGTGCTTGCAAAGCTAACGAACGATATTCTATTAGCATTTGATCTGAGTTCTATTACAATTTTGGTGTGGCTGGAATATACGAAGGCCTTTGATTGTTATTTTAACTATTTATTGAATAAGTGCCATACATACACTTGCACAATTGTTGAAAATATACAGGTTAATTGTAACAAACATTACAGGTTTTGCGCAACTCTTGCTTGCTATAATGGTATTTCATAAACGTCCGGCTCGCGAATCCTACAACTACTTGTAGTGGCATTTGTTGCAATTGTAGAATGTATTTCCAATATTTTCTTAAACATGATCGATACCGTGTTGCAACACTGAAAATTACTTTTCACAAGGTATAATGATTTTTACTGTTAAATGCATGGATTACTACCCATGTAGCTCTTATACAGAATGGTAATTGTAATGATTTCGTTAGATAAAGATCCAGATGATACGTTTGGGCATTATTTGAATGTATTAGTCGTTATTACTCTGCTAATAAAGCGACAATAATAGTAATAATAATAAAAAAAATTATTTCAAACTCCAGAATAAAAATGGGAACAACACAATCTCTAAATAGAAGAAAGAAAAAAATAGTTAAATAACGAGTCAAAGTTATGTTAAGTTAAAAAATTATGAAATGAATAAAAGCATTGGGATAGTAAAAAAGATTTCATTGTTTTTTAAATTTATTTAAATGGTGAACTTTGTAATTACCCGGAAGATTGTAATAGATTTTTACTCCAAAAATATAATATAATAACACAATTGGCTGTTAGTTTAGTTTATTTCATATGATGTATCTTAGGCTCTCTTGCACTATAATCATGCTGCTCATTGTTAGTCTCTTTAATTTCGTTTTATTAGCTGTACGTGTACATAATTAAACCAAGAACTTTCAGCTTGAAATACCTTTTCACGTATTTTATAATTCCGAAGATACCTTACTTTAAAGGTAATAACAATTTCCAATTCTTTTCCCCAAAAATTCGCCGAACTGTTCCGAATTTAAAATTTTCCTGAATTTTCCTGAACATTTACGCACCCACCGACATATGTAGATGCATGGAAACAGACATAAAACATTAATTTATCTGGTAGTTAATGTCTGTTAAACCGCCTCAAATTAACTCGGAGACAAATTTTTACGGATCAAGTAAGTATCAATTAAAAATACAGAATAATGAGTTTTATACACTAATCATCATATGTCAAAATACTCGTTATTTTTGATACTAACATTTTTTAAAGTTCACTAACAATAAATGCGGATCCTTTAAGTGGAACTCAGCGCGTAGAAATTGTAATTCTTGTTGGATGTGGCGATAAAACCAGAATACAACAAGCAGTGTATAATCTGTTTAACGCGAGTATCCAGATAGAAATACCAATCAATCCAAAGTGAATAAAATCGTAAAAAAAAAACATTTAGAGTAACTGGGCACGTCTAACGCATTTCAAATGCAGGGTGTCTTAAGGAAATGAATGAAGATGTGAAACTTAATATTTTGTTAATTCTCTCTCTCTCTCTCGATCAATTGTAGTTTTATACAACCGCAATCAACGCCTCATTCCCTAAATTCCCTTTTTGGATGAGGCCTTATTTTGCTTAAATGGAACAATAAATTCACAAAATTGCAAGTACTAGTCTACAGGATCCTCAAAAGATTACTGAAGAACTCAACACTCAATGTTAATGTGTGGACATGGATAGTTGACAATGGAATCACTGATCCTTTCTTCTTTGACAAAATCCACACAGAGCAGCAATATCTGGATTTTTTGAGGAACGCATTTGTACCTGCTAATGCAGAAATTTTTCCAAATAAAGATGACTTACCAAATAGTACTCTGTACTTTGTCCTGTTTTCTCCGCTTTCCTTCGAGGTGGATCGGTAGGCGACGACTAACAGAATTGTCCTCAAGTTCTTACGTCCTTTGATTTTTCTTATGCGGATATTTAAGATTACGATAAATAAAAATTAAGTATGACATGAGTCGAATTTGTCATCCGCAATGAACAAAATGAATGGCATTTCGAGTATTTGACTTAAAGGAAACAATCATTTGGTGTTAATAAAATATATGCTTTCTACTCTTTAAAAGATATTTATTTTGTTATGATAGGTACTAATATTTTCACGTTACTATTTAGAGAATTAAAGGATTTATTAAAATAAAAAATCGGAAGTTGTCGTTTAAAAAAAAGGTCGGTCACTCCTTATTTGAAAAGCAGAAGTGGTAATGCAAAAATGTTTACTTTGAAATAGTAAAATTGATCTGTCCGAGCATTTTTTCAAAAAACAAATTGTTTCAAATTACAAAATAAATTTTGTCGCACAGTTTACTTATGTTTATATAAAAAAGTAGCTCTTATGTCGTTTTGTCACGCGCTCTTCTCGTGCAGAGTGCACTCACTGGCAGAAGGTGGAAAGGTACCTACATACGTATATATTGCTGAAAATCGATTTCGTGCAATTTCAAGGTGAAACATCGAAAAAATATCATCACAAGTGTAAGAAGAGCGAAGAAAAACTTCATGTCACCTTGAAGGCGCGTAGTTTTTATCGATACAAATCGCACCAGCATAATTTAGTCGTTTATTACTTGCAAACTGTCAGTCTTGATTATTTAGCAAGTCTATGCGATTTTTAAGATAATTCGCGTTTGAAAACAAACTGAAATATTTGTGTTTTACGTTGGAAATACTTAAATACATACATATTTAATTAAGTTATACTGTAAAAAATACTTTTCCTTTCTACGTAGAACTATTGGGATTAATCTAGCAACATATCCATGTGGATTTCATTAATTTACCCATTTCTGTAACTAATGGCCTAACAATAACAATTTGTTTGCGTGTGTTACACACCCCATAAAAAACAATATTGATATTACTATCAAACTTAAGATTGAATGTATTAATACATTTCGAATACATAATAAGAATGGTAGATAAGAAAGGAATCAAGTATAACTTTGGAATATAAAAATGTTGTAAAGCAACTAAAAATTACCTAATCAGAACACTGCGCTTACTCCAGTACACCCACGTAACGAAGTCGCTTGTTTTTTAAATTAAATTTAGTTTTATATAAGTGGTTAATAAATAGTGGCAGTTGCGAATATGGGGGGAGTATGAGAAAGCGTAGATCCAATATTTCATGAGGAGAAATCCTATATTTACCCATAAGGAAAGCAGAAAGTGTTTTATTGGCCAGAATCAGGAGCTATGAATAAGAACGATGAAAATGGCTACTTTGAGTTACCGCATAACACTTTGACAGAAAATGATATTCTAGACAAACCGGGAAGTACTTCAACATGAACGAAACCGGCCAACAATTAAACAACAGGCATGCTATTGTCGAAAAATGTTCCAGAAATATATAAGACACATCTGGAGAAAAGGGCGAAACTATTCCTATTTTGGCTTATTGTAACGCATAAGGTCTATTTATCCTCTCCCCCCTCATTTTTGTATTATTTCTATACTATTGAAAAACAGCGCGCCATCTCAACCGACATTACCCTATAGTTTATGTAGTGCGGGACTTGTCTTTGAATAAGCTTTATATGAAAAGTCTTCCTTGGAATTGCTCAGGAAAGGCATTATTTTCCACCTACGGACCAGGTGAATCAAAACTGTAAACTTGGCTTTGAAGGAAACTGTTCGTATATGTACAAGGATGAAGTAGTGCCTTTCTTAAATACATACTAAAGTTTGTTTTGGCAGAGCTTTTTAAACTTAATCTAGGTTTCAAGTTCAACTAGTTTCCTTTAATTTTTCATTTTAATTGTCTATTATCGGTAGCTTTCTTTCACTATCACAACTGTTAAACAAAAAACAAATATTTAACGATTAATACTTACTACCACAGATACTATAAACGTCATTGAGTTATTATAATAGTCAAGTGGAACGTGTTTGGTGCGTTATCGGGGGAACGCGCGTGTTGTAAGATCTATAATCGGAATTAATACAAGAGGCCGATTGTGTACTCGCTGCAATGGATAGTAAAGTAATGAATGTTTACGTATGACGTAATAGAATTATTAAATATACAACACATACATATTATAGCATGTGGATGAACTAAATGGTGTTATCAGCCAATGGTAAACCAAGTTTGTAGTTTGCCAACATTTGTTAGTGTCAGAGGTCGTGTTTATAAATTTTGTTTTAGGAAGTGAAATCCCGTGAAAAGGTTATCTACGGTCTATGGTGCAACCGTACGAAATATCGTAGTTCAACCAGTGACGGATTTTCTAGAAGAATCACGTGAAGGTAGCTGTTTCCGTCTAGAATTTTTTGGGTGTGACACTTCCCAATAAAAGATTTTCTGTTAAATTACATTGCTGAAATGTATGATGTATAATGGGACAAAAGTATACTTGGACGGCTATCCAGCGAATGAAGCAGTATGGGCAGTGTACACATGGCTCACTTTCTTACAGGTTTGCTGCGTATCATCCAAGTTTGCTTTTGTGCCATTGTACGGATAATTAGCTCTATCTTAAAGATATTGGCATATAAAGCTGAGAATTGGAAGAAATTCGGTAATCATGGAAGCAGAGTTACATTCATATTTGATGTTATACAACCTGTTTCGCGAGAAATTGTATCGATCAATATAAGAGAGAAAACTTGAGAATATACTAGCGCCTATATGTGCGATTGAACTAAAATATTTTCAATATAAGACTTTCGACCATTAGGAAACAATTCTACATTAACGAAGCGTTGAATTGCCAGCTCTTCTGGTAGTTTTGAGTTCTAAATACCCAGGGATACGAATTGCTCCGGTAATGAGAATTGTGCCGGTTAAGCAGACCATTTCTTGTAAATTCTGTTTGATTCGACCATATAATATCTAAAAATAATTCGTGTTCCAGAAACCAGATCAAAATAAATTTTCGAAAACTTCCGACCGCTTCTGTTTTTGTGGATACCAAGCAGCAAAGCTATCGTATGTTCCCAATATGACTTGGATTCTCCATATTTTCATCAATGTTGGGTTGTAGGGCGACGTTTTGAAATACTAGATAAGTTACATTCTCATTAGTGGAAATTGTGCTATAAACATTTTCCTAAATATCTGAAAAAATATGAAGTTTCGATGCGACTATGACACTTTTTTATGTTTTTTTAAGAGCAAATTGGCGAGAAAGAGAAAAATACGTAGTTGAGCTCAAAAATAAAAGATTTGGACACTTTTTTCAGTTGAAAGTTTAGTTCATTATTGGACACACTCTATAATGTTTTCGAAAAATGAATTCGGTTTCTAATCTTACCCTACACGGTCAACAATCCTGCAACATTTCAATTTTCCAAATTAAAAACTCACTGTTCTAAAAGTTTACATGCGCTCGTCAATTTTTAAGAAATATGGTTAGAAATAACAACATAATTGTTTTATCAAGGAAACCTTAAAAATGAAATAGAAATTCAAAAATGTAATGTTGTATAGGGTGTTCTATTTAAAATAACAACGTTGGCAAATAATTGAGCATATTTCAGTTCGATAATACATGTAGGTTGTGATATATTACCAAGTTTTCCTTTTAAGGATATATTGGGACTTATATGCATAATAATTAAAAAGTAGCACAATTAGAGCGCAACATTTGATTTTTATGATACTTTGATTAAGAGAAACTAAGAAACCTAAGGAAATTCTTGAGACAAACATGTAGCCTCAGAAAGAGATTGTTCGGTGTGAGCTTTGGCATGGCGGAGTTACTGAACCATTCATCGATGACGAAGCCAACAATGCAGATACAGTTAATGGAGACCGTTATCGTGGGATGAAGAGAGTTTTTGTGGCTTGCATTGGTTGTTAAGAAAGTGTAAGAAAGACTTCCTGTGTAACCATTCACATTCAAGGAAAGATTCGTATTTCAGTCGGCTACTCCAGGCAGCTAGCGGTGAGGCATGGCATCGTACGGAGGAATCTGGGAACCCGCTAGTGAAAAAAGTCGTGGATCCGCAAGGTTGGGCATCTCCAGAAAGCCTCGTTGTGCGGATTACAAACAGATTTGGACGTTGAGGGATAAGTGAACCTGTACTAAGAGATCCGTTACACAAATTCCAAGCAGTGCGCAGTGATGGATGGACGAAGTGATAAAACAGCATATTCACGACTAATGTAAATAATGCTTAAGCAATCAATGAAAGAATGCAGTTTGGTACCAAGTCCATTATCCACCTAAAGACTAGATTTACATGTCATTTAGACTACCTAAAACCTTGGACATCAACAAAGACGGAACTCCGCCTTTCCAGGGTCATTTCCAGGGACGTTTACGCGCCCCCAGTATGCTAGTGGGTCAGGTACGAAACCCCGCGTTCTCCCAAATTGTCGAACTTGATTCAAGCTTGAACGTAAAATTAAATTGAGACATTGTTAACAATTGCATCTTTTAGTTGACTGCTGCTTAAATCGTTTTTAACCCTATACAAGGTTAATTCATTACCATTTTCCTCCAACTCGATAAATGTAATTCCTCCGTTCAAAATAGTAGGATGTATTAGACAACAAGCAAACATTTTCGAGTCCTGCGCAATCTTTCACATTGATTTTCCTGTTTCAGTAATTGTAAGATGAAAACACGAACCACCACTGCCTTTGACTACCAAATGAGAAAATGGAATTGCGGTTGTGACGCCAAGTTATAATGTGAAAGTGCTAAAGTAATAATCGCTAATGATATTTTCGACAAGAAATCTTTATGACAATGCGTATTAAGTATACTTTAAACATTTTAAGCTTATTTAATGAGTAACGGATGAATAGGGTGTTGCTTTACCAAATAGGATTATAGAAAGGAATATTTAAAATTTTGAAAGAACAATTCTTTAGAACTGATTTATCGTGCCGAGATAATACTCAACAGTAATAAAGATACAAATATCTAAAGTTGAAAAAAAAAACAATTAAATCTACATTGAAGAAATAGAGATTTAATTGTTAATAATCGAGATATTTTGAGAGCCAATTAGGAGCTACAAGAACTGATTATAAATTAATCGAACTGAACATTGTTCGAGGGAAGATTGTAGTTTAAGCGGAATAAATAAAGAAAAACAGAATTCGCGTCGATGCAAGTTCAAGTTCTTTAACTTTATTATTCAAACACTTTTATCTTACACGTATGCATTGTAATGATGTTGTTGTTGTCCGTCGTATGTAGTTGTCGGTGATGTTCTAGACTTTGTCAGCGGATATTTACTCGAAGCAGTACATACATACCATTGGTATCGTCGTTCCAGGCACTAGGAAATAACAACAAATACATTTTAACGAACCATAGAGGATTTTTAATATACTCCTGACGCCGTGTTACATGTCCGCGAAGGAAAGTTTCCAGAAAGGCGGTTTCAGAGAAGGTTTAGTCACTTGCACTTGCAAGGTTTCTTTTCTGACATGAGACCTTGCCTTGTACGATTGCTAGTGACCGAGCAGGAATATTCGACATTTATTCCGATGTTTTTTCTTCGTAGTCTGTCGTCATTAAGAAATTGTTAAGATTAGTAAGTACTTGATCATATCCGTCTCTAAAGACATATAAGTACCTGTTCCATCGTAATTTACTCAATATATCGGTAAATTTTAGCTCTATATAAGAAAAATTTCATAATTAAAGGAATTTCTTTCCAATCGTTAGCATTTGCCTTTTTGGCTTGACTTTTAAATGCAACGATAAAAAGGTTGCAAGAATGTGTAAATATTAGAAGTATATACATTGTGATACTGTGGTAATTACGCCAGAGAAGGAAGTCCCATACCGATAGCTACCAGTTTGCTTTCGCTCGGTGAGATAAGAGCTCAACATATGTCCCTACGGATTGCAAAAGTAAAAGTAAAATTGCGTGATCAATCGAGTCAAATGCCCTGGAAAAATCTAATGTAATCAGCAATACCACTTTGCCCACTCACATTGCGTTCGTATATCATCAGTTACAATTCTGAAATCAGATTTACAATCTGGCATAATATTATTGGCACAGAGATGTTCACGTATTTCAAAATTCAGTATCTTCTTCAAAACCTACGATAAACTTGGTAAAATACTTATGGAGCGGATATCGTTCAAAACTGTAGGTGCTGCAATCTTTGGCAAAGGAACAACTAATGAATACTTGTAGTCATCGGTTAAAAAATTGCTTTCTAAACAATAACTAATTACGTGCGTTTTCATATAGTGCATCAACTACCATTGTAGGAGGTAGACTTATTTCTTATATTCCCTTACGTTATATCGGTATCATAGCTAAGACCAATGACTAAGGCAGAATTACAACCCTCAATAGACAATTTACCTGATGAAGAATTTCCTCAAGCCATTTGAATTATGAGGATCTTTGGGCAAATTAGTAAAAGTAATAGTGGTGATATGCCAGCTAAAAGGGTCCTGTTTTTGCTTCGCTGTATTTGATGAAATGTTTATCTCGGGAATAGAGAAACCAGACTAATAAATCAGCAGCTATTAGGAAATGTATTAATTCAACTAATCCCGTCTAGAGGTAGGTGCAGTTTCAGACAGTACTTACCTAATAAACCTCATAACTATGGGATAAAAGTTTTTGCTATTGTGAAATTTAGAACACTTTATTTGGAATCTTTTGAAATACGGGATGGGATTCGTTCGCCAGGACGATATAGCTCTAGTAATTCACCAGTAGATATCATAAAACGTTTAGTTCAGCCAATAAAAAATAGCAATCCTAATGTAATTATTGACAATTGGGACACTACCTCTCGTGCAAACGTTATTGTTAGAAACCAAAATAACTAGCGATTTTTTTTATTTTATCAAATCAAACAAAAAAGTATGAGATTAAACTATCATCATCATAATACACTCCAAAACAACTGCGAAAATGAATTCGTTTATGCCCCAGAAAGCACTATACAACTTTGTTCCTTAGTAGTCAATTGCTATCTGGAAACTGACCAATCTGTAATACCTTAATTCATTTCTTGATCTGGTGGGGTAGAAATACTTTTTTGTTCTGGTGTATGTGACGGGCATCTGCCAAAATGAATACGGATGTAACGGTAATTTTTTTCTCTTTTTAAGCAAGTTTTATAGCTGTTTTTATATTCCAGGTTACACAGCAATCTGATAGCCTTCTCCTACAGTACAAATATTATCTATGCTTCCAAAGATGTCCCCTATAAAAGTAAACCGTAGCACATTATGGAGCGGAAACATGCCGCCTTGTTACTTCATGTACGACTATGTGCTTAAAGCTCCTGATTGCGTAAAGTGCAGATTATAGTTTTCTTGCAGATGCTCGATATATGAGTACCATGTAAGACTACTATTGAAGATAATACCAAGAAATTTAGAAACGAAGGCTGTGGTAGCGAAGAATAGGTCCTGTCATTTATCAACGTTAACTTTTATAGTTTGTTACTCGCGAACCATCCGTACCCCCGATAGAGACTCCGAATTTCTGGCGGAGGTTCTTTGGATCGATATCTTGTAGTAATAAGTATCATTATCGTACATTCACACTCCAGCTCAACGAATTCTAGCCGAAATATCATTGGTGTAAATGACGAAGAGCAGAGCGCGAAGAATTGGACCCTGGGCAACACCACGTGTTATGCACATCGCCTGGGACTGCAGGTTATTCTATTCCGTTAAATTCAATCTACTTGTCTGATCTCAATAAATCAAGAGGTACGCTTCATATTCGATAATATTCCAAGTTATTATATTAGACTAGAATATTGTGATTTACTGAGTCAAAGACTTTGGTTAAGTCTAGCATGTTTCATTCAGCCCATTCTTCTGCATCCAACGCTTTACAAATATTTTAAACTGAGGATTAAATGGAACACTCTGTATATTATTGCACATTCGAATGTTACTGGTCAATTGATGTCAACTTTCAAAATTCCCTACACCTAATCATCTTAGTTTTTGAGATTTTTATAAAATGCCCTTATTATTGAGGCAAAAGAAGATGTGAATCTAGTGACGAACCATAGACCAATTACTACCTTACCTACTGTCCCAAATGTTTTTGAAACGATCATAACGAAAAGAATAAAATACTTTGGCGTCTGGCACAGCAGAGTTTACGGCGTGAGAGGTCTGCAATAATCCTAATAAACAGCATCATTAAAAATAATAATAGCTCTTGACGGTGATGAGGAACGGAGGACGATCTGTTATTAGAATATTAAGTCGGGTGTAGAAGTCACGAGGTCAGTTCTTGGACCAATGCAGTTCTTAGAGGACACTTCCTTTGTGGTTTCAGACCAACAGACTCTCAATTAACAAGCGGCTATTGTTCTTGAAGATGCTACAGAACGATTTTCTGCAAATAACCTCCGAACTAACATAAACAATCCCAATACGTTCAAATATTAACTCGCCATTAATCGGAAGCAAAATCAGTTAATTTTCTCGCCATTAATCGGAAGCAAACTCAGTTAATTTTCTCGGCTTAATCAGTTTACATTAGCAACTTATGACGCCGTCAGAATAGCGAACCTCACTCTGTTCCACTCTAGAGCTTCATACGGGATCGTAATGTGGGGATGTTCTTGGTAGATTCCTGAAGTACTGGTAAAATAAAACGCAGCGCTACGAGTGCTTTTTTGAATACTTAAAACTCAAAATACTCACCATTCACTACATTTATATTCTTTCCGTCCTAATGCAAATCCAACTTATAAATAAAACAACATTCTACACAGAGAAGTACGCAACTGTGACACAAAGAAGCGAAGTGCCTTTCAATTGCTACAGGATAAAACTTTACAATTAGATCGATTTACAAACGATGACTGAAAAACGATTTAATTTCTCCCTGTCAAATTGGGATAGATGGCCGTGTATAATATTGAAATGGTTCCCATTTTTTTAATCCAAAAACTGTAGTTTGTCTGCGGTTTGGCACAATAAAACTTTGTTCTGTTAACTGACTCTGTATGCTTTAATTTAGAAACTATAGCAGCAGTAAACAATATGTTTTCTGAATGGTGAAACCCCTCTTCCAGACTTGCCGTATATATTTTATAACTGAAGCAATTTATGTTGATTTATTGCTTCTAAAGTAAATTTATAATTTATTATTTCAATTCCAACGAAAATCAAAGCAAAAAAAATTACAGTTGCATATTACTATTTATACAGGCTGATCCAATTTAATGTGCATCACCATGTTTCAATGCTACAAAGTAGGTTCAAAGTCTCCGAAGTGGTAGTGTTTTCAATAGTGATTGACAAAAAGATATAACAAATGAACAACCTACGATAAGAAATTCCTCTTTATTATTAATTGGACAGTATATACACTAAAAGGTTTTTAAAGGATATTTTATAACGTAAATAACAGAAATATAACGTGCTTTAGTTTATGTAAAAGATTTGCTTCCATTGTCTTCTTAGCTAAGCTATCTATATTCTAAACAAAAAAGTTATTATTTCAGGAATTGCAACTTGTGATCAAAAAACAAAATAAACACAGATCATGTTTTGCAACAAATCTCCAAACCTTTCATTCGTTGCGTATTCTTCAAAATAATAAACGAAACACTAACGAAGTAAATATTTTAATTGGTGGAGATAGAGATACTACGGAGATGTACAGTTTGGTGCAGCGAATCCTTGGTTGTTATTTCACATTTCAATGCGCAAAACAATATTATATTATATAACGACGTATCTTCGTTTAAACTACGCGCAATTTATGAATTTGCACGCGGATAGCAAATTTACCGATAACCCCTGCTAGTAAATCTTCAGCCTATTGTTATGCAATTAACTTATCAACGTTTACTGGAGCGTTTCTCTTTGTACAATTAAACGCATCGAACAATGAAGCAGATATGAGGACTTTTTCTTTATCTGCAATATTTTATATTATGTATTATACGCATGTGTATTGAAATATTATGATAATATAGCAAGTTATTACCAGTTGAATTGATATGTACGAAACAGCACAATTGGAAGTACATATTTATTTCAAAATTCTCAAACGCACCATATTTCACGTAGTAACACTTTAGGTAACGTTGACCCGAATCTATCAAGACGACGTTAGATGAATTTTAATTGTTTAGCGCCAACTTACGCGGATTTATTTGGTAATTTTTCTTGACACATGGAAATAATACTATGTCAAGTTTATGAAGAATTCCAAGGTAAAAGAATATAAGAGATTTAACAAAATTTCACGTTATCTAGCAAAAGAACCGATATTGTAAAATTATTTTTATTCCACATAATAAAAAATTATCACTAATTATCTTTTTTTAGATTATCCTAAATAATAAGTAGGGTTTAACTCCAAGCATTCAGTACACTGAACGAAAAGGTACGTAGCTATGAGGGTCGTTCAATAAGTCCTTAGAAAAAGATAGAAAAACAAAGTATTTTCTGTAGATTTTTATTTTTCAGCATAATCTCCATTTAACTTTACATACACTTTTCCAAGCGTTCCTCAACTTTTTTAAGCCCTCCAAAAAGTAGGATTTCCGAAGGTCCTTAAAATAGACATCTGTTTATCCGATGATTTCCTAGTTTGAGTGAACCATTGCCCGCCGAGATATTTTTTCAAATTTGGAAGTAGTAAGATGTCACTGGGGCCAAAATCGGGTGAATACGGTGGATGTTGTACTAATTTGAACTTTACTTCCATAATTTTGGCCATCGAATCTGCCCAGGTATGCAACCGTGTATCGCCTTGATGGAAGAGAATCTTTTTCGACGCATAATACTTTCCAGTTATTGTTTGTCGTTTTTCCAGGTAACTGGTGTAGATGATTCCGCGTACATCCCAAAAAAACCGAGGTCATCACCTTGCCTGGCGATTTCACCGTCTTCGCCTTCTTCGGAGTCCGTCCTCCATCAAAAAGCCACTGTTTTGACTATTCCTTTGTCTTGCGAGTGTAGTAATGCATCCATGTTTCGTCTATAGTTATGTATCAACGGAGAAACTCGTCAGGACTGCGAAAAACGTCAAAACAGCGTCAGAATCGACCGCACGATTGCGTTTATTCTCCACGGAGAGCAAACGCACACCCATCCTGCCAAGATTTTTTTCACATCCAGTTTTTCATGCGATATATCCGTAGCCTCAACTATTTTGCGCACTTTGATTCGTGGATCATTCAAACCCATATCGTGGATTTTGAGAATCACTTCCACTGCATGCCCAGAACGATGCTCATCTTTTGTGGATGTATGGCTGCGTTTAAGCTCATTTATCCAATTGTAAACAGTTGTTAACACAGTTGGTAGCTGTTTATTGACCTTCTTACCAGAAACAAACCATTTTCGATACTAAGAGCGCTACGAACTCTCTTAGATTTTCTAAGGACTTTTTGAACCAGCCTCATACCTAAGAAAGTACCTTGATTTAATAGTTTTATCATTAAAGATGATCCAAATAACAAGTTTACTATTTCTATAAAAGGTTGTTTGTTAAATTAATGAACATGCACATCGATGAACAGAAAAAACAAATTTGTTCAGACAAAGAACACCTTCATCCGCTAGTTCATTAAAAATATCAATCGTAATTCGAAATAAATAATAAACGTTCCCTCCTGTTCAGCAATTCCAATTAAATAAGAGGATCCCCTTACCTCCGTACTCTCTCTCTGTCAACATACATATTTCACTAATTATTTCTTGTACTTGCCTACAAAATGATGTAGCATTTCAAACCTAACATGCTTTCAATAGTTCTGAAAACGACATATCCATCACCAAGGTTATTAAAGAAAACTAATTTGACCTTACTTGTTTCATTTATATTTCAAACAAAAACAAAACTTTCTTAATACGTATCTATCACCCATGATTACTACATACAAATAAATAAAATGTGCACGCTGAAGTAACAGATTAATTTTTACTCTTATTCCCGTTGACATGGACACTTAACTTTAACCCAAAAAATAAAAGAAGTGAGATTTCTAAGAATTCAGGAAGAACCCAATGTAGAGAGAACGAGGAACTAAAGTTACAAAGGCCAATCAGAAATTGTACCCATAGAAAAGAATAAACAATAGAGCCAACTAAAATGATTTGAATGACCAAAAATAGATTAGTAAGACAAGTTAAAAACGCAAGAGACTCTGGAAGAAAACCAAGAACTTGGGAAGACTCCTCCCTCCGTAAATCGGGAAATCTATTTGTGCCCTTTTTCGTGTCCATTTTTCAAATTTTCAAATAATCTGTGATTAAAACAAGTAAATGTTATTTTATAGCATTTTGCGGTAATGAATAACGCAAGTTCAAAACAAAACATATTTCTTTTAAAACGCAATCAGTAAGGATACAAGAGTGATATCTTAGGTTGAAGATGCTCTATTATACACACAACACTCCTTGTCAATCGTCTATTTATTCTCTTTTGTTTCAATGTTGTTGTTTTATTTTTGACAAGCTTGCCATTTTGCTAACCACTTAATAGCCTTATCTGTTATACAATTCTAGCATAAGCTATTGGAATGTGTAGATTTCGATTTGACCAATTTATAAATAACACTATTCGCCAGTACACAATACATACATAGTAAGTCTTTCGCAAGCCGTACGCATTGGCTCGTAAGTAATTTGGTAACAGTAAAAAAAAATATGGGTCAATATGTTCCTTCCGACGGCCTTGACATGATCACGTCGCCGTAAATTCGCTAATCTTGTGTGCATCACCACACAGCGGCCATACACTTACATATTCCAATCTAATTCCCCTATCGGACGGTTCACCTTGACAGTAGCCACGCGACTGAGCACCATTCATTCAAGCACACGCCGCAGGAATGCCGACGAATCAACTAAAATTTTTGCCTTTTTATGGTCTCGCAAAACTTACAATGTGTATATGTTTGCATATCTCGGTGTTACTTTATATAATCGGAAGGGAATTATAGATTGATCCAATATTACTTCCTTGTCCTATCCACCACATTCTGTATCTATTTTTTGTTATTCCTTTAACTCCTTCCTATTCTACTTAGTGTTATATTTTGTTAGAAGCATAGAAAGTTAAATGAGTTCAGAATGTTTACAGACTAAATGAAATGATGTTTTTAAATTTTAATTCTAAAATAGCAAAAATATCATGCTTTCTATAAATAAATTATTTTCGATATTACAAAACTAATACAAAAAATATTCGATCTCCTCCATAGCTCATTTAACAATTGGAAAAACTTATTGTACATGCGCAATTTCTTTCGCCATTACTTTTCTAAATCATTTATATTTATAAGGTAGTAAATTGTTACATTGTAAACAGTAATATTTCAGAGGATATCATATAAAATAAAATTTAACCTTCGCCAAGTAATATTCACGCGACTTTACTTATTTTTTAAGCGTTGTTTATTTATATTAAGAAGGTGTATTGAATAATACAATTTAAAACAGAATATTAAAGTTATTTTAATTTTATGTTGCGCTACCATCAAGTATACCGAGTGTTCGTTTGAGAATGGACCGCACCTCTGTTTTAGCAATTCTACACTGAAAATTATGTTATAAAGGAACAAACAATTGTAGAGCAATTAACTAAAATTTGTTTTTAAATGTACGACTGGTTAGTACTTGCATAAATCCATACTACTCGATCCTGATTAATGGAATGTATTTCTATTAAACACCCTATTGTTATAAAAATTTAATCGACGATCTATTACAAAGTTTGCTAGAATTCTCATGGTTTGAAGAAGAATGCCGTTATTTGTCTGTTTCAGTGCATCTTCCTTGGGAAGAAGGAAGGCCATTTAGTTTTCTTTTGGTACATAATACACTTGCTTATTTCCTCCATAGCTCGGAACCTTTCAAAACGGAAAGTATTCGGAACGATAGCCGGGATATTCGTTCGTTACTAAAGCAGATATTACACTATGGCTCAACTGTTGGTTTGAGTTGACGGTTTATTTTTGACGTAATTACCTCTATTGGTAGGTCTAACACATCAAAACTAAAACATCAATTGTTTGTGACTGTAGCTCCAACTCCTTTTATCTCCTTAGGAGAAGTATAGCCAACGACGGTCTCGGTGGAACAGATGAATAACTGGTTTCCTATTCCTGTTTCCAATTGAATGAATCTTTTCTTACAACAAGAAACTAAACTAGAATAAGTCGCTTAAAACTAAACGTGTTCCGAATTTGGACTATGTCATTGTTAATCGAAAACTCAATGTTTCGCCCACAGTCACATGGGACACAGTGGGAAGAATTTGCGAGGTAATTGGCTATATGTATTTCTATTTAATTTTACGTTTTTATTTATATTGTATGTTACACATTTAATAGTCAATAAACCGCTTTATTATTATTATTATTATAAAATCGCACTGAATAACATTTGGTATTCAGATGATGTTCAGCGACAGCCGAATTCGAGGGGAGGCGTGCTTTAACGTAAAGTTCGTGCTTGACAGAGCGTCCTGCTTCGCCTATATGCACTAGACCACATGAACATGGGATTCTGTATAAACACCTTTACTGAGGAAAATTGTCTTTGAGAGAAGGAAGAATTTCTGAAACTTCGACCATCCCATTGCCTTGATCAAGGTATGGCATTGTTTAGAAGAACCGCCTTAACGACGACAGGGTTAGCAGCTCTTCACCCAGCATATTTCACTTTGGCAATCCCTCCATGATAATTCTGCGGTTAATCCCCAAGGTTTAATTATAATCCCAACAAGCAAGCAAAAGTCACTGCAGAACACTTCCAGGTCTCATCTTAGTGCTGTCCGCTTAGTCAAGGTGACTAGTAAAGTGACAGTAATCAGTTCGTCCCATCTCTTCAAGAAATTTTGATAGATGACAGTTATGATCTTTTCACAAAATCCAGACGAAGCGAGCGACATTTTGTATTTAATAGAAAAAAATACACTGAAAAATTAAAACACATTTGAGGTGCATTCTTATCTGTAGTTGAATAAACCATAGTAAGACTGATCCCGGGTAAAATAGTAGACAGGTAGGGATAGCGCCGACATTTCCGCCTGGAAAACAATGGTCTCCTTTAAGGTGAAGTTCATCTGAGTGTGTTCTGCTCCAGTCCCTGTCCTAGTCATTGGTGACTTGTGAGTGTATCAAGGATTTGTAGCGTCTATCGAATACGAAAATAAGCGGAATGTTATTTATTCCGGCCTCCAGGGTTTGTAGTGCATACCACCGGGTTTTGCGACTTCATTGCTTTTATACCATTACACAGTAACCAGATCATATTAGCCACCAAATCTTCCTCGAGTTAATGAAAAGGTGGTCCATAATATTTAGTCATTGCGACCGTGTTTCCTACGCTATGTCTGTAAGTAATCGCGCCTTATAAAACAAATAACATTAGAAATGAACGGATGAATTGGTTTGTTATGTATGTCGTGTTGTTCTCGAGAGCAGCATGGGGTTACAGAATACATTGTACACTTCTAGGCATCAGTTTCTCAGTCTTTTAATCTCTTATAACTAACATCTGGTACTTTTCTTACCACTGGCCAGTGGTGATTTGCTAGAATAGAAGGATCTCACTTTATCACATGCAGAGAAAGCCCATCACATTCTTCTCTATAACATCTTTCACGATTTGAAAACGAGTATGTAACTGCGAATTCAGAATGTCATATTGAAAAGCGCATAGCATTGAGTATACCGTTTATTAAAGTATAGGGCTGTTGAGGTTTACAGAAGAATCACCTAGATTGTGGAAGGAAAATTTTAAAACACTTTATCAAAAGCAGCAAAATATGCTATCTCTCTGCAAAAATTTGCATTTTCTGAAGAGAATTTAAACGTGTAGTCTTAAAAGAGCTTTCATACCAACTAGGAAAAGCTGAAGATCTCCATTGTCTAATGCAAGTCACCAAGATCTAGGACCCGACGTGGCGGATCATACACCATGCTATCAGCCATAAATCAGAAATTTTAAAGTAGTGCATTTTAATACATGATAATAAATTAAGATCAAATGCGTGTACCTACTTTAATACTCAAGTTTTGACGAGTAGTTACCATGTATATATTGATAACGAAAGTTAATAATTGTGGGCAAATACCTTTAACCAATTTCTAATAAAACACAAGAAAAATTTTCTGTTACTACAGTGAAATAAGACCTCTTAAAAATTGAAAAACACTCCTGTTTGCAAAGATTTTCATTTGGAACATCACACTACGTTTATTGTCAATGGAATAACTTGTATCACTTGATCAACTGAAATAAGTGAGTTACCTTAACATTACCGATAGACTATGAGCTTTTCCAAATCATTTCATCAAGGTCCTCCGATAATAAATTAAACACCTTCTAGGAGAATAACGACGATGTGTTTGTAAAGAGCATGTTGCAACGCGGCAAATACATACATAAATATTAATCAGCTAAAATATACACACATCAGGCGTAGGGGGAATTATAATTAAAAGTTTTGAAACAACTTGAAATTATTTAACGTCTGGTATCGCATACTTATCACCATTACCATTACCAAAAGCATGCAACTGTTATTTATAATTAAATTGCCGCTAAATAATATCTTGCCCGCGAACAATTTGTTATTTTCATAATTTAATTGCAAAGCTTTGCTCCTTAATCAAGTCAGTAATAGACCATAATTGCGTGTAATAAATGCTACGCTATGTAATACAATTATAACTTTATAAGCTATTACAATAGCATGTAGTGATTTAAAATTAGTGTTCACTGAGCAAAAGAAGTTCCCATGCGCCAATGGAATAATACAATATTAATAACTTCGTTATTAAGTAATTTTTTAAAGAATGCTCTAGCATGTGTTATTCACTACCTTTTCGATTCAATAAATGTATTAATAAATCTTTTCTTGTAATAATGAAAAATAGAAAACCAACGGAAATACAAATGAAAAAAAAAACGGTGGGTATTGAACGTTGTACCTTTAAAACGTAGAATGAGTACTTAATGCATTCGACCATCGACATAACTAAGCCTGCAGAAACGAGTTACGCTTCACGAAATTAGCAGAGGCAGACTTGTGTTTATTCGTCTCATGAGACGTGTTGCCTATTGGTTTCCCCGAGAGTCGACAAAACACGAGTCTGTCTAGTCTCTGCTAATTTCGTGAAGCGTACGGAAAGTGTACTCGTTTCTGCAGGTGTAGATATACACTACCCGACAAAAACATAGACGCGGTATCGTTTTTATTTACGAAACAAAGTTTATAGACATTATATAATGGGGTTATTAATACTTGATATGTAAATAGTCCATTTATAGATATTTCTGGGTATTTATTGCTTTATGAGGGGTAATTGAGATTTTCCCAGATCAAAATAGGAATTTTAAATGCGACAAAAATTTAGACCCTTTGCATTTATTACATTAATATAAGCAAAAATGTTTTAATTTGATACTTCTCTTTATATGCAGCGGTTGTGCTGGTAAAGTGTACACATTTCACCTCGAGAAATTACATTTTATAAAGTGTTTGCAATATGGGTAGAAAAAAACAATTATCCTTAATAGAAAGCGATAAAGTTCTAGCCTGGCACCAGGATGGTGTTAGTTAGAAGGAAATTGCTCGTCGGTTACGAAGAAGCGATCATTGCGTTAAAAATTTCCTAAAAGATCCGGAAAATTACGGCAAACCAAAAGGCCAGGAACGACCGAAAGCTGTAAGTAAGCGGGATAAACGCATGATATTGCGGTGTGCATCCAATTCTTCTGCGTCGGCGAGAGTTATTGCAGAACAGGCGGGGATACAAACGCACGTGCGTAATGTTCAAAGGATTTTAAAGACGTCACCGGTAATATCACGGAAAAAAATGTTGAGAAAACCGCCACTTTCGGCGAAACACAAAGAAGCGAGGTTGAGATTTGCTGATGAACACTATCCTGGCAGAAACAATGGGAAAAAGTTATATTTTCCGATGAGAAACGTTTTAATTTGGACGGACCGGATGGGTACTCGCATTATTATCATGATCTGAGAAAGGAACCAAAAGTGAAAATGACCAGACAATTAGGGGGTGGATCTGTGATGATATGGGCAGCCATTGGATTTCGCGATAAAAGTGGGATAGTGTTTTGCACAAACAAAATGACATCTGTGATGTATAAAGACTTATTGCGTGACAATCTTCTACGTTTTGGAAACCAATGGGCCGGCGCAATTTTGTTTTTCAGCAAGATAACGCGCCAATTCATAAAGCAAAAACCATTACTGAATGGTTTAAAGAGGAAAAGATTAAAACCTTACAGTGGCCGGCACGGTCATCAGACTTAAACATTATTGAAAACATGTGGGGTGAATTGGCACGTCGCGTTTATGGCGGAGGCCGTCAATATTTCACGGTACAGTAACTGAAAACTTCAATAGTGACTGAATGGCAGAATATCCCTCAAAATTATGCGTTAAATTTATATAAATCTATTAATAACAGACTATTGGAAGTAATTAAGAACAATGGAGGATCTACGCATTACTGATCACTCATTTGTTGATTTTTGTTTCACATTTGCAACAGAGCGTCTAAATTTTTGTCGCAGAAATTGTTTAAACATTGGAGTAATAATTTATTATTTAGTTCATATATTACTGGAGGAGATATTTTTAAGTTTATTTTACTTTTATGAATAAAAACTTAATTAGATATCTTGCTAGTTTCGCAACGAAATGTTGTAACCCTTAAAACCCGTAATACATAATACGTATAGTTGTAATAGTTAAGCACGCGCGGCGTAAGTCAATGAGAAAGTTTTATATCAAAAATATTGGTCTCCACACATCGATATGATGTTCTTATTGCTTCGTAATTTACTGGCTAGAATATGTATTGCAGGGACGGTGGGTCCATAAGGTCGCAAGGTCGCGTGTCCTACCTAATATATTCTTTAAAAATACAATTTATAAACAAAATTATTCAAATTTATATTGGGTAATTATCAGGAAAATATAGTGTAAATATCCCGCTGCTTCCTGTTTATTATTATATTCCATGAAGAACATTGTAAAATGAATTATGTACTTGTACCTTATATTTACAAGGCACAATGAGTTGAAATTTTGAAATCCCAGTCCTGGTTGCTGAGGCAACGGTAAGGTAGGCCGCACGATTTCCGCGGCCAGTTTGATTTTAGCTACGAGAGGGAGAGTATAGTATAGATTTCTCCTGGGTTTTTATATAGTGGCAAGTTTGTTTATGTTTATAATAATCTGGCTTCCTCTAGAAGGAAAAAATACTATAAAAGAGCTAGGTAGGCCATACCCTGAACTAAAATTGGAACAAATAACTAAAAAGAACAGCTGAACATAAATGGATATGATAAAGTGAAGTTTAGAATTCATTTTATTGTTTTACTTGTGTGTTGTTCTATATACTGCGTTTGGATCCTCATATTTCAGTTAGGGTGGAGCTGGTGTGAAAAATCTACGTTATTTAACTACTAAAATAAAGAAATCTGAAGAATCGCATAGTCATATTAATGCTTGCTTTACTTGATAAAAAGAATGTTCTGATAAAGCTCAGCTCTGCTTATCGACAACATACTGTCGATTATAATGAGAAAATCATTATATCATTTCGAGATAGACTAGTCGATCGAGTACGTAGATATAATATTGGTAGTAAGTAGTTACTCAGTAGCACCCGAAAGACCAGAAAACAACGTTAGCAGTAATATTATAATTATAATTCTCAGAATCTATAAATAAGTAACTTTCTTCTTGCAAAATAAATAACTTAGGCAAACATTAACAATGCCTTTTAGAAATTAGTAAAAACTCTAATTCAATCAATCACAACAAAGTACTAGTAACGTAAAAATGTGTTTTATATTTAGTTATTATTTTTTAATAATCTGCCAGCAATGACTGCTTCTTCTCAAATATATCTTTTATAATCGCGGCCCCCCTTATTGGTCAAGCGCCGCCACTGATGTATTACTAATACTAATTAATTAGCATTAATGTCAAAATAAAGATCGTGATCATATGTATTTGTATAGTTATCGATGAGTTATAAGTTAATAATAAATATATAAATAAATATTTTTTGGTTAGAAATATTTTAATGTGTTCTGCAGCTCCACAACCACAGTCCTCCAGCCGCCCCTGGCTTTATAGATAAAGTGCTTATATTGTTGCAGGTTATTTTAATATTAGGCATACATGCGAACTGTTCAATTGAACAATAGATTACATTGAGAATAAGGATTTAATAGCAATTGTAAAAAAAAGTCAACACTCAAAGAAAATCATTTTAAATTTGGGTTACATTAAATTAAACCTAAAATACGTTGCGTTCCAGCCGAAAAAAATTTGAACATATTTAAAATTACCAAGATAAAAGAGCTACACTGTTCAGTGCTCTCCAAGATTATCTGCCACACTGCTAGCGGATTCTGGAGCTGATTTCGTCAGTGTTAAAAGACATGGATATTGGCTGTCTTTGAGGATTGTGAGGGATATATTGGGGAATTCACTGAGAATAAAACTTACATTTCTAATACCGTCCAATCTGCACGTAAATCTGATGCCTCTGCAATAATTACTCACTGTTAGTGCTTTAACGACATAACTGTTGCAATGACCGATTTACCATCCTCGAATAAAGTTAATTTCCACAATTGTTCAATTACGAATTTAAATTTAAACTTGTTATTCGTTAAATTGATTGTTAATTATGTTTATATTTTTGGTAATAATAAACGAAATTTATACCATTATTTTCTTTGATTTCTGTGGGGTCGTTTTCATATTTGACAAATATCGTACAAAACTCACCTCTTAATAGCAGTTTTCCAAAAAATATATTTTAATGTGCTATAATTCGAAAGAATAGGACGACTAATTCAGCTATAGAATATATCACCAGGATTTCTGCTTATCTGAATTTTCAGAAGGCATTAAATTCTTTTCTAAATATGTATAATTGAACCAAATTACTAATATATGTACAAAAGTTGTTAAAATAACGCTTGGATAAGCGTTATCGTCTTTTCTCTGTAAACTTCAAAAGCGAAAGGTTACTGTACCGTACCACAATAATATTGTATATAATTTATGAATTCTTAAAATCTGTAATAAGTGTGAACATAAACAAAATGACTTGATATATAGATCTGTCTTCATCCAGGGATATTTTTAAGAAAAGCAAAAACAAGAAATTGCGTAACTTGATGGAGTATGACGCAAATATAAAAAGGTATTGCATTGAACCGGCAAGAGACTTTTTCCGATAAAAGAACATGGATGCGTGGTACTACATCTTATTTCTCGTAATTCTCTGTTAATTATAAACAATTTAATCTCAATCGAAATTAATTATCATCGCTTTCTCGTTGAATCGAACCGCACTGTACAACTCCGAATTTCCTAAAATCACACTGATTTAGTTTTAAAGTTAAACTTTCCTTGGTTCGTTGACCTATTACGCAACGGACTGAATGTTGTCAAATAGCCTTCTTGTAAAAGTTGTTCGCAGATACTCCGTTTTAATGTTTGTCAATATAATTCACATCATATAAAAGCCAAATTTATCATTACGTAATGAGCAAATATAAACGAAATTAAATCAGTTTATCTGCTCTTTCGTTATAATCAAAATCGCGTGCGTATTTGTAAACATTTAATGCATAATAAGTACATCGTAAAAAGTAAATATTGCATGTTACATAACAATTAACATTTTCGTACAACATAGAACTTGTATTTCCTGAAAATGGTGCAAGATAAGCTGGCGCCATCATACGGCGAAGAAAGGTGACATACACATTTACAGGTTTGCAAAGCTGCGCATACCAAAAATGGTACAGAGTCAATTTAGTACAGGGTGATTCGTTATTATAACGTCTACGGCTACAGCAAGTTTAACATCGTTCTCAATAGATTTATCTTCATCATCAACGAATAATTGTAGATTTGAGTTCTAAATTTGTAAGAAGTTAGCAAGAGAAGTTCCACGTTGTATTTGCAATAACTTAATAAATCCAAGGATAAGCGACACATTCGTACTTATGAATGAGATTTATTAAATTCAGTTTTTTAGCAATCGACAATCGCTTTTCAATGTTGTCTCGATATCTGCAATTTGTATAAAAATGAACCTTGATGAAGCTTCAGTCGGTTGGATTAATGTCAGAAGGACACGCTGGTCACTTGTACTGCTAACTAACGGTTACTTTCGTGAATCATACCAGACCTTATAAGGACTAACCACTTTGAACCTGTTTCTGAATGGTAATAACTAAAATGATCCGACTAACAGGTGATGCCATCATGGTTCGTACTTATGGATTCGAGTTATGCTTCCAGTGCGTGTTTGTTGCATCTAATATTATACGTAAATTTTCTTGGCTTTACCAATTACTACTACCATCGTCATTTAGATTAAATTACACAAAAGAAGTGGGTGATAGAATAACAAACAATATTCACCATTAAAGTGAGTATTGCCTCTTATTCCATATTAGTTGAGCTATAACCATACCGCGGATCAACGACGGCCTCTATCGCCGATGCTTGAGATAGAGTGAGGTACGATACATTCGTCCAATTGCGACGTGCATATACGTTAGGGGAAGCTGTACACAGCCAGATGATACTTCTTCTGCGCCTTTGTCTGATTGGAGACCTTGAACCTACGTTTAAAATGTCGAGGCGGAGATGCATCGAACGGAAACGATAATTTAATTCTCAATATTGCAAATGCATTAAAGAAAGATATTGTCTAAGGTTATATTGTATAGATATCATGTTAGAAGTGATTTACTAACCCCAATTACTAAAACAAACTCTAAATTTTCTGCTATGAAATGTGTTCGCTTACTTGTTAGAACATTTTTCAATATAGAAAAGCTTTTTTCCACATCATAAGTTGTGAAAGGAGCGTAGTGAAAATGGGAGTTGTAAGTGTTGTATTCACTAACGTTCGTTACTCTCGTTGCAAAACAGTTTTAATATTGACAAATCCGGGTTGCGAGTAAAAATTGCATCGATTCTTTTGCATATAGAAGCACCAAAATCACCAGAAATATTCCTTAATTCGTTTATTATATCATCTAATGTTACAACTCCATCTTTTAGTTGTATTATTTCAGATTTAAAATATTTTATTTTTTGTGGTATATCACGAAAATGTTCGTTAACAAAATCCAAATTAGTTTGTAAAAATAGATCCTGTAACAGGTTTACATTTGCTTATGCTTTGTGCATCCTCACTTACATTCTTTATTACATCAGCAACTTGCTCCAAATTGTCTACGTAGAATGAAGAGGCTTCTAACCACGTTTCCCTTGTGTTACTTGTTACGACTGGAAACGGAGGTAAGGAAAGTGCTGGCTATTTGTCTTTGTATAAAGCAACTCTTGTAGGTCCTAAATTAAACAGCTAATACTACATAGAAAATGTAAAAAAAGACAAAAGTTGGCACACTTTAAATTTTGAATCTCTAGGTAGAGGCGGGCAACTTTTTCTTATGACATTTGTTCATATTGTTCAAATAATGACATATTTGGACTTTTGAAATCTGTAAAATTTGCGTATTGCGAATACGATGAGTCAAATATTTCAGAGAATTTTTTTAGTTTATAATGATCCACAGACAAACGGCAAATACGGTTACTTTAAAACTAAAGAAATAAAGAAAGTTACCATATGGTGCAGATTTTTTCGTGGACGCTGTATATAGCAGATAAACGTAGGTTGCACATTGTGCAAGATAGTCATGACCATGAGCGTACTCAACACACTACCCCTGACCCAATGCTCTGATTTCACTCATCTACATACTACACACATTATCTATTCTGACGGCTCTGATGGTTGCCAACTATTAATTTTTAACTACCGTATGAGCGGCATTCTTTGGTGTCGCAAGTAATTATATAATAAACAATAAATTATCACATTATTACATTGTGTTGCGCTCGTCATTAATTGATAGACAAACCGGATTAATGTTCAAGTTGCCACAGCCAAATGCCATGATGAAACCTAAACTATTATGGCACAGTATGAACAAGATTTTCCTTGAATTAAATAATATTTATAAATATTTGTAAATATTATCATCTAAGTGTTTTTTAATTCTTGAACAAAATATGCTCCTTATTCCCCAATTAATACTTGTTAGTGACGAAGCACTTGTTTCGAAATACTTACACAATTTCACAAAAAAATATTGCAATTCAGAAGAAGATATAGGATCTTATCGCGAGGCACATGCACTTTTCGTAATATAATTAACGCAAACGCTACAGATAAAACAACAACCTCCCCTGCCTCTACATTTGTGTTAGCTGATAAGTCAACATTATGTTATTGCAAGAATAATATAATCGTAATGCATTAAACGACCAGTATATTCAAGTTCAGTGTCAAGAAAATAAAGCTTCTGCAGAATTGATAATTATGTTTATGATGTGCTCTTATTTTTCATCGAATATTCTCATCATTTCTTACATTATTAATAAGTTAAAGAAACCGAGATATAGCCGAATTCTTGTCAGATTAAGTACAGTAATAATGTTAAAAATCGTTTTAATGATGTACATAGGCCACATTTTTATTTTAACACTTTATTCACTTTCATTCAAAGTATCTACCATCTGCCGCTAGCTGTGTTCCAAATCGTTTTTTGGACAGATGAATAAACCCACCGATGATTATTAATAACCGCTAACACAATTAATATGTACATTAATATTTTTTTTGAAATACATAAAATTACCAGCAGATTGAATAATATGTAAGGCTTTATTTTCAGTGATACATATTTTTCATTAATTTTACAAATCACGATATAAGCAAATAAGCTTTTTATTCAGCTTTCCTTGAACAATTATTTTAGTTTCTGTATGGAAGACATGGTAAACATGAGCCTCTCGATTACATTTTCTTATAATCATTTTGTACATGTACAAAAATACCGTAAAGTATATTAGAATGATCAAAGCAGTCTGCCGAATTAACTCCCTTAAATTACTTTCTTTTGATATATTAGAAAAATGCAGCCTATGATTCTCCCTTTCCCTTTCTTGGATGTTTTGATAAAATATGGACATAATTTTTGCATCAACTAACTACAAAATGGCTCTCGAAATGCTTGCTCTATTTTTATTTTAATGGAACACATATTTGTCAGAAAGTAATAGAAAAACTGTTCCAGAATTGTGATTTTATTATATACCAAAAATATGTAATTCTTGTGCAAATTAAATATGAAACTATGCAGATAAGCTTTTCATTTAAAAGTATAGACTACTGCGACGAAATACTTCCTTCCGCTTTGTAAAATATTCACTAAAATTGGTACAATTGAAGCATCTCCGAAGTAACCATCATTTTTCTGCATACATAATTTCGAAAGTTAATAAGCACGTATTAATAAAAAGTAGACAAGTTGATGGGAGTTCGGCAAAAGACGAATAGAATTATTCGAGATATCCCACACTAAGCTTTTTCAGGAGTAAAAAAAAAACAGCAAGAGAAGATGAGATTTTAGATTTAGGAAAATTATTCCCGAAAAATACACCGGGTGTTCTATTTAAAACGATTCAAATAACATGACAACGATTTTGGCAGCAATTTTGTAGATACTAGTTAAAAAAAAACCGTTTCGATGTATTTTTAAAAACTCTAAGGAATACCCAATCGAATATAACTAGAATCACAGCCCGAAAGGGGAAACTGAACATCCTGTACGTTCGAATATAATTTTGTATTGTACAGCACTTATTTCCCCGAATATTTTTCTATCTGAAAACTTTTCGCAGTCTACTGCTTCGACTGCGTCTTAGTCTCAGAAGTTGACTGGTGTATGCAAGCTTCATCTATTAATCAACGCAAAAACTCCAAATCTTCATTCAATATTTAGCAAACGTATTTATCTCTTCATTCGACGATCGTCTTGCACTATTTGGCAAACTTCTCTGGTGTTATTGGCAGCGGTTGCAACCATGCTGGTACGATTACGTCCAATTCAACTGCTCAAAATTTCACTGGCGCATATCTCCCGTAAACAGTTTTAATTTGCAATTACGGCTAGACTGACATAAAATGTCTACTAACTAACAACTGAAGGTTCAACACGGCTGAAGTTTTCAAAAGACATGTTGAGACTTGAAACTTATCAGGCTATCCTCGTCCTTCTAAGTTTCAAAACGGCGTAACACGCTGAATTCAGTTTCGACACAGTATAATCTGCGCGTTTGTTGAACTTCAAATGAGTATCCACACGACAAATAAAAGATCTCGTGCCAGTCACTAGTCCGGCTCAGTCTGTCTCATACTGTCTATTCAGCTTGTATCTATTTTTTAGCGATTTAATATTTATATACTTGATTTGGAGTGTCCCTATATCCACGTGCATTATTTAAATATTACAACGCATTAAGGCAGAAACAATTTTAGCCCGCTAAAGTAGTAGTTTACCTTAGCTAATTCTTACCGCAAATAGTTGCGAAAATATTTTTGACGTACATATACATATCTGCAATCGCACCTTGACATCTTTCCTATCTGCTTGTTGGTGATTTTGGATATGTAAATTATTATTTTGGACTGTTTATCATTATTACCAGACTCGATACTGCGTTCTCCCACAATCCAACTCAATGTGAACTTGTATAGTCACATGTATGTGTGACCGGATAGCAAAAATCTTCAATAGACATCTATTTTAGTAGATATTTCAATATCTATGCAAATGTTGTGTGCAATACTTTGAACAGAGCTAATTAACATATTTGTATTTAATAAGTAATAAGTTATTTAAACACAAAAAAATGTAAACGTACATTCTTGTGCTGTAATGAAATTCCTTGCAATAAAAGATAAAACGGCTCATAAAATCGCCTCTTACAATTCATTATTATCTGTCCTCAGGAGTAATATTTTAGGTATGCGTTTATTGTGCATTATTTAACGTTATGAGTTTTTAAACTGTTTTTACTTGTCCAGTCGAGCGGCGTCTTGACCCACTTGCAGGATTATCTTTGTAAATCGTCGTAAATCGACAATTCACAAAAGTGTACGGATGACCTTGCATACGTTTGCAGCTGCCTCGCTTTAGCGTTAATAGATTCAGATTGTCGAATATGTTCAGTAAAATTCTAAAAATAGACGTAAATAAACTATACACATTACTAATGCAGACAAATACAATTTACAAGAAATGACAACTCTACAGAAATAATTCATAAAGCTGTGGAGAATGACAGGATGGTCCGTGAAGTTAAAATATCCAGAAATTCCTAGAATTGTTCTTGTTACCCCGTAAACATATCTGGAAATTTGAAACTTCAGGAAACCTACAGCGGGTTTAATCCCTATTTGTCACTTATTTCAGTGATGATTAAGATCTGTTATGGTAATTAAGTGTAGGTTAGAACTTACTGTTCTAGTAGATACATGTGCTTCTTACTTATTGTTGCAGCATGTTTTCTTTCATATTTTAGATATATGAAAAATATATGTATTATATGAAATCTGATATATAAAATATATATTTCCTTTTAAAAAGATCGAAAATGGTGTTTTATGATTGTTGCAACGAGGAGAGACCACCTAGAATTTTTTAATCCCGTGGCTCTTAAGAAGTCTAGAATTTTCTTCGGCTCTATGTTTAAGAAATTTCCCGTGTCTATGCTTCGTAGTGGCTTATATGACTCCAACGTTTTTCATGCCCCTGATGTAGATGGCATTTAATTTCTACCTTAGCCATCTCCAAAGGGATTCCTAAGGAGGGCTCGCGGCCGATCAGCGGGAGTACACTACCGGTTTAATCTACCTACATTTGTGTTTTCACCACATATGTTCTTGAATGTCTTTTCAATTTTTCAACCTAGCCATTGGACGCTTCGAATCCCTTAAAGTTCGATAAAGTGACCGCCTCCAGAACCTATAACAGATTGACTTAGGGGATGCTTATCTAACTTAAATTAAAAAGTTAATGGTTTTTCAACATATTAACACTGTAATACAATATATAATATTGAGGTGTAATGTAAAATCTAATTTAATTAAAATTAATTTCGTCCGACACTTGGAGAGTGTCGACTGTACATTACAAAACCAGTAATAAACAACTTTGTTACTTGCTTCGTTTCCAGCTTTTATATTTTATTCTTCATTTTAATGTTGTCACCGTTCTCTAACTCTTTTAACAAACCATCTTATTCAAGAGATCTGCAATCTGGTATTTGTCAACACCCAATATACGATTCAATAATCTAATGGAAAAATCTGGACTTTTCACCGTACATTATAATTTTTATTTTCTCTTCTAAAATTAAATATTTGCAGAACAACACTATTCTTGGCTGCAATCGAAACGAACAACACAAAAAATAAATTAAAAACAACTTCTATGCAACATAAATATAAAACCAAAATTACTGTCGGGACTATGTTAACTCCAGATTTACGAAATTTTAAACAATATGTTAAATGCTGGGCCCATTTATGCTTATAAATTCTTGACTGGAGTGAATGGTGTTTAGCAATTTTAGAATATCTAAAATTAATGCAATGAAACAGCTATACTAACACTTTTTTTTTTTAGACTTGATATAATCTAGCTTGGGACACGTATATATAGAAATACTTTTAGCAATAGTTTTATAAAAGTAAATTGTCTTACAATACAATAAAACGTATTTAATGGTGTTTGTTCTTCTAAACACAACTGGCTACATTTATACGTACGTGACCACGACTACCATCGTACCAGATTCCGCCGGCAATTTTGTAATCTTCTGGTACTTGGTCTATTTTTGGGACTGCTCACTAGGTTTCTTTGACTGTTTCATGAGGTGAAGCACATATTTGAATCCGAAACAACTTCTCGTTGCAGTGTTCTGAATAAAGTAAATACCGCTTTCACTATACCGCATATAAGTTAATTTTTTTAAGTTGGGTATTACCACACATTGTGGTACTTTCAGAAGAAATATTGAGTTAATACAATTTGGCATAAATTAAAGAGAGAATTAAAATGGCTACAGTATAACACTACTCTGAGTAGTTGAGTATAATTTTATTTTATGCAGAATTTATTTCTGGAAATGTCTTTTCTTAATTGCTCGGCAAAGAAATTATTTTGGACTTGTCTATTGGTGAAACCATTACGTAGTGGTGTGTTTTTGGTTTTTCTTTTCTGCTATCCGGTAGTACCTCTAACTATCAGAAACCATCTATTAACTTATTATATTATCCTATTTTAAAACCATTACATTGATAAAAACTATTTTTGCAACTTTGACCAATTTAATTGCAGTCTGGATCGTCTAATAGCCGTCATTAATTGCTAATTTTTAATCTAATTATTCCAGCATTATAACTTTTTGCAGTATACAAAACCGTCTACGTACCGTAAACCAAATTTTAAGAGAATATTCAGTGTCTCTATTTTGGCTTCATTCAGTACTGTAGTTGACAATGGAGATGCAAATGTTCGAAACAAATGTTCAGAATAAGTTTATGAATTTGCGCGGTGGTCACTCCTGTTCATAAAATGAACTTGTTTACTTTAGAAAAGCTACAAAGTAATGCAATTCACGGAATTTGAACTTATTCATTACATTTTTCGTTTCCAATACTTAAAAAAAAGAGATTTCAAAATGTTGCACAACATTTGGAAATTTTTAATTTATTAGATACGACAGTCTCGCCTGTGAGTTCAGACCCTTATTATATGTCAACGTCATCATCCCTTTCCGAAAAGGGCGGATAACTAATTTTCGAAATTCGTTTTAATGAGAATAAAGGTTCAATAACCCGCCTAATATTCTGACGGGATACAAGTGAAATAGAGAAAGGAGAGATTTACGAATCGGTGTCGTATTTATCTTCAGTAGACATGCCGACAGCATACCGCATGCAGCATGAAAGGGAAACAACCTTTCGAGAGGGTCAAGCTACCATTTTTTTTCGATGCTCCTAATGCGAGCGAGGTTCGTTCACCCTGTTAGGTAGAAAAAAGGGAACAAAAGGTTCTCGGGCCCCCGGATCATTACGAGAGATCTCTTCTGAGGAGTTATTTTCCATCGAAGAAAGAATATTTTTATAAGGGCCCGCATGTTAACAGAGAAAAAAAAAACGTGTGACCTTAATATCTACATGGGGGACAAAAAAGGGAGTAGGAGCGCACCTTTTTTTATATACGAATTCTTCTCACTCGGTTCGTTGACCTGCCACTTCTAGAGTTAGTATGTATAAAACCAAATCGGGGTCTGTCTAGAAACCTTTGGTTTTTACAAAAAAAGGAATCCAACATGAATTTCGGTTGATAAATAGTCTTGAAATATGTTAAAATGATAGAATTTGCTAAATTTCATATGAATTAATATTGAATTTTTCTCACATCAGTAAATTGAAGGTTATCATCAGAGCATTATCAATGTTTGTATTATATGTGCCATTCAACTTGTCTTACACGCGTTTTTTTTTAGTTTCAGACCAAGATTTTTACATCTACACAAAAAAAGATAAGTAAAGTGCAACAGGAGCCGCTACAGTTGATTATTTCCCTTATCAAATAACGATGCTGCAAACGCCTTAAAATAAATGCAGAAAGTATTGTCACGTGCTAAGATCATTAGCTCGACCTTTACAACAGATTAATTTATAAAAATTCCAAAAATACATTTGGTACGGTTAATCTTCAATTTTCAGAATACTTACATCGTGTGGGTATAGATGTTGATGATTTGCGAGAATTTTTTAAGGGATTACCAGTCTAAGCACGTGAAAATGCCCAACGTATATTTACCGACTATTACCTTCGTACGATATCCATTCTTAAATCAACATTCAGATTCAGGTATTTGCTCTGTGTTGACATTCAGCGTATTTCTGTTTATCTAAGTCATTGACCATCCCTGAATACACCCAATTATTAGCTTGTGGTCAAGTCCTCCCGCGCATATTCAATAGATAATGCTTAAATAAATCGACGAAATCATTGCTAAACTCAAAGGACGTTAATGTTAAGGCATAATCTAACCAGTACATATGACGTCACGACAGTCCAAAGCATGCGACAAGAATTATGTGAAGTGACATAAATACCTAACAGCAGAACACCAGTCTTCAGCAACGACATAATACAGGCGATCTTCCGTATGTCTGAGCCAACCGAAAAATTGTTCCTAACGGACTCATTAATAAGTGTTTACAGTCTTTAGTAAAAGAAGTAGGTATCATATCATAATCAGAACTATCAAAGTCTTTAAGCTTCACTATTGTGTTTAAAAGGTGTCTCTCGGAATTTCCCCGAATATTAATTATTATATATTACAGAAGAAGGCCTGGTAAGACCAGTGCTAAAGTATTTTCCAAAGCCGTCGATAATCAATTGCGGATTATCGTAGCTTTCATTCGCTAACACCATACCTACAGGAATCCTGGTCGTCTACCACCTATCGCGTACGAAACTCCAAAAGCTGGTCCGGTTGTCGACAATATAGGTCTGCACCCTCTTCAAATAATTAGAATAGGCGTGACTAGTTTGTTTAACAACAGCGCGAAGTAGGCGAAACTCATGAAGTGAGTACTCGCTGCCGAAACATTGATACTTGCACAGGAAAGAGGGCTGTAATTTAATATTGTATGTATTACTTCAGATGTGCTACATTTGGAGTTGTTGTTCTTGCGTGGAACAAATATAGGTACATACGTATCAAAGAAAATACAAAGCGGCATACACAAAATTCACATTCGTACAAGTGTTCTGATAAGACCGGTCAATATCCCACATTGGTTAATGTGAATAAATGAATTTCGGATGGTCAGGTGAACTATTGATCAAGAGCGCTGGATGATGACTATCTTTAAATACATACCAAAGGTGAAAGATCTCTTACAACTCGGCAGCGGTCATTTGAAATAACGAGGTCCAACAGGTCTCATTAACTGTAGAATTAAATTGCTTATGATCACAAAAACTGATTAAGTATTGATTAGTTACGTTTTGACATGTTTTTGACTAAGTGTGTCAGAATACTAGCAACCACGCCACAATCACCAGAACCATCGCCAGATCTTGAACCAACCTTAGGTAGTCCGTGGATTATGATATTACACTTTTTCCCGCTCCTCAACATTGAGAAACAAGCTTTCAAAAAAACCGACTACATCCTCGAAGATTTAAGATCCGTTCCTACGGAGACCCTATCGTGCAGTTGTGGCGTCTCCGTTCGGCAAACAAGAGCTGTATGTCGGAGTTCTGCTAGTGTCTTGAATTTTATTTCATTAATTATATTTAATTATATAGCTGAGATAAAGATAAAAACCGATTTTTTTAATATCCGTTGATGGAAGCCATATTTTCATTTTTCCTCTCATCTAATTTAAGTAAGCGCAACATTAGATACATAAAATATGATGGCAATCGTCACAGACCTCGTAGCGAAATCGCCAATTAATATAGATATGCCTATATCGGCTCGTTTCGTTCTGTTATTAGTAGTGAAAACATAAGAAAGCGTTTACCACAAAGTGGACATTTATTACCGCGTACAGCCGTAAATAACGCAAAGTCGAAAAGAAATATCCGCGTCTCGGTTCATTTTTCTTCAGACTCGTTGACCTAATATTATTATTGAGTTCACAAGCTGCAGTAAATCCCAAGAAGCCGCATTTCATGCCATGATAGGTTGAATGAATCTACACGTTGGCCGGTTACAGATAGGTGTGCGTAAACGTATCCATTCGTCATCTTGCAGAGAAAATCATAACGGTAGCATCAAAAAGAGACCGCGTATGTATGTATATCTAAATAGGATATAGCACTTAGAGCTTTCCGGTTTAGATATTTGAATAGCAATAGAAATGATAAACACGACGTAGGTATATATTTAATAGATGCATGACATGAAAGATTGCCCACATTATAAGAACAGCTTTAACACTTACTGAATCAGGGAAGATGAGGTTCTTATAGAATGTATGAAGACTAAACCTCAACAGTCTACATTTGATTTATGTAATTCCTTTTGAAAGAATCAAACTATAGATTTATAGAAGTCATTGTTTGAAAATTTGTACACTGTTGCCGTAGAATGAACTTCCAACAACAATACCACACTATAACCTCATACACACCGGGTCCACTTATTATTAGTGAGTGGGCGGACAATATTTCCTTCCCTGGGTGAAGTTTTCAAATAAAAGTAATGTTCTGAGGCAACTTATGTTTGCTTATTTTTTGTCACTATTCATTATTTATACGTCATTTCGAGTCGATGTGGGAATTGTACTAAAAGAATAACGTTTCTATATTATTTTTTGTAAATAAATTGAGAGAAACAATAGTACTTCCGCACAGCACTCTACATATATATTAAAACGAAAAGATTGCCTACATAGTTTCATATTTAATTTGTTAAAGTAGTATACATTTTGAGTATAGAAAATTGTTCAGGAAAACTGTTTCTCTAAATTACTCAAGAAACAAATTATCTTTCACCGATACATTACTAAATCGGTGAAAGATAAAACTGTATGAGCTATTTCTGAAAAACAATCAAAACAATAAAATTCACATCTCTGTACATTAAAACACAAGGATCAAAAATCAAAAAAAAAATCTGATTGAAATATATGCCAAGTTTCTTTCTAAATTTTTGATTTTTGATTGCTTTCTTAAGAAATACCTATGCACTTTTTGATATACAGGATGTGTCGGAAGAATTGGACCAAACTTCGAGAGTGTGTTGCACACGTGAAAATAATGTAAAGAACTCATATGTTCTTATCCAAATTTAAATTGTTTTCAATTTACAAAATTTGACCTAGCATTTTCGTAAATAATCCGAATTCTCGCTTGTTCCCGAGTTAATACGTCTTCAATAAAATAAAAATATCTTTGCATTCACTATCCATGTAAAACAAAATATTAGAGGCGTTCTACATTAAAAGTTATTTTTACTTCTTATCACATACGTCGTACCGGCTATCTCAATAAATCTTTTTGAGTCTCAAAATCATTTCAATAATTTTAGAGTTTGTAGAAAATGCCACACAATTTAGATTATGGTGTTTTTTTATGGTTTTTGAAATGGGAATGCTACAGCAGCTGTTATCGAGCAGAATATCATCAACAGTTTCCGCGTCAAAGAAATCCTAGTAAAAACGTTTCCAACAAACTGTGCGAGACCGGAATGTCTCCCAAACATAACAGCTGAATGAGCTACGCGACAAGGTTTAGAAGAAATAGGAAATACTCTATTGGGCATTCCACAAAAAAGTGTAGTAAGCATACTCCACGAGCAAAGGTTATATCCATATTCAGCGCGTACACCTACAATCGAAAGATTATGCTAAACGTACGGAATTTTGTCGACACCTCGACGCAGACGAAGCATAAAGCATTTAGAAGACAATGTCGGCATTTTTGAACATTTATTAAAAGAACGGTATGATAAAAAAAAATGAATAAGACATTTTGTTTATCCGTAATTACGCTATAACTTGAAAACCAATAAAGAAGAACATACGAGCTTGTTTTTACATTATTTTCATGTGTACAGTACACATCTGGAGTTTGCATAATCCTCCTACTCACCCTGTATTGAAATATATCTTTCAATATTGCTTACATTTGTTGATGTCTGACATTTTTCCCATCCCTGATGAAATGCTTTTTCGAAACGACAATTCTCGGATAGTTTACAACAATCATCCTGGTTTTTGGACGGTGATGACATCACCATATTTTTCTGGGAACAGATATCAGCATATGTGGTACTTCTTATGCTACTGAAAATTTTTTGTTGTGCTTCAGACCTAAAAATCATCGATAGAAACTTGGCAATGTCCTACGTGTTCATAATTAGAATATCGAACTCCATCTAATTTATGTTTTTTAACCACCTACAATAAAAAGTTATGTATTTTGTTGCAACTTGGATAATAAATAATCACCAGCTATGAAATTCTTTGAGTGTTTAATAATTGGTAACAATCATTTGTGTTAACGATTTCAAAACAAGTTGAATATTAGTGCGTAATGGTTTATTTTATATTGTAAATGTACAAAATCCTGAGTAAATGCCAATATAGCTCATCGACATTTCAAACAGGGGGATTTTCATATTTTTCATACTAGCAAAATTCTGCGTAAGTATTAGCTTCAGTATCGCGGACTCGATAATAGCCAATATGTCCTTCTAAACCTAAAGAATGATGTTCCGTTTACAAGGAATACTGAGTAGTGTGTCGTTTCCTAGAATCAAAAGATTATAAATTGTTGGTTTTTACGATTTGTCCTTCTGATGTTGAACCGAACTGTTTATATCGCTTGTTGAAAGACACTGAACGCATTCAATGTCACATACTGACTAAACATGTTTGTATATTAATTATATTATTGAAATATTTTATATTGAGAAGAGAAAGCGGATGCATGGTTTGTACAGGCTTAGAATGATTATTTACAGTATGGCGTAATTAAGTTAGCTTTTTTAACGGAGAACGTCCTGCATATTATATTATTTTTGTATTCAGTACTACGTTTCCAATATTTGTCCAATAAAAAAATAAAACATAGAGTAAATTTATTTTGTTAAACATCGATTGAATATTATTATTATTGTTATGCTACTATCGAGTGCATAAGGCATTTTTTCCTCACAATCAAAAAAAAATATTATCTAATATTTTCATTCATATAGTAATATAAATATTAGACTAATATTAGAAATTTGCATTTGTTTATGTTATGCAGTTATGCAATCAATGTAAAAAAAATAATTGATCTGAAGCAGGACCATCCTGACTGAGATCTTAAATTCGTTCTGGGTTCTAAATTTTCTTAGTTACAATTCGTTAAAAATATATCTATTATGCAGGTACCTATATTTTCTGGCAGCGTTAGTTAAACGCAGGTGGTACTGTGTCTGTGCCACCTCACCGCCAGATTAAAGTTGTATGTCGCCATACAAGGTGTTACCAATGGTGACAAAATTCCATCGCTAGTAACTTGTATTTTCTTTAAATAGAACATCTTGTATATTTTTGCGCCTTAGGCTTAGGCTTTAGACCTTAATGCCAAAACTATATTAACCGTAATGCTATACATATCTGCAAGAGCATAGCAGATATTTTAATTTGTTATTGGATTAATCACTTTTACTTCTAATTATCTAAATAGCTATGAATAAACTGAAAAAGTACATTTACTTATTTGTGAAGTAACTGCAATAACCAATTGGTCGCACATTTTGCTAGGAAATCCTTTTAGTATTTTTCCTTTGTTGTCACTATTTATTATTTGCTATATTTTACAATAAGTACTTAGTCAACTATTAACAGATTAACCAGAAAATATAAATGTCGTCCATATAGAGTAAAGTTACATAAGAAATTGGAGAACACTGTTGAAAAAGGATCAATTTTTGTGTTACCATGCGCATGAACAAATAGAATCAAAGATATGGCTCCCGTCACATTTGTTTCTGACGAAGCAACATTTAGAACAAATGGCTCTCTAAACCGACGTATGCTAAATCACGTACTCAAACATTGTGGCATTGTGGCATTGGAACACTGAAACACTTCACTATTACCCCTTACCACAACACTTCACTATTACCCCTTACTACAACACTTCATTAAACCTGGACGCACGTTTGGATAGCTAAGCTATCATCTTCAGCAGCAATACTTAACCAACTAACTAAGCGAAGAAAAAGATATAAAGTTACGGTTTATTGACTGCGGCCACGCTACCGTTAACAAAGAGGAAAGGCTGGAACTTAACGGTCCTGAATCTGAATTCACTAAAATGTTTTTGCTTTTGTAAATTTGTTATAAAGGCATGGAAATTTGACATACTCTTACTAAATGTTAATTTTCTCTTTGTTTGGAGAATAAGTAGATCCTGCCTAACCGTTGAGTCACCCTATACAATTGCAGTAGTAAAGAGTGTATACAGAATTAGTTATTGCAGCATAATATTACAACAAGAAAAAGAAAATAATACAGGAAAAAATATTAATTTGAATGCACGATTAACTTCTTTGAACAACGGAAATTTTCTTCACAAGCATTTCCTAGATTGAGCAGACCAATACATTTCGAATTCGTGCTTATTTCAGTTTTGCCAACTTTCGGGAAAAAATCTGTATTGCCTAATATCTTTCAACTAGATGTATTTACTTATGTAGACTTTTCGTAGTAGCTGATACCAAATCTACTACTGTTCGTAGTAGCTGATACCAAATCCAGACCAATAATGTGAGAGTGATGTGCTTTATTGCACAACGTAAGCAACCTATTTTAAAGATATTTAATTGCATAATTTGCAAAAACAAATACCTTGCCAGACAAACGTTTTTTATCTGTTGTATATTTACAAAATTTATTATGCTTAAAGAGATATTGATGGGTATCCGGTTCTTGTCGCTGTTTCCGAAGAAAGTTGTGTTTACAAACACTGCAACTGTCTCATTGATAAACTGGTAAACATTGAATTGTTTCAGATTCTTACGCTTATCTGCAACCACACATCACCGTGCTGAAGTGAAAATAGTTTCTGCTTGAATCAGACGAGTATGTGCGTATATTATTTATCTATTAAGCTATTTGTTGTTTATTGAAATTAAAGCAGCATAGAAATGATATTACATTAAACCTTTTACGACAGATCATACATATTAGAAATTCGAAAATGATTTTAAGATGTGAAAAATGGCACCAATGCTTGTAGTCGTTATGACCGGACAATGCTTTTAACATAAATTAAACCAGTTGTAGACTTTTGATGAATCTTAGTAGTAATCTAGATTCTTCTTCCGTCGGTAGGGTTTAGTTCGCATTTGCTGAAAAATAAAGTTATATTTGCTATCTTTCATAAACCTGATATGAATGCTTTCGAGATTCCTTTTCCCTTCCATTTTCTAATTTAATGCAGGTGGTTCTGTACACTCTATTAAAGTTCTGAACTAGAGAGAGGCATACTCGCTACCTCATCAATTTCTTAGTTCTTAGTTCAATTAGTTTATCTGGTTACTTCGTTCCAACTCTTCCAGTATCTACTCATATTCATAGGTATGTATATGTCCTCGAAGCTTTTAATATTGCCTGATTGTTTGTGTATCTCTTTGGTTGCACCTCGTATTCCTTTCTCACGGTTTATCTGCCGCACAATTTTAAGCCAAAATTCTATGTTGGCAATGTGTTAGTTTTGAGTTCTATAGGCGTTCTTAGGTTGTAATTGAAGCCACTAGTGTCTATGAGAGTTCCTACTCCTTCTATCTTCGAACAAAGTACGTGCCAAAAATCCTCTCTTAAATTGAACAACCATGAAATACTTTACATTGAAATCTTTAGTCTTCCAATTTACTCCCTTTATTAAGTTAAAGGTGAGGGCGCTTGGTACAAACTGCTTCCGAATGAAGATGTGGAATGATGTTATTTCAAGCAAGACCTTCAGCGATGCTGTAGGACAAGTGCGCACCACAACTGTAATCTTAAGACACACAAGTTGCTATTGCACAGGTTTCTAGGTTTCTAGCAAACAAATAAAGTGTAAGCCATCACGGATCTACTAATTGTTGTAACGACCAAAGGGTTATTTCAAGCTTGAGACCACAGTCCTTACTAAAATAGCCTACGGCAAACTAGTAATGCCGTAGTGGCTTCCTTTTCACAATTTGGAAACAATTTTACAATAGATTTTTGTATAATGTAATTCTCGGATATTAAGATGATAATGGTTAATGGTTTTCCATCGATAACAAATAATTTTGAACATATTTTCCGTCTATTTATTAAAAAAAAAAAAACGATCTTTTGAGAGTTTATGCGCAGGCTGTAATTTTGATACAACTTAATGTGGTGTCAAGGGGTCTCTGCATAAGTTAAGATATGATCTTGCCTTCGTACAATACTGATAGGACTAATAGCATGAGCGTCAGAATAGTCAATACCTAGCCTCTTCAAGTCGATAAGGAAGATTGAAATGGGCAAGAAGACGTTCGGTGCAGTTTGTTAGCAAGAGTGAGTCAAGCGTCGAACGGGTATATGCAGTAGCGTAGATAACTTGAGTTATATTTTGTTAATCAACAAGTACGTTTTCGATACGATTGTAATAGGAATTAACTATGATTATATTTTTCTAAATTGTTCGTTGTGAATATAAATGTACTGGCCAGTACTGCCGTCGCTCTCTGCCTATCTCCTACGTGGCAAGTTACACACATGCGAGACATAGCCTGCCATCGCACGTAACGCCAATGACAAACTGCACGCAACGTTGCCACTCTAGTTATAAGGCGTGACGAAAAATAATGTTTGTGAACGCAGGTTTTGTGGTAACGAGTTTCCTTTTGTCAGTTCTTTTCCGACTAACTTTTTTTTTTATATGTTAGGTTGGGTCCACATTAGTTTCTTTCTTTCAAAAGAGTGCCTCTAGCAATCCTTTAAAATACTAACATACGGCTAAATGCGTCATTTTTTTTGTAGAGAATAACCCAGAAACCCTCCCGTAACCGATTTGAACGAATTACGGGAAGATATAACGAACGGGTAGTTTACGCTCCTCAATAAATCTGTAAAAACTTGACTATTTACTGAATTATAAAGAGGGCAAATTAAAGATTATTACACCGCCATACAAACCGTAAACATTAGCAAAAACAATAATATTTTGCTTGTTACGTTAACACGAAGGGCGTATATTTTAATCTGTAATTTTTCAATGCCACGTAAACATTATAAAAATGTGTTTATATGACATTATTTACAGCTTTGTAAATAATCTCTTTCGCTGTTAGCACGTGTAGTTGATAAATACGTCTGCTGTAAAACGAAAGCTTTTATTTAATCTTTGAGAATTGAATCTGTTTTTCAATCGTGCATCAATTGGCAAATTAATGTAGTAGCGTTCATAATAATAATAGCAGTTATAATATATAATAATAAGACATCCCTTCACATCCTCCGACAGTTTTTGCCAATTACAAGGCATCGGCCGCCTATGACTTATTATTACGATTGGGTTCGTAAAGCTTCTCAAAATGTTTACCCTCAGTATTCCCTAAATTTGGAGGAAGAAAAACTACGGAACGGACGAGGCCAGTGTTAGAACCTGCTAACACAACGCGGTTAGCACTACGCCACTAGTCCCGTTATAAGAGTTCAAAATATTGAACTAAACAAAGTATATAATTGCAAGCTTTGCTAATCTTAAACGGCACTAAATTCCAGGAAAGTAAATAAGTTGTTGGTGCATTCCGCCTATGTACGAGTACGTACATTCTTCACAGAATCTAGTTACTTTCAACACTCAGACAACACCATCACCTTTTAAAGTTATTTGAAAGCAATGTGCACTTGGAAAAATATTAGGAGATCCAAATAAAAGTTACTGTTGTGTTACTCTTATTATCTATCGAAAGTTTCAAAATAAATCTTGAATAAATTCGAAAGTTTTCGAAAAATTATTTTTTTGTTCAGTATGCATAGGACAATGCAAATTCTAAAATACTATAATAAAAATAAAATTGGTGTGAATTCCTTTTCAACTCCAGAGCTTTACAGTAACCACCTTTCTGGCTGAGGGGGATACATTTATTCTTCACCTCGGGTGCGATAGCAACTTAAGCGGTTCTGTCAACGCCAAATCTACGCCATTTATTTATCAATGACTGTCAGCGAATTCTCTAGGTATTGATATTGATCTTTGTCTATAGTCAGTCAGTGACATTGTATCAGCTTTTACAATTACGATATCGGATAAATCTTTTGGTCTCTCTCTCTTTCTTTATAGTAAAACTGGTAGGACCTAAGGTGCATGGAGTAGTTAGTGATAAAATAGGTAGCTAATATTATTTCATTCCGAGAATTTAATATATGTTAAAATTTTATGTTCTACTTCAGCTAAAAGTTTATGAACATCTCTTAAGTATAGTGGATAAATTAAATTCAGGGCCCAAGGATAAAAAGTTTTATACATTGCTAATAGGATGCGTCTTAAGAATGAGGGTTTGAAATTTCTGCGGGCCATCGTTTCATTGCTAAATTTTCGACTCAAAATGAAGCTTTCGTCAAGACGTGAGAACTTCTTATATCCAAATATGAAAACATTTCGTTGTCAATTAGTCAAAAAGAAGGTACATTCTGTAATTTAAAATTATAAAATGTAACAAATGAAACGTTCTAGAACGTCTTAAAAAATATATAAATCTTAGTTAGTAAAGTTAGTACTAAGCATAAAAGAAGAAAAAGACCCTTTACATATCAAATGTGTTACGTATTAATTGTTTGCGATCTTCTAGACACAACTTAGAACGTATGCATTTTTAAAAAGATACGTTAAAATACTTGACAATAAAAAAGAAAAGAAAAGGGAATCTAGTATTATTTGAAAGCAATAAATAAAATAATAAAATTTGTACATAAAAATTGCATGTTCACCTTTGCGTTTGCTAATTTTAATTTTGTTTTTGTTATGTCCGATATCCACATGGTGTTCCAGTAAAGCAGATTTCCCTACATTTTTATTTCTTGTTTGTAGTTTATATTCTTTAAAACAGATTCCCATTTTTTGTGCATCTCCACTGCAGATACGTGATTCTTTCGTTTCTTCATCAAAATCTATTTGACTATCAAACGAAGTTCTTTGAAGCGCTGAATTGTTGGAGAAAACAGGATTCAAAGTGTTTGAAAATGCATCTAAATTAAAATGCAATATAATTATATATTAGTTTCGATGTTAATAAATACAAATTATAAAATAAAAGTAATGTGCTCTACATGCACGTCACTTGATTTGCGTAAATTTGTCTTTTCATTTTAGCTAGATTCTTTATTTGACAAGGAACTAAAAAATCACGTTTTGTAACTTATCTTTTCCCAAAATAGCTTTCTTTAGCTCTGCTTGGAGCCTCGGGCTATTTTACTATGGGCTTCAATACACACAGAAAGGTCGCTTGTTAAATCAACAAAAAACCTTTATTGAGATTTTTTGCTTGGATAAACAACAATATTAATTAGTTTAAACAATTTCAATTCAATTAACAGAAACATATTTAATTTTAACATTTTTTATTAATATAACTGCGCTCTGTGTACTGTATGATTCCACTGAAATTTGTTTATTATTGTTTTGGCGATGTGCATGCTTCAACAAAAAATACTTCAACCACTGCATTTTTTTAAAAGAATAAAAAATATATTTCGCCATATACAAACGAGACCATTTGTTAATGTGTATACCTTCATTTTAGAGCTTGGGAACCATTGCACTGTCGCTTATGGAATTTAGAAAAGTAGGACTCGGTTGCCCCAAATGTGTTTGGAAATGCGCCCAGAAAATTGTACACACGGTTTGGTTAAAATAGATACTTTCCCCTGAAGAATTTGGGCCTTCATGATCAGGAAAGTATTTATCTGAAGTGCTACCTTCAAACTGTTCATTATCTGTTGTTGTGCTTCACCAGAATGTTCCTATTCAAAACTTTCACTCATTATAGCCACGACATCTTTTATCAAACACATGCAAAACACTCTGTAAACACTCTGTCAATTGCTCCCAGTAGTGCAGCTTCATAAAGTAGAAATACAACAAGAAAAAATTTTGCAACGTGTGAGGACCATCATACGAATCACATGATAAAATTCGCCAAATGGCCCATACACCTGGTAAATCTTGAAGAAAAACACTCATAGGACTGCAAGGTGAGTCGAAAGAAACGGATCGAACTCACAAATGTACACGTGAAATAATCAAAAACGTTCATATGTTCTTATTCGATCTCAAGTTACTGCATAATTAAGAAGCTTAACTAGCGTTCTTGTAAATGGTCAAAATTTTCACTTGTTTTCGAGTTAACAAAATAAAAATATACTTGCACTGACTATCCAGAACAGAAAGTCAAGTATGTCCTACATCGAAAGATTTCTTTTCTTCTGTGTACTCTAACAGTGATCTAACGTTTATTTTCGAGTTTGTACATTATGTTGTTGGAAAGTGCCACACACTCAAATTTAGAATATGCAAATATGGTATTTGTTTATGCTCTTAAAGAATACCATCAGCGGTTTTCACATCAGAGAAATAACGCATTTATCAGAGTTTTCAGCAAACTGTGGGAGACCGGAATGCTTCCCAGTGCTAACTAACATTTCAACAAGCTACTTGACAAGGTTTAGAACAAGTAGAAAATATACTAAATTTAGTAGAAGAAATGGTACTCAACGGGGCATTCAACCAAAAAAGAAGTAATAAACACATTTCACGAGCAAGTCTTACATCCATGCCATATTCAGCGTGTACGGCGTCTATAACCGAAAAATAATGCTAAGGGTATGGAATTTTGTCGGTGAATCGTCGTGTTGTATCGTGCATAATATTTAACATTCATCCGTGACAGCATTAATAATACTCGGAATAACAGTTGAAAGTAACTTTCAGCTCAAGTTTTCCAAATAGTTATTTAATTGGAATTTTCATTTTGGAGAAATGGTTCAACGGAGAGCGCAACTTAAATTTTTTACAAAATGAATTAAAAGAACTACTAGATGATGATAATCCTAGAGATTAGTCCGTTCTTCTTGATTCTGCACAGTCCTAAATTCCAAGGCTTGGTGTAAAATAACAATATTATCAAACATCGTTAAGAGATAGGGCTTTTTACCTCTTATTACATTTAATCCAAGGAAAAATAACTAATTGTAAGAACCATGCGTTTCACATATGACAATATTTGTCGCAGTTATGGCTTCAATGATGTGATCAACATTCTCAATGGGTAGTTCATTATGCGACAACAAACAGCGATGATCAAAGGTTTGTGCCTACGATGTTTACCATTAATGCGGGCGACAGTGTAAACATATTTATTTACTGGGAAAATTAATGTTTGCTCTACCCTTACGGATCACGTAAGCAATGAGTTGTTGTGTTATTGAATGCGTATGCTTTATAAAGATTAATATGAAGAGACGGGCACTAGTAAAAATTACGAATAAAAACAAACTAATTGACAGCGTCATAAAAGGAGAATGAAAATTAATACATATACGCACACATAGTTGCATTCTCTATTTGTCAATAACAAGTGCACGATCTTCTCGAAAAGAACGAAGATACGAATCCAATTCGGTAAATAAAAGTTCACGGTCACGCAAATAAGCGTTCTTCTGATATTACTAATCGACCTAGCGTGCATAGAATTTTAACGAATCGATTAGAGTTAAAAAGAAAAGGATTTTGTTATTGCAAACTTGAAACAAATATAGAACTTATGTGTATGTTCTAATTACGCGATTTCTGCATAATCGCTTCTATTTTTAAACTTATAAATACAGAATTAGATGATATAATTAAATAATATCAGTATAAAACATATTTGGAAAGAAAGTCTTTCCCATTTTTATCTCGTTCAGTATGGTTATTCCGTTCGTCACGGTGCCTGAAATTAAAACAGATAGGGTAAGTCCAGACGGTGTGTAAATATTATTTCACCGAATTGGTCTCTAGAAATAACAAATATTGTAATGTGACACTAACTTGGTACCAGCAATTTACATTGTAAACGAATTCCATGTCAAAATGTGATTTTGTGTCGAAATCGTTTATGATTCCTTTTATCTAATAGGACAGATCTTTTTTATTCAATTTGTCATACATATGTGTACGCACAGATCGTGTAATTAGTTTAAAAATGAAATAAAGGTTAGTTTAGGTGCTTCAGCATACAATCTTAAGCTTCTCACTAGAATCATGTTCTATCATTATTAAAACTGATCCATTATTCTTTTCCTCTAGATCATTGATGGTGCAGACTTTCACCAGTGCTAGGACTGGAGATTTAATTTTTCCAAGAAACCAAATACCTACAAGCAGAGTTAAGGTCCTTCCAGTAGAACGACATTAAACGTCTTCAAAAAATAGTACATAATAAGAAAAACAATGAATTAATAAAAACTAAAGCTGCGGAAGACATTGGTGAAAAATCTTGACGAAGACGCTACTAAGTATCTTTATTATCATGTATATGGTTTGGGTAAAGATACTATCACCAATGATTTAAATAATCACTTCAACAATTGCGGTATTCATAATATTAAATGTGGGCAATTGCAAGCTAAACATCCAGGTCAATATTCGTCTTTTGAAACTGCGGTACCAAAAAGACTGAAGAATCAGAGATTAAATCCAAGTATCAAGAAATACTTTTTTAAATTTAGCACAGAATATTCCAAAAAACGAGTTCAAGGTATGTCAAATAAAAGGAAATCATAACAACATATGTGTAGTCAACTACAGTGTTGCATCGACCTATATAACACGGTGGATTAACGATTTTGATACAAAATCATATAACAGCCGTGGAGCGTACTGATTTGATATTATCTGTAGAAACGCATTTGGAAATAGCAGCTATAGAAATCCCCACGGAAAATATGATTGTACCAATACTTATTAAAAAGTTAAATGAATTGTTCGAAATTCTACACAGGTAGGAAAATATTCCCGATCAGAGGCAGATAAAAATATACAGCCTACCTAGAAGGCAAAGATAGGAAATCCATTAAAACAATAGCAACAATTTGGTTGACTCAACTAAAGTGGTTTCTTCAGTGTAGCAAGAGAAACAAGATGTAGATTCTATCAAGTAAAAGAAGGTATTCCTATCCCTATACTGTGGTTTTGCACTTGATTAACAGGAATGTAGCTCTCAGAAATTGATTTTAAGTATCTAGAAGCCAAGAGTTGAATAGAGGGACCATCATAAGACCGTTAGATCCGGTGAAGATGTCAAAGCTAGTGTAAACGATCTAATAAATAAGAAACTACAATAGACGCAATGTGATGCGTGTATGACTACCTTTAGTTCAGCATAGTGAACAAATTCTGACGTAACATAACTTCGCGTCGGCAAGCGGTAAAGTACCTTTAAAGTACTTTTGCTAAGGGCTGTGTACATTCATTGGGAACAAGTTTTAAAGTTGATTTAATGTATACTGGGTGTCCCAGAAAAAGTTACACACCGAAGTTATGAAAACTTAAATTTTATTTATTTTTTAAAAACTGGCATGAAAACTTAAATGGAATACCCTGTTTATTACTGCAAAATTTAACTATTCTTGAAAATGTTGCCCGAAATTTAAAAGGAATGCCTGTCTTACCGAGTACATATGTTTAGATGTCAAATAGCGAGCACCAAAGGTAACGTTTTATTATTTATTAGCGATACATGTACTTCCGCACTTAAAAATAGGAATTATAGAGATTGCTTTCTTGCCGGAGGCATTATCACTATTGTGAAAAATTGGAATAGAGAAAATAGATATATTTACAAAAGCGTGAGCATTGAATTACAGACAAATTCAATCAGATTTGACTAATTATAAACAGCAGCAATTTTTAAGTATGTAGATTCCTAATGTTAACTCTTCTATTGGCGACATCGATAAAAATGTTTGGAAACAATGTGACGCATAAGAGTAGATTATATTTTTGAATGTCATACCTGCTTGGTTAAACATTCTTTGACTAGAATGAATGTTTATTCGGGCAAATGCAAGCCACTAATGAAAAGAAAGCAAAAGATGATCGTAGCAGCAGACGAAAGGATATTACAGACAATTGGAAAATATTAAATGATGAGCCCGGATTTGACGCGACATTAGCGTTGTAGGTTATTTTAACTAAAAGTAAACTATATCCTTTGTTGAATATACCCCATAAGAGTGTGGATGAAACTTCGGCAGAGGCTACGACAATGACGCGGTTCTAGCTCGAAAATCAGGAATATGGTGAAATTGGCGATTGCGGAAGCCTACGTACCATAAAAGCTTTTTATAAAAATCCCCTAGAACGAACTACAACATTTCTTTTAAATGTCTAAAAGCACCAGGACATTCTAAATGTAATTTATTACCTGGTACTCCGAAATTAGTACCTTGTATTCAATTAAATAAAATTCGAGAGCAATTATTTGTTCATAAATATTACATTGCAGCGTTCCGGCTGTAATCACCTCTCACGTTCTTCTAAAGCTGCTTTTACGCTCTAATGAAAACGGTGTATGATTCTTGGTTTTCTTCAATTTAATACAGGCTCTGTCCCACTCCCTTTTTTTCTCTTACCGTCCAAGTGTTACCATATAGGGATATTTATGTACAATCAATCGCTGCTCATGGGTTAGCCGTTTTAAATAAATATTGAACATTCATTCAAGTATTTCTAAATTCAGTAATGCTTGCAGGCAAAACAATATAAGACTAAGTCTGGGACCGCGATAACCAACTCAAATGTTAGCTTGTGTATAGCCTTTCTGAGTTGGTATGATAAGTGACATAATTCTAAGTGGAAACGTTCTTTGTTGTGGTTCAATGGCCGATTTGATGGAACAATATATACACTGTAATGAGACCCTTGTTTAAAAGTGTGAGATTTGTGTTGTTAGCGACGTACGAGATACTGTTTTGTTTTAAAATGAGATCTTGAAATTATATTTCCCTCACAAATTTAGACATTTTTTTCAAATTAAATAAATATAAAAATCTATTTTAATCGCTAACCGATAGCTAATTTTTGATTCGAATATTAAATTTAGAAATTGATTTTTAAAGGAAATTCGAATTTATATTTTATTTTGCCCAATTATTTTAGCTGTTGGTACCTGTGATGTCCTAGTCTACAAATCCAAATCCAGAAATCCTCCTAATCTTGAAATCCTTGCGAACCCGGATCTGGGTGATCCTAAATCCGTATGTGTTGAATAGAAGGTTCAAATGTTATTTCCGAGTGTAGACTTGAACTGTTTATGAAAAGATCCCATTCAAATATTTAATTTTTAACTTTCTTTCAGGGAATTTTGAAAAAGATGTCTACTAAATTCCATCCCTAGGTCAAATGACACCCTTGATGTAATAACAACAATTGCCTTGCGATTCCATGGGAATGATATAAATATGTCCTGGTACGGTCTTATCAGGTACATTGAAATTATGTTGGTTACCATAATGATGATACCAATTTTGTTTATTATATACGAACAACCATACGATTGTTTGAATTTGGAATGATTTTCATATGGATAGATATAGTTTCTCACAGCACAACTTGTTTAATGGATTCCTCTTTTTACGAAACCTATCTTGAAACCCAATCTGGGGGAAACTGGAGAGAAGGAGTCACTAACACTGCTCCGCTTCGCACTAAAATAGTATTATACACTCACCGGTATAATTAACCGCCCATCTTTTAAAATCTATCTAAATATCCAACATTTTCTTTTTTTTTTTTAATAACCGTCGTTATTGAATGTGGAAATAAGTAAAATCTACTTAATTAAGCACATATGGAAAAAATAACTCATTTATTTTTTTTATTGGATATAATGTTTAGGAAAGTACACTGTACTAAGTATAGGATTTCACTGCATATACTTAAGGATTAGAAGCTAAAGTTGTTTCAATACTATGTGTTACCTCCTCTTGCTCTCCTTAACTTTAATTAAGCGCCTTGGAAGTCCATTAATAAGACTTTGAATCTCATTCTGAGGTGTGAGGTCCCACTCTTCTCTTAAGGCATCTTAAGCTTCCCTAAGGATTGAGGTGCAGGCAATCGAACCCTCGCCCTCCTTTTTAAATTATCCCAAACATGATCTATGGGATTGAGATCTGGAATTTGTGCAGGCCATTCCATTCTCTCAATGTCAACGTTATTGAAATATTCAGTAACATAGCTAGCTACGTACCGTCGAGCATTACCATGCATGAGAATAAAAGCATCCCCAATATAAGGTGCAAATGGTATCACATGCTCTAACATGATATCTGCCGCCCGTTAAACTGCCTCTGTCAACAATAACTAACTCTGTATGTGCATCGTAACAAATGTCACCCCAAATCATAACAGACCTTCCACTGAAACTCACTCTGTCTGCAGAATGTTGCTCACTGCAAATCGCTCTCCGGAACGTCGATATACTCGCTCTCTTCCATCTGATACCTTTAAACAAATTCTTGACTCATCTGTGAAGAGAACTTGCTTCCATTGTTCAATGTTCCAAACAGAATGATTTTGAGCAAACCGAAGGCGAGAGACTCGAAGCCGTGGGAGCAATTGTGGACACCGGACCTGTCTTCTAGCTTTCAGTTGTTGTTCACCACTAACATTAACTAATCTGATCTCATGAAAGCGGTTACGCACTGCAACTGTAGTGGTAAAACGATTTCGCAGCACAGTGCTGACAATAAATCTGTCATCAGGACCAGATGTACAGCGTTTACGGCCTTGCCCGGTTCCTCTCGTGTAAGAACCAGTCACACGAAATCGTTTTATAGCTTTCGCAGTAAACTATGGTATTCCTAAAATTCTAGCCACATAACGTTGACTTCGTCCGTCATCGATCATTACCACAGCCTCAGCCACAGTTACAGCATCTGTTGGCATTTTAATTGTAAGATTTCTTTAAGCTTAATTCCAATTCATAAGAAAATACAAACAAAACGAATGTCAATACTAAAAATTACAATAACAATGACATAAATAAAGAAAGTCTAATCTGAACTAAATACGCTAACAACGCAACAAGGAACTAATGGGCGGTTAATTGTGCCGGTGAATGTATGTTAACTTGAAATACCTTTCAACCTCAACATCAATTGATTTTCGCCTCCGACATGGTTCAGATGCTGATGTACCGTGATCAATTGCCTTCCGGTCAGTTAGTTTTGCTTTTGACGTTAGATAACCGGCACAAAGCGATTGGAAGCTTTGGAAACGTGTTAGGCCTTTGCTATAATCGCAGAAAATCATCCAACGAATATCTTCACGTGAAGTTTCAATTCGTTCAAAATTCCTTTTTTTGTAAACAAATTACTCGGCCGATTTCTGTACTGTTATTTCTTGAACAATAACAAATGTCAAATTTTACGAAAATAGTAATGTCAAACCTCAATAGTGCTATCTACCCTTGTGTATGCCCCAGGTTAGTAACAAGTTTGTGAATTCGAGATAAATTTATTTCAGGCAACCTAAGATACGAGGGAGATAAACAACACATAAGTATCGACACCCTCCGCACCACACAAGTTTAATTTATTATATAGTAATATAATAATTAGTCCGGGACGGCCGTTTCGAGGACATTGATGATGAGGACCATTCGGGTCCTCGAAACGACCGTCCCGGACTAATTATTATATTACTATATAATAAATTAAACTTGTGTGGTGCGGAGGTTGCCGATACTTATGTGTTGTTTGCCATACTACGCCACAGTCCTTGCTATCATTATTTATATACGAGGGAGAACTTGACTGCATTTAGTCTTTCTTTTCTGGGAAATTTTATATCAAATCTCCAATATTGCATTTTATTGATAAAATGACCTTGTGATGTTGCATTTTTAAATAACTGGAAACCCATTTTTTAGACCAAAGCGATTTCAAACTAACCATTTGTTCGACGCACACACTAAATTCCAGAACGCGGTGATCTTTTATGAGAAGGACGTGTCTGTAAGAGAAAGAATTGTGTTAAACAAAGAAGAAATGCAATGGGACAAAACTGGCAAATAAAAACATTTATGGAATCTAAAGAGGGTAGGAGCACTAAAACCCAAGTGATGGATAGTTAAAATTATATAAAATTTCACGACTGGAAGCATTCAATTGTATAAGTGATATGGTTTAAAACTTTACAACGGAAGATATTTATCCCGTCAATCCTCCCAGTGTCAATTTTTATCTTCTTGATGTGTTCCACATCCAATCAGTTAAACCTATTTCATTACGTCAGTGCTTGTTATACACAAACCAATCTAGATCTAATTTGATTAATTTTTCCTTTACCCTTTGTTCATCGCAAAACAATCCACTATCTACTACAACGATCCGCTGAGATTCTAACTGTTAACTGCTACTTTCCAAAAACGAAGATCAAGTTGAATGGGCGAAGATTTGACACGATAGCGGTGATTGTAGCGGACGGTGTTTATCACATTAACAAAACTAAAGTTCCAGAATGCAATCCTTAGTGCTAATTGTGGCCTACCCCCTTTCCTTCTCCTGAAGAAATCCCATAGGATTGTGAGCGAAACGTCGAGTTTCGTTTACCTACCATGGCACGGTCCAAACTCGTTTAGTTTTAAAGTATACATTTTATTTGCAAAATTAACATATGAAGCTTAACCTCATCTTACATATGCTTTTCTTACAAATACATTCTTATTTTATCTGGTATTGTACCGGCCATTGTTATTACTTAAGATTCTACGCCGCACCTAACGCAAGTTTGCAAAAATGTAAACTATACTTCCTTGTGCGGTTAAATTCCCGCATATAGGCTTTTATTTTAAGTAATACATGCTCAAGACATGCATGTCGATGTGTACTTACAAAATCTACGTATTGTACGCTTTACAAACGCTGCATACAGAGATCAAATCGAATTCTGGTTGTTGAACCTTTACGTATACGTAATGTCCACATATCGTTGAAAGCGAAAGTTACGTAACCAGCATTTTTAATCTGTATTCAAATTACAATGTTACAGGGCAGTGACTTGGAACAAATTTATTTGTATACACATCTCTGCATCGTACGTATTATGTTGTATGTATGTATGTATGTATATAGAATAGGTATGCGTAATAGTTGTTTTAGCCGTGCTTCTCGGAATATTCATCCGATACGCTACAAGCGTTGCTGCTTAGCGTAATAATTTACGTCGACGTCATCATCCATTCATATCTACAGCCTCTCTTTACGTTCCATTATTGGGGTTCAACTCTACGTACAATTTAATACAGGGCGTAGAAGTAACCTATGCTTTCAATCTAATTGTTTCATACGTTATATAGTTGGTGGAATATGCTGTAATGTTTTAATCCGAGAGATTGATTTTAAAAACAGATAATTTTTCGAAATCGATTAACTAAACCTAGGGTTTGTAGAATAGAATAGAATAGAATAGAGTAGAATAGAGAGGTGTTTCTAGAACTAGAATGTTTATGTGTTCCGTACCGACTATTATATATATAATAATAATAATATATAATACTTTGAAGCTAAGGGCTCAAAATCAGAAATTTTTTAGGTCTCCTTACTTCTTTATTTGTGACTGTTTTAAACACAGCTAATTTTGATAGTTTTATCTTTCCAAAAACACTTTGTTAACAAAACTCAACCGCATGGTTTTATTTTTACAAATAGCATAATGTAAATGATGCAGGGATGCCAGTTCTATGCTATTCTATAACATTTTGCACCAGGAACAACTACTACAATATTATATTTTACTGACAAACAAGACTTACTACCTATATGATGAACGATATTTGAATTACAACGGAGATACAATTGAAATTATTCAGGAAGTCGTTGTAGGGAAATTATACATTAAATTACATGTTTTAGGATGCGAGGATATTGAACAGAAGGAAAGATATTATTTCGTTTCACCACTACCGCGGTTGGGAGGACTTGTTTAGTCTCCTAACTCTCCCAATACGTAGATAGTAGGAGATAAAAGGAGCTGAAGCTGCCGAAAATAAGCCTACAGCATCCAAAGGGATTTTGAGGGTGAACTGAATTCACTATACGCGGTGCTAATGGCAATTAAGCTGGATATCGTCAATTATAACACCACAATATATACACTGTGTCCACAGATTTGGTGCACAAGGGGAAAAACTTTTTTATTCTACATTTTATGAAAAAAAGTTATTCTTTACGAAAGTTTTTGCTTGCCTTAAACTCATTAAAAATCATATTAAAATCCACTGATTACCTTCTGTATGCATATAAATGTTGACAACGTGTTTGCTTAGTTTAAAAAATTTAACTAAGTTCAAATTATTGTCGATAATCGTATTGCCTTGAAATTCTGTTGACATTTAATTATTTGTCTGTTTCAAATTCAAGTGATACGACATTTGCAATCACGAACGATTGAGAACGAGAATTTATTTGATTAAGTCATCAACAAATTTAACGTTAAATTCACTGGCATTAATTCTTTGAAAAAGCTTATTAAGAAATTTAATGAAACTTTCTTTGTTGTTACAAAGAAAAAACAAAGAAACAATGCAATGAAGATGATGCATTAACTGTTCTACCTATGGGATCTGTATTAGAAGATCCAAGAATATCACTACGTAAGAGAGCGGCATATTTTGGTGTAAGCAAGAGCTTGCTGCAAAAAGTCTTTAAGGAAAACAAGATTCACCCATTCAAACCCAAATTTATTCATACTTTGAAACCCCGGGACGATGCGTTTAGATTAGAATTTAGTACTTGGGTGGGAGAAAATGTTATGGAGGATCAATTTTTCCATCATAAAATTTTGTTTTCGGATGAAGCTATTTTTACTACCATAACCATTGGTAGTAAAAGTCATTCCAAAATTGCAGATATTGGACAGAAGAGAATCCAAATTTTCGTATTAATCGGAAAAACTAGCGTTATAAGAAAGTAAATGTGTGTGGTGTGGAATTTTATTCAATAAAATTATTGGCCCCTTTTTTTTCGAAAACAATTCAAATCAACATAATTATTTGGATATGTTACAAAAATTTGTTTTACCATCGTTTAGGGATATTAACAGAGGTGCAGTCTACTTTCAGCGGTATGGATGCCTTGCGCATTCAACTAATTTAATTAGAAACTGGCTTGACGACCACTTTCCTGAAAGATGAATGGTCGTTTTGGACCTATTCATTGGCCAGCTCGCTCGCCCGATTTAACGCCAATGGATTTTTATTTTTGGGGACACGTTAAACAAAGAGTGTACGAAAATAATTTTGATGCGAATTTGGGAGCATTAAAAGATAAAATACGAACAGTAATTAGCGAGATTGATATAAGAACATTTAGGAAGTTTATAAAGAATTTATGTATAGGGTGGAAAAGTGTGGGGAAGGAAGTAGGTGAAGGTTACGTTGAATAAATTATTTGTTGTTTTTTATCACATCGAATTATACATTAGAAAATATTTCATAAAGTCTTATATTTGTAATAAAGAATTTATTTTAGTTAGCCGGAATATTATTGAATATTTTATATCTAAAAATATGTATAAAAAAAAACAAAATAGTTTAAAAAATATGTATATTAAAGTTCACTGTTGTATAAGTTTGCACCAAATCCGTGGACACACTACAGCTATATGTGATGGAATTACAGGCAATGGCGTTAAAGAATTTGTCAAAATCTTTGTCATCTCCCTAATATAACCTATAACTATAATTCGGATCAGAATTGATAAACTGCCGTTAGAGTCGACTTTCGTTGGCAAAACCCGTGTTAAGAAGAATTAATAATCTTAAATATTCAAAAAAAAACGAGGGGTTTTCCACGGATGAGAGGAAATGGAAGCGAAATACACGGGAGGATGAAGACAGTCGAGAAGCTATGAGCAAAACGAAGAAAATATCAAGATCACCTGGAATATTTAAAGAGAAGAGCGATGGAAAACTAGACAAAATTATGCAGACGTTAACAAGCTTGACCACGGCAGTCAAAGAGATTAGAAAGGATCAGAAAGAATACAAAAACGAACTCAAGGAATTGAAACTAAAAAACCTTCAAATAAAGGAAGAAAATAACCAAATAAAGAAAGGAAATAGGGAAATACAAATATTAAGTAATAGAAAAAGTGTGGAAATGGAATAAAGGCGCAAACACTCTCGAAGAAGTAACAGTTGAACAGACGCCAAAAAACTAAACACCCAGAATGATGGCTCAACATTGAAGACAACTATAGCAACGGTAAAGGAAAACGAGAAGAGCAAGAAAAACAAAAGGATTGAGAAGTTATACAAGAAAAAAGTTGATGATAGATTTAAAATAGCTACGTGGAACATAAGAAGCATTAACGGAAAAGAGGATGAATAGGTGAAACAAAGAAAAAAGGGCAAGGAAGTATTGAAACAGGAAAGGAGAGTAAGCTGTACAATAAAGCATGAATTAGTAGGAAACGTACAGAATTAGGAATTTGTATCACAACGAATTTTAAAATTGAAATTGAAATTAGATAGCAGGAATGATACAGTACTAGTTATAGTATACGGCCCAAACGAAGATGAACCGAGAACCAAAAACATTTGAGAAAAATTGAATGAAACTATAGAGAATGCGGAAGGCAGGATAATAATACTAGGAGATATGAATGCACGTGTGGGGAATAAAACAAATGATACAACAGACGTAACAGGAAGAAATCAAAATACAACAATGATGAAGAACGGTTGATTAATTTTGTTATCGCAAATAACCTTATCATTATAAATACATTCTATGAACACAAAGAAAATCGTAAATATACACGAGAAATGAGAAGTAGAAAAGAAAGATCTATAATAGATTTTGTAATCACTAGTAGACAATTTAGAAGGGAAGTAATGAATGGCAGAGTGAAAAGGGCCCCAGAGATATATAGTGATCACTACCTAGTAGTAGCAAAAATCAGGATACGAAAAGAAAAACGAAGGAATAAGAAACCAGCGCAAGAACGCAATAAATCGAAAGAAGTCTGCAGAATGTATAAATTAAACGAAGAAGGTATAGCGAAGAGGTTTGCAGTAAAATCTGAAAACAGCATTGGAGAAAATCAAGAGAGAATCAAAGAAAATATGAATTTGGAAGATTTATGGCAAAAATTTAAAGGAGACATTATAACATCGGCAAAACAGAGGAATTATGCGGAACAAACAAAGTAAGTAAAAATAAAAATCAAAGAAGGTGGTGGAACGAAGAAATTAAAGGACAAGTCAAAATAAAGAAGGATAAATGGATAAAATATCTACAAAACAAGTCATACGAGGGTTACATGGATTATAAAATGCAGCGAACGAAAGTAAAAGAAATAGTGACAGCAGCGAAGCCGCAAGCCTGGGAGTGATTTCTAAGGAAAATGGAAGAGAACAGTAAGGGCAACCAAAAGTTGTTCTATAGGATATTGAAAATATCAAGCAAAGAAAAGAGGTATAACTTACAACAGATTAGAGCAAAAAACAGTACACTGTTAACAGATGGAAATACAGGGTCCGGCAATTAATTGACCCTGTATAATATAAAGTACAAGAACAGCCATTTGGCGTACAATAAATATTTTTAAACACTACGTTTGCCAAATGTCCTCCATGAAAATTTATGCATTCGTGTAGTCGGACCTAGAAATTTTGCATGACCAAATGCAGCATAATGACAGATATTGATTCAATTTTCTCTCGAATGCTGTGCTTGAGAGCTTGGATAGTTCTGGGGAGATAGGCTCCGAACACTTTTGCTTTTAGATATCCCCATAAAAAGTAGTCGCAAGCATGGGAACAAAACTTTCACAGCATCCATTGAAATTCTTGCAGTATGGCTTGTTGCCCCATTTTGCTGGAAGAGTGTGTTTTGATCCAGTGGAAGATGAGCAAGTTGCAGTGTCAGAAAGTTACGAATCATTTATCGTATCGCTGAGAATTAACGGTCACCGCATTTCGAAACTCATTCTCGAAAAAAACACGGGCCGATGATTCTATTTGCCGAAATCGCGCACCACATACTTTTTCAGAATAAAGAGGCGTTTGATGAAATAGACGACGGTTTGCATCCGCCCAATATCTGAAATTTTGTTTATTGACAAAACCTGATAGGTGGAAATGCGCTTCATCACTCATCCATAAGTTATTCATTTGTCGTCATTTTCTTCGAGTCTCCTAATCATATTGCACCATCTGAATTTTGTACGGATGAAAATGTAAGCCTTGGTGAAGAATCCTTCTGACTTATTGCTAGGTGTGCAGCATGACGTACGATCGATCGGTGTGAATTTCTTAGTACTGCCTGTCGAACAACTTCAATGATATTATGGATTCCAACTGTTCTTGCACTCCCACCACTTTTTTTTTGTCGTTGATCCAGTTTCCTCGAGATTGTTAATCCACATTCTAATCCCGTTATCCGACAGAACAGACTGGTTGCGCGGTATATTGAAATAGCGTCGAAAAACCCGACGCGTTTGAATAAAACTCGTTATTCTGATGAGGCTTTAACTGCGAAACCACGTTTTTCACTCGTCCAACGGTTGTTGTCAACTAAACGGTAGGCTGTGCTGATGGTGAGCGGCCAACGACATCCGTACCCACTACCAACTTACGAGCTCTAAAGTTCACTTCAAATCATCCCGTTTCATTGCCGGACCCTGTATAATAATAGATAGTGGAGAAAATACTTTCTATTAAACACAGATAAACAAAAAAATACAAACAATGGAAATATAAACGATACACATGACCAAGATACACAAAATAACGGAGTACGACAAGGTGGAATCATGAGCCCGACGTTGTTCATTACTGTGATGGATGATATAGTTAAATCTATAAACAACGTAAACCACAAGGTACATTTGGGATATTACAAACTACGACCAGTCAGAATATCAGAGTGTGCCTTCGCAGACTTGATGATATGCGCTACCAATGAAAGCGAATTACCAGAAAATCTAAAGCTGTGGGAAGAAGAACTAGCGGCAAAAAATATGAGAGCAAACAAAACTAAGATGAAAGTAATGGTAATAGGGAAAGAGAACACGAACCTAAATATTAAAATAGAACAAAAATTGCAACAGGTCGACAAATTCAAATACCATGGAGTGCTATTACATAAAGAAGGAAAGATGAAAGAAGGAGCACAAGAAAGAATAACAAATACCGCACGCTTATACCACAACTTTAACAGAAACTTTATTCGAAAAAAGGAAGTAAGCCGACAAACAAAACTGACAATATATAAGACGATTTTTAGACCAATTTTAACGTACAGCAGCGAGAGCTGGGTTCTAAGAAACAGTATGGAACGTAAACTGCAATCCATGGATATGAAATATCTCAGAGGAGCTAGAGGCATAACTAGAAGAGACAGATTTAGAAGCGACATTGTGAGAGAGGAATTAGGAGCAGAAAACATTCTTACCGTAATAGAAAGGCAGCAGCTAAAATGGTTCGGACATCTAAACAGAATAAGTAATACGAGACCAGTCGAGTGTATATGGGAAACAAAAATTGAGCGGGGTAGGACAGGAGGAAGACCACGGAAAGTATGGAATGATGAAGGGGGAATAGTTTTGAAGAGAAGGAGAATAACGTGGGCGGAGGCAAGAAAGTTATCCCGAAACAAGAAAAAGTGGACAAAGTTTGTGTAAGTATATATATATATATACATTTTCCCAAAAAATCAGTTTTGACATTTTTGTCAAAGATATTCAAAAAAGTAATGGGTCCAAAATTCTCAATTCGCCTTTTATTCCCCTGTTTGGGTATTGGAAGAATCTTGCCTATTTTTAATGTATCAAGAAATATAAGGAATTTATTGTTGCAATGGATCAAGGCCTAGTTACTTTCCGCGTCACTCGTTATGAAATAAAAGTTCTTAAACGGGCTATTAAAATTCATCATATATAAATAGCATTGCGAAATCAAAAGGGTTCATTGCGATGACGTAGGTTTTTTAATTCCTATTTCCTGTCTATTTCTTATACAATTCTTATTGCTCTATTGTAAGGATGATCTTTTTTTTTAATTAATTGCTTCTACTTCTACGTAGACAATCTAATACTTCTCGAACTCCAGCTTCTATCAAAAACACTTCAATTAAAGATGGCAACACTTAATGGTACCTATTAATATTAATAAGTTAATGGGGTAACACGGGAAAAAAATAACATAAATCAAGTTTGTTACGTATTAAACATAAATATCTTCATAACTCATGACAATTTAGGCGTATTGCAAACTATAACCTTTATCTAACTTCAACAAGTAGCGACAAGTATACACAACATTCGCCAAACACATTGTTCACATTGTTCTTGATCACTTTGTTTACGTCGCTAGATAAGATATTGGTCTTAAATCCTTGTATTGTTTACAAACAATGGTTAGTCATTGCAATTGAAAGTACAGTGTGAAAAAAATATTTTTCAATTCAAAGCATTACGTCAAACAAACAAAAAAACTTCTACCTTATTCCTCATCAAGCATGACATCAAAGCAACGTCGTTTTTTAGGCTGGGATGTCTCGGAGAGCCATACATAATAAACGTCTTTAATTTCTTTACAAAGTCCGAAACGATGAAAAAAGTAATGCGAAATTGGTATGTTAATTTAAGCAATTTGCATAATTATCTCAAGTAATATTTTTTTATGGAGTAGCTTGCTGATAAACTGTTTGTTTACTTTCCCACTATTATGACATAATAATCTCGTTCTCCTGGATTTAGGTCATACCCGGATTTAGTTCGCAATTATCGGTATGTTATCCCTGTTCTCTTGATTTTAACATATTTTTGCCTTAGTTGAATTAAAGATGCCTATTTAAAAATTCTTTTTAAAAAACTGTGTGTGACCATTTATCCATAGTTTGAAAAGTATTAGAATTTAAAACTCAACATTATTTTCAAAATATAAGTCAATCTGTTTATTTCAAATAAAAAGTCTGTATACTTTTGCCTTTCCTACTATCGTACATACTAATGTATTTAAACTAATTTTTGATTTTATATCCTGTTTTGAACAGTTATTTTTAAAACATCTTTTGCCCATAACGAATTCTATCAGTGCATGGTAACCTCTCATAAACGATATAAGTTACTAGCTTTCTCGAGTTATATTTAGGTTTCGAAGTTCAGTAGATTTTAAAAATTTTCTGGAGAAAACGTTATTTCTTAGATTGATGGTAAGACAATTGCCTTCTTAGGTAAAGAGCAGAGTTGATCAGACTTTTCTAGTTTGCATTAGTGATGCTTTAGAACCCTGTAAATAAGTCTACTGACATTCAATACCCTAATTCTTTAAGAAATAGCATTACATTTGCTTCCAATGGCTTTTTATGGAGGTATGTAAACAACGAAACAAAGGAACTGATGTTTAGTATCATCAACTAAATTACTACTAACAATGTTGAAAACTATGTTTTCCGCACTATAAGAAAATACAAAATTCAAAATAAACAAATGACATAATTACATAATGGTAGTCTCCTAGAGTCGACGTTTCGGTTTATCAGAAGCTATTTAGTTGAATTCTACCGAATTGGATTTACCAAAGGCTGACCCTTTGGTAAATCCAATTCGGTATGTAGTGTAGTGGGACTTTATATATTGTAGTGTTATAATTCACAATGTCGAGCTTAGCTGTCAACAGTGCCACGTATGGTGAGTTCTGTATCCATTCGTTCAACGTCAAAAACCCTCAAGCAACTATGAGCACGTTATCAGTAGCTTCAACTTCATTTGTCTACAATTATCCAGGCAGCGAGCGAGTCCAGTCAATGACGATGTGGTATTTTAGAAATACTCCCAACATCTACAGACCCTAAAATTAATTAAATAATTTAGAAAAATCAGTTATCTTCAAATCATCCCTCGTATAAAACATTACAATATATAATTATTATCGTGACGATCACTTAAAGATCTGGAAGCGCCAATGCTATGTTGACAATACATCAGTATACCTGGTGTGCGATTCTGTGAATTTGCGGAAACCGGTAGAGTGCATAGAGGCCGAATTGGAAAGGATTGTTGTCATATCGGGACAGCATTGTCCAAGTTTCAATCCATCTAAACCCTACTGTGATAAAGAAAGCTCATGCAGCTGGTCTCCATAAGGCTGAGAGGAAGGACATTCCTCCATGTGATGGTCAGGATGTTGGATTTGCAGATGAATAGTGATCTGCGCTTTAAAAAGCATACGTTGGGTATTATCAAAAAATCACTGTACACTAATAGACAGTATTTTAATACGAAACTAAAACCGATGCGTACATTGCTTTAGTTTGGATAACCCACTAGTATAATTTTTTTTATGAACTTAAACGCTACAGTTAGTCTATTATTTCTTCTGGTTTTTGGGACCAGTAAACTCATATTATTATTACTATTAAATTCACATTCTAGAATCCCAATTATATTTCTATCCTCGAAATACAAGAGACGTTAGCGTCAAACTTGGTGAGAACCTCCCTTGGCACATATGGATGCGAAACTGTCCAAGAAGGTACTAAGCAAAGCAGAATTCTATTATGCAGGTAAATTGCCGCTAAATATTAGAAGGTGGGACCCTTCGTCCCCACTTCGTCCATTCATTTCCAACGTTGTTCCAAGCATCGAATTTGGGCTACGCAGAGTATGAGATAGATACTAATGTTTAGGCTCTTTCAACAATAGTATGAATAATTTCATAGGTATGTACAGTTTGATTTTTTAGTCAATGCAGGTAAACTCGAAAACATCTGAATATTGGTTTTTCTATGTGTATAATTTAGTTTCCAATGACTTTACTGTAGATAAACCACACTGAACAAAAAATCCAGCGACTCTGATTAATTTGGCTCATATTTAGATAAGAACTTCGACCTCTTCCGAATTAATTATATTAATTATTAAAGTACATCATTAACAAACGATACATAAGACAAATAACAATTGAAGAATGCCGATGACCTTGTGCATTGAAAACGATACACGTACACCAGATAATTTAGTGAAAGACACAAACATCGTATCGATTCGATTCATCATCATCGGCAGCAACATATACGCTTGCACTTCATTGGAGAATAATTTTAAAGGAAGTTGGGATGCATTTCAGCGGAGGAAAACTACCCGAACCCAGATCGTTGATCATACAAGTTGAGAACGTCAGCAAATGGAATAATATTCGCCGAGATCAATGGCACGAATGTATGTAAGAGATGGTTTCGCATACGCAAATAATGTGAACGTATTAGCACTGAAATTGCACACTGTTAAACGCACCACTACGGCGGTCTTCTAGGAAAACTAAGAGTCATGCAGAAGAAAACAGGAAGTAAATCGCGGCAAAACATCTCGCACTCGCTGCACAACTCACTTCTGAACATCGAGCATTACAGAGTTCACGTAAAGTTCAAATTTTCATCATCGTATATGCGGATGACCATGAAGTTAATTCGATTCATCATACTGTTTCTATGTACTCTTGAATATGTACAGTCAAAATACCTCGAAAACTCTCACTTACGAGTAAAACTGTCCCTGACAACATTCAACGTACTAAAAAACTGCTATAAAACATCTAATCCATTAATTTATTGATATGAGTTGTTACTTAAATGTTTTCTTCGCTAACGTGGAAATCGATTCCGAACTGATCTAACAGAAAAGCTTATATTAGAGAAGTATCTATATGTGGAAGAATAGGAAACAGAAGTAATATGTCCCGGAATAAATTTCGACAATTAAGAAAATCCACTAAAATATGCGAAACAGATAGAATATATATATAGAAATGCTTATTATGTGTGTTATGAAATAGGTGCTGAATAGCATAGAGATATAGCGTTTTGTAATATTTCTTTATTTTTCATTTTAGGTCAAAGTGGTGCATAACCGGAAAATATTTTCAATTCTACAAAGTTGTGCTATTCTTCCATGAGATACACTGAACGACCAAGCATAAGCACACGAAATATCAGTAGGACTGTCAAAGCAAACTATCACAGAAAATGAATAGCCTTTTAAAAAAGTGGCAGGAGCAGTTGATCTGACAGCCAATCTTGGAAGAAGAATTACTGATAGTACAAGTTTTGTTAACAGCATCTTGTCGATTCGAAGAAACACCTTACATATGAATGTATATGGTCAGCAACATCCAAGTGCGGTTTTCACACGTATCAGGGAAATTGGAGGAAAGTAAGTAGGACACGTTATGATAGGACTATTCTTTTTTAAAGAAGATTTAAATAGTGTGCACTTTAATAAATTCTTGCGCACAAAGTTGCACGAACAAATAGGCTTTTACTACTATTCACGAGCGCATTCGTGGTTCCAGCGTGAAACTTCTGCTTTTTATTCATATGACTTGATCAACACGAAGAGCAAAGTGTTTCCAAACGGATGGGCTGGGCGTGGTAAGTTAGTAGAATGGCAGCCTGGTCGCTGGATCTTACGCCGTACGCCGTACTTCTTCTTATGAAGATTTGTAATTATTTCTTCGAAACCCAGTCTGCTGCCATCGAAAATATGAAAGAGAAAATCAGTCAAGTATTTCGAGCTATTTCACCGGAAATGCTACTTGGAATGGTTCGTAATTTTCCGAGAAGTATTGCTTTAATTTTTTATTATTCTTGATATACTTTTTAATTTCTAACATTTAATTTATTTCATTTGTTTGATTCTTGTATCACAATATAAAAATTAATGATAGCTTACTTCACTTAATACAAGATGACGTTATTTCCTCGAAAAATTAGTAGACAGATAATGAATGGTATTATGTTGATGTGTGTTTATGATATTCCAAATATCTTGCAAAATGTGTGCACACGCCTACTACATCGATTTCACAGGACCTTTGTGTCAACACCACTTTTTTGAAAGAAGCTCTGGCATCCTTAATATTAAGAATGTAGCTGTGTGTGTAGTCATTTTTAGCACGGAATCAGAACATTGAGTCATAATACACAATGTACCATTTAATGATAAAAGTATGCCTTCACCAACTTTCTAGGTATTCTGAAGTCGAAAATATTTTAGGTTATGCACATATCATCTAAATAACTTGTATTGGAACATTTTCGTCTGAAGTGGAGCAACAATCGACAAACACCACTTCCCTGAGACACTCTGTACTATATACATCAATGTACACAGCTGCATACGTTTTATGACGAATATGTCTTACAGTTTATTTTTAAACTAAATTTTGCGGTAATCGTGTCGATCTTTATTTGAATAAAATTGAAATCGAAGAAAAACTATTGAGAAATTCAGTCAAAATTGTAAATAAAACTTTCTTTTAAAGTACTATAAGCTTTCGAATTAAATTTTAATTTTTCATCTGAGAGAGACAATTCTACGATATGAGATGTACGATAAAAATCGCCACAAGAACCGTATTTATACGAGAGTAAGTAAACTACATCAATAAACCAACAAACATCATTCAAAGGGAGATGATATTATTCATAGTAATACTTGTCTAAAATTTGTTACAGGACTGATTGCAAGTTGAACGAAATTTTAATGAGAATGACTACTTACCTTTAAAATGCTTATTTCAAGTCGAGTGGTTCTCGAGTAACTAATAGTTATGCACCGAAAAATAAAAGAATTTCGAAACTAAGAATGTTTTATTACAAAAGATGGTAAATGTAAATGCCGGTACTATGAATAGCAACAAATATGAAATATACAAAAGTATAATTTTACTTAGAGTGGAGAACCCGAGAATAGAATAAACTGATAGTGTCTTCTCACTCTTTTGGTGGCGGTAAAGGCTTTAGTTTGCGGTTCTCCTAGCAACGGTGCCCAACTTCACTATATACACCTTTATAACTCGCTATAATCACTATTTAGGCTGTGGTTAACGCCCTTACTTCTGGAGCATTTAACGTACCTGTGTGCGTTATATAACTATCACGTAACTTACTATATTACGCCAATTATATCTTCTTCTGTCAGATAAAAGGGATTTCTTACCCGTTACTCTGCTTCTTGGACAGTTGACGTTTGATACAGCCAACTACCGATGCTTAGACGCTGGTCACAGATGCTGGAAGAAGACCTTTTTTGTAACGCTCGGGAGGGTGATACCATCTTCGTTAATTTCTCACGCCTTTTCCTAAATAAAATACACTTGCCATCATAACATATGGGAAAATCAATGCTTTCCTCTGAGTCACACACTTGCCACATAGAAAATATTAAGAAAGTATGCGCTCAATATACAAGGGTGAACTAAAACGTAATCTACTGTAATGTTTTGCCAATGTGAAATTTGGAAAATGTTTGGAAATGTATCGAAATTCTAAATTTTCTTCAAAAATTGCAGGTTGTGAATCCGGGAATGACACTCTTTCGGCAGATGTAAAGAGACGTGTTAAGACGTATAAATGAAAATAACTACTAACCTTAAATCTTGTCACTTTCTAATACATAAACACTTGATTTATGTCCTTCTTCAAACCTCTTTTCTTCACTAATATAATACTGAACACGCTTATTAAAAACTTTTAAATTGAAATATTTACTCAAGACGATTTAACTAGGAGGAAACGCTACGTACAACTGGCCTAGACAACAGATAGATATAAAGTCACAAATAAAATTGGCGTTGTTTCTCACCATTGTTCAAATACGTTGGCAATTGTTTTACTCCACAGACACCTATGATAATTCTTTACCCATTGAAAATGTACTATTATTGAAATATACGCCGAAAGGAAAGATTTTTGCTGTAGCATGATGCAGGGACGCAATTGATGCTGAGATTCTGTATTCTTTGATGACACTCCTGCTCACATGCAACACTATAACGTTAAACTACACCGAAAGACATTTAATTGACAAAGATAACTTCTATACGACTAACGTATCCACTAGAACTTGCTGTAGAAATTTTAGATATTGTTTCGATGAAAGTAGAATGACAGATAGAAGTAGTTAAAATAAGTCTTCCCCACGATTGTCGTTGGGTGGACTTATAATAATTTTCTTATTTTTAAGCCCCAGAGATATTCGGCTAAACACAGGAATTTTTCTCTAGGTATCGGGCTTTCTACCAACAGATGGACCGTCATACCCGATAGGTTGACACGCCAAGATGACAGCTACCCTCGTTGTTGTTATTTTGTAACATTACAATACATAAAATAAACCCATTCAGGAAAATAAATAAATTAAATCAATTCTATTCTACGAACATAATTAAGATAATGTTATAAGTTTAGGGTGTCCCGTTACAAATTGTATGAATTAAGATCGCCTTCTGCGTTTCTAATTTTTATTATTTCCCTTTCTTTCCTTATTTTTTGATTTTACAAGTTATAACTTCCCAATTACCAATAAGGTCTCTAGTCTTAAGTATTTTCATAAAATGTAAATAACTATTTTAACAAATGTTAAACAATAATTTTAGTGTGATACTATGAAAAATATCATCGTTCTTTGAATGATATTTGACGGTTTATTGATGCAGTTTCCTTATGTAATAGTTTTTTTCTTCTGATAATTTTTATTATCCTTCCAAATATTGTAGAATTGTTCCTCTCTGATGAAGAATTAAGATAACATTCAAAACTTAGAGCACCTTAAAAGGGAATTTTATTTACTCCTTCAGTTCAGTTTTGACTGCATTTCCCACTAGTTTCCTTCGATCAAAAATGTTGTACAGTCAGTCCTTCTCAGCTAACAATACAATGTAATGTTATTAAAAACGAAGAGGTTAGCTGTCATCAGCGCCGTAGTCACTTCTTCTTTGCTAAGTTCACATTGTACACCTATCGGGTATGAGGGTCCATCTGTTGGTAGGAAGCCCGATCCCTAGGGAAAAAATTCTGTTTTGAGCCGAATATGTTAGGGGCGTAAAAATAATACAGTTAATATTAAAAGTCCAGCCAACGACAAGCGTGGGGAAGACGTATATTAACTACTTATATATATATATATATATCATTTTCTTATTCGAAAGTTAACATTAGAAATTTCTACAGCAAGTTCTAGGGCATACGTTAGTGGTACAAAGGTTATAAATGTCAATTAAATGTCTTTCGGTTCGTATCATCTAAATTCTCAGTACAATTTAACGTTGTAGTGTTGCATGTGTTCAAATATCTGTCTTCTTAGAACACAAAATCCCGGCAGCAGTTACGTCCTTGTGTCACACTACAGCAAGTTCGTTTCGGAATCCAATTCAATAATCGTATATTTTAAATTGTTAAGAATTATCATAGGTATCTATGAAAACAAAACCGTTAGCAAGGAAACTAACAATAATTAATTATTATTTGTAACTTTATGTCGATATATCATTCAGACATAATATATTGAGAAGTTGCTCCAATTTTTCCTAGTTTCGATCCACTATTTAAGAGTTATTCAAAAGTGCATTTGAAGAATATCGTGTTTATGTAGAAGAACGCTACAACATTTAAAGTTAGTGGCCATTTCATTTCTCGCTTTTCGTTTTGAAACTATCCTCAAACAAAACTTTCATTTACCGAAAGAATGTCTAGGGACATTCCCGGATTCACGACCCCTAATTTGAGTAAATTTCTGACATTTGTAAAAATTTCTATGAAAAGCATTACAATAAATATTCATAGTGCAATATTTATTAAGCAAATGATAAATAAATAAAAATTCAATCTCAAATTACCCTAAATCCCCCTTGTAGCCATAGAGCTAAACCAAGAAATATGTTCAAGAATGCATTACAATGTAATTAAAACATACGAAGAAGAGGAAACCTTTGATTGGAAACACATGTTCAACCAATGCTTCTCGAGACATATGGTGGTGCGTAAATCCAATGGTATGGATGAAGGCAGCAACAGAACGAAACCAAGATTATACTAGATACAATGGAACAAGCAATTGGGGTATATAAAGTAAATAACATTTGTCAAATTTATCAACATAATTTTATTTTCGCAAAATAGCATAAATATGTTATGTAATTACAGAAATTAGCCGCGGAGTACTTAATAATAATTAAGAAATCAAGGTTGACAGACAGTATTCCCGAAAATCGCTCGATCCTTTTTCAAATCCCAATATGAGTACGTTGCAGAGAAGCTTTATTTGTACTTCGATTTATACAATATAGCCTTGCCTTCGCGATAAATATTCGCTCTCCTAAGTTTGCGCGAACTGATTACATCAAAAATTGTTTTCGCTTGCCGGATATAAATTTTTGTTTGTTAGCTAAGCAAAGATGAGACTGTTGGCTCAGGTAAGTATTAACATCGAGGAGCCATGGTTGTCAAAAGTAAATATAGAATGCTCGACATAATACACAAAAATATCGGTAAAGTTTTTATTTAAAGAAAGAGTATTAGTAGACGGATATTAGATAATGTATTTCTGCCAGTCGGTTAATACCATTTGTAATACGTAATATGTATCTACTTTTCCTAATTTAGGGGAAGGTGGAGCACAACTACTTTTTGGGTGAACTTTCTATGTTATCTATCAGATAGTAGTTGAAATAATACAAAAGTCGCAACTATACTTCCTTCTGTTTCGTCCTCTCCTACTACAAAACAGAAGTTTTTAGGAAATTGTTCTGTGAACATCTTTTTCACAGTCGTGAGTGGTCACTATATTCCTTATAGACATAAAATGAGAAGATACAGCAAATATAAACATTCACTTTAATTGTGATTTCTTGTTGTTGCTGCAATAATATCCTTCTGTAATCGATAATGGTATAAGGATACTTAAACTTAAGAAACTTCAGTGACATGTTCTACGATAAACTCGACGACTTGTCTTTGCAAATTAATTTAGTCGCTGAAACACATTTATATGTAGAAATAAGATACCTTATAACTTCAAGAATAAAAATAAATGAAAAATGGCAAGTAGGAAATAGATTTATAAAACTAATTTTATGTGGCCAAAGAAAGCGCAGGAAGATCGATAGTTACATTAAATGTATGGGTTTATGATATTTTCAACATCTTCCGATTTCCCTTTTTAACCTGTTTCTCTAACCGGTTTGTCTATTCCTTCTCTCCATCTCTCTCTCGGTCTACTCGCTCCTCGTCCTTGTGGTTGCCACACGAGTATTTATTATGAAAATCTTTCCTCGGACACCCGTTGTACACATTCTTTGGTTATCCTATCTCTGCTCAAAATTCTGACCGATTGCCTTTGTATACACGCTTTTTGTTCTCTTTTGTTATATGCCGTTTAACAGTGTTATGTCTTTCTTTTCTTATCCATTTTTGTCTCTAGTAGCAGTTTCCAGTGTACGGTCGTGTAAAATTTTTACTTCTAAATAATTGTATGTGCTTGTTTGTTTTATCGTTTTATTTTCTAGTTCTAGTCTTCTTTGTTGTCCAACTTTTTCTCCCGTGCCTATCAATTTTCTTTGGTTAAAATTCATGTCGTCATAGTCTTAGGCCATCATAATCTCTTCATTTAGAAAAAAACGTATCCAGCATGACATCACTAAAAAGTATGCTTATATTTAGAGATGACAAAGGCAGGTGAAATTATTACTTTTTTGCAGCGACTAGACAGACTCGTGTTTTGTCGACTCTCGGAGAAACCAGTAGGCAACACGAACCCTTTCTTATGAGACGAATAGGCACGAGTCTGTCTAGTCGTTCAAAAAAAGTGATAATTTCACCTGCCTTGGTCCATCTCTGCTCATATTTTTACATTTCTTTTGCCACTATTTTGATAATATTTCCAAGTATTCATATTTTTATAAGGGTAGATACATCTCCGTTTTAATCCCTTCTTTACTAAAAGTCCTGATGTTAATTATACGACCATTTCTAAGCTATGGGTACATGTATTGTTTTCAGATCGAGGGACAGTCGTTTTCTTTCTGGCAGGTTGTGTTGGAGCAAGTATATGGTCTATTATTGATCTTCCTTCTCTCTCCCTGCTTGTTCCTGTGCTTCGATGTCTTTGTATTCCAACTTTATGTTTAGGAGTTTTTCCATATATTCCATATATTTCCATATATTCCATTCACAGGAATTGTAAGTGCTATTCCGCAATAGTTACCGTATTTACTTCCAATTATCGGGTAATTCTGACGTCTACCCTACTGCATACTTAAGCAATTCTATCTGCATTCCGCCTGATCTGGCGACTTTGCCGTTTTTCAGTTCCTTGCATATTTTTTTTTTTACTCCTTTCGTTTTTAGTTCTGTCGGTGACACAGTTACATTGATATCTTGGAAATACTAGTCTTATTTTTAAGATTCTTCTCGTATTTCTGCTAAGGGTTTGTAAAAATGTTCTTCACAATCATGAGGTTGTGGTTGTTACCAGAGATTAGCAAAGTAGGGAAAATTAGCAGAGACTAGACAGACTCGTGTTTATTCGTCTCATGAGAATGGGTTCGTATTACTGGTTTCCCCGACAGTCGAGAAAACACAAGTCTGTCTAGTAGCTGCAAAAAGGTAATAATTTTCCCTACGTTGCTCTTCTCTAGTCATTACTGCTATTGTATAACTTTCCGTATTTCTGCTACTTTCGAAATATATATTTATTCGTTGACAAAGACTCACTTCTTCTTTCATATTTTTTCTTACCGTTAACTTATCTATATTCTGTTTCATCTTCTATATTTTTCGATTTCAAATATTCTTCTTCGTTTCTTCTAACTTTTTTCTCGATTTCGTCACCCCGCCAATATCGGTATGTACATATATGTAATCAATATTGGTAGAGTCAAACTGAACATATTGAACCAATAAGCAAGATAATATACAGTATTTTAAACACAACTACTACGACACTTGACATGTGTGTTGTGGTGTTGTTACTGAGCGAAGCACCGGGTTGAAGAGAAAGAAAAATGACGTCGCAATAGATCTCAAGTTCACATTTACGAACTGCGTGCCATCAACGAAGATGAAGTCGTTCGAAAAATTATGATTTTTATTAGATAACTGACAAACTAGTTATTATATGTTAATGCAATTCAGGCAATGTGAACCTTTTTTTAATTGTTTGGTTAAAAGGTGCCCATATTTAAATTCCTAATTCCCATTTTAGAACGATTTAGAGTGAAGTCATCTAGTCAGAAACAAAATATACAGGGTGTTTGGAAGAGTGATGTAGAGTTTAGAACAGCGAATAGGTGAGGTCATTGGGAAGCATATTAACAACATTACCTTACTTTCAGTCAATTTTCGTTTTCCGCCAAAAATTGACGATTAAACATTAGTAATGCCTTTTTCTTTATTTTTATGATATCACGCTAAAAATTATATTCGTTGAAATTCAATGCACCTTCCGTTGAAGAGATCAGTTAAAGTCCGAAGTTATTCAAAAGAAAATATAGACTTGCGTTTATGTTGATCCTTTCTTTTTAAATAAAATAATTCCAATGTTTAAATTACTTTAAAAACTTCTTTATTTTATGCCCTTTCAAGTAGTAGAGCATGCGTTCGATAGTCATTAATATTACAAAAGGAATCAGATATTGTGTTAATAAAGAACGCTAAAAAAAAACCTAAAGTGTATTTGTTAATGATAAACGTAAATCTAGTACGACAACAATAATAATTAATAACTAATTTATTTCAATATCTTGCTCAAAATGTCTTCCCTCGTGTCTTCTACAAGCTCTTGATCTTTTCCTCATCTCTACCCTAATTTCATTTCTTTTCTCCTCCGGAATCACAGTTATTCGTCAATCGGCTATTCTGTTGTAAATGGAAGACGCCTAGTTGTTGCCATACACATTAAAAATTGTGAAAATCCCGTTTTGGTCGACTTCACCCAAGGTGACCATTATTCCTGATTATTTTATGAACACATTTAAAGTAGAAAATTAACGGTTATTTGATGATGGCTGTTTTAATAACTACCATTGTAAAAGCGCCTGCTTTCAAAGTTACCAAGACTCCCTCAATGTGACTAAAAAATTACTTAAGATGTTTTAGCAATAACCAATTCAGATACCTCTTCTCAAATAATGAATTCGTCGTATATACATCGATTGTATGCAGCAATGCAGCTAGGAGGCAGTATGGGATCAAACCATTATCAACGTTGCATGTAATTCGTATTCTCTTATCAAATATCGCTCGCGCAAAGGTCGCCGCAATTGATTTGACTTAATCGTATTATTTTTAGCGCCCATGGTTATTAATGATGATGTGCGTTGATCAGCAATAAATTTGACAAGCTAAAAAATTCGACTTATCTATTTTTATTTATGCTGAGAGCAAATTTTTATAAAACCCGCTGAGTTCAACGAACGATATTTTCGCATTGCACAAATGTAATTGTAATTATTCTGTAGTCAACCAGCGTTAAATCTTGCATTTCGCACGATCAAGTTCGTACGAAAAGGTCGAAGGAAAGGTTATTATACTCACACATGTATGCATATTACTAATCTATGTACTCAATGTTACTAAATAATTTTAATGTTAATAGTTGGGAATCGTTGTGTATATAGACTTGAAACAATATACGACGATGGAAGTAGGTACTGAAAATAGATATCAAAAATTATACGCTCTTATTAATGTTGATAGATTATAATTTATATGTAGGAAAATAGTAAAATCTATATAAAGCAGATTAATTAATATCTAGCAGGAATTCGACAAATGCTTAAGGTTAAAGCAAAATAACAATAATAATGGTTCGTAAATCCTACATTAATTAAAATTTCAATTTGAACGGTCGCTTGACCTGCTTACTATCAGGAACTTGGACTGTTAAGAAAATAATTCACTTGTGGATTTCTTTTTTACAAGACTATTTGTTCTTGTTTGATAACTAGAATTTATCCTCATCCATCAGAAAAAAATAAAAAGAAAGGTTTGATATCATTTTATGAACTAATTTTCGAGATTTGTGTAATTTGTGCAAATAAACTGCAAAAGAAACCATGGATGGAAAGTTTCTGTCAAGCCTATTACTGACGTTCATGGGAGTACACAGTGATCTGATCACTTTTTCTCGAACAAGACGTAGCATATATACGTGTTTATCACATCATTGGGATTCTACTGCGCAGTAGCGAGAGTTTTGAATTTTTCTCTTCACTTGACTATTTTGTTGGAAGTAGTGTGACTTATCCGAAAAAAAAATTTTGATCTACTCCCCGCATTCAATTCTGTTACTATTCGGATAACACGAAATTTGGGGGTAGACGCTACTGGGCCATCCACACCACTCGGGCCAACAAAAAGTTGTCCAAAATGCTAGTCCGCTGCCACTTTTTCCTTCTTAATTCTCTTAGTTGATACTTAGATCCTTCTTTATTTGATCATTGCGCATGTATCAAGGGCCATATTTCTGAACATCTTGCTTTGAACTGCTTCTATTCTTTTTAGATGACAATCACACTCTGCTCCACGTGAGGATATCATGTAAGTCGTTGGCTCAATACAAGCCCCAGTACTGGAGTTAACATCCTCCAAATAGCTGGCATAAATCCCAGCCTTACCCGGATCACAAGAAACAACCCCCTCCTGCCCGTGCAATGGCAAAACTGCTGTACGACACCTGTTTTTTTAGTGATTTTGACGTCTTCCACGATAATGTCATATGTCGCCAAGGAGCACATTTGTCTTGTCTAAGCTTTAGCAAACCCTCTCTCACTCTCTTAATTCAGTTGTTTATTCGAACATGATCGCGAACATGCGTTGTTAAACAGGCCCGTCTAATTGCCTTTCTTTTCTTGCGAATGAGGTTTCGCAGTTGAACAAGAATCCGTAAAAACTCCTTCCATAGTTCATTTAATTACCTTCACAAAGGACTGCGGCGCTTGATTCAGCTCAAGCGTACCCGAAATTTCTACCGAGAAAGCGGCCTCTCAGCGAAGCCAACCGTTAGGAAAACAACACTTCACTGCAAAGGAACGTCACTGTAGGCCAAGAGTCGTCTATTAGAGTACCGCGAAGTTCAATTTTGGGTCCAATCCTAACACAGTAAACATTGAGCACTAGTGTTGGAGTTCTGGTTAGCATAGAACATGTTTCTGCCTACCCGGTGTCATCAGCATTTTTCCGGGAGTATTTTAGCTCTACCTCTAAAAGTTTTACTCGATCTCATTTCTTACTGCATTTATATTAACTGAATATTCATCCTTAAGTCACAGCTTTCCTCAACATTGTTGTTTTCAAAATTATTTTCTTGGCGTTTTTTACCAAAATTACTCCAAACATATGTAGAAACGTTAAATTTATTTTAAGAATCAAAAGAAATGGAGGCTTGAAGCAGAAGTTATCAATCAAGGAGAATGTGTAACCCTGCATAATCTCATTAGTGTAAGTAAAAACGTATGTCAAAATGCTTTGTAAATGTTATGTATTATGTATTATGTACAGGTTACATACACATATGCATATGCTACATCTGATATCAAAATAACAATAATAACGTAACGAATGTTGTAATTGATCGTAGCTTACAAGTTGCGGAACTATATATACATTCTACGTAAACATTTACATACCGTATAATCTTAAAACAGCCCCGTCAGCAACTATTCATGCCTCTACGCTACCTGAAAATATTTCAAAAGTAGGTCTGATATGTAGGTGAAAATATTGCCGAGGCTGACAAAATTTAATCAAAACGTGTGCGTGCGGCAAGTATTTTGCATTCAGCTGCAATTACACGTACTACTACGATACAGAACAATTAACGTTATGTAAGATATGTTGTCTCACAACAGTGTCCACGCGTCTTCTTTTAATTGCCTTGCATATCAGTTGCTAGGTAGTCGAAATTTCATTTAAATAACACCGAACAAATTTGTTAGACCAATTTGTACCTTTCAAAAGATGCTTCAAATCAATATTTTTTGTTAACAGATAAACAGCAAAGTTGATAACTTTATAAAATGTCAAATTGTTTGCTTGATATTTGGTTCTGCGAAAAATTTTATTTCAACAATGCTCATTTTGCTTCAACAGTGCTCATTTGACCCGCAGGGAAGGGTAACATAAAGTAAGTTTTCGCGACATACCGGTATTCTACGTATAAAGTGTTTCGTTCCCATATATGCGATCAAAGATGTTGTAGTCAGCAATATGATTTGCACCATTACATTCAAATCGTGTTGGGGTTGTGTACTCTTAAAAATTGCAAAGATCAAGACAACTATAGATATAAATAATTACAGTAGTGATGATGACAAGACAGTATATATAGATATTAACGATTAAAAGATCCATATTTTGGTGCCGAATCTATCGGAGCATTACGGAGACTTATTACACGTCGAGGAGTACCGAAGATCATTTACTCAAATAATGCTAAAATATTTCATAAAACTTCTCAAGATATGAAAGCATTATTCTCAATGAATGAAAAGTAATCCCGTGCAGGAAATGTCCAGAAACTAGTAATCATGTGAAAATTTATTTAAAACGTGCTGTATGGTCGGAGTGGTTTTTGGGACCGAATGGTCAAAACAATCAAAGACACACTCAAGGCTTTGGGAAAAGCGACCATAAATTTTGATGAATTCAAAACTATACTTACCGAGATTAAAGCAACTGTCGCTGATATATGTTGATAATGACATAGATCATTTACTTATTTTGTTTCCAACTCATTTTCTAATTGATTCTGCAGACCCCTCAGGCTTCAGTATCAGTTCAAGGACGCCTGAACTAAATAGGCAAGATGTGTTAAAAGAAAAGCTAGGTCCAAAGTTTTGAAATCGTTGGAGTACATCTACGTTCATTCCACCATATAACTCCTGTGACATCCGAATGATTCTCAAAGGGTGTAATAAAATGTACCTCATCTTCTCTGGAAGTTAGTCAGAATCAGAGATATTCTTGAAGGGGAGAATAGGAGAATTAGAACATGTGAAGTGCAAACCAGTAAAGTTTTGTACTTCACAGAAGTTGAGAAGACTGTTGTACCCTTTGGAGCTGACTTCATTTTGTCCAGGAAAGAATATAAAAAATTGCAACGACCGAGACAACTGTAGATAAATAATTACAATAATGACAATGACAAAACAGTTTGTATTAATTTTAACGCTTAAAAGTTCCATATGTACGAATCTGCGCATAAAAGCTATTCTAAGAATGTAACCTTTAGAACACATTTGTATCAGCGTCACAATGCTGAATTTAGATAGTGATAATTATTTTGTGTTAAGTGTTTGAATACTCTACAAAATACAATTTATTGTTATAAATGTTGACTGTAAATGAAGAACAGAAACAATCTTTATATCTATTACTTAATATGTACTTTAGCATATATATTTATATGTTTCTTGTTAATTTTAAGTTAAGTACATGGATAGAGTACATTCATGTGGAGTATTGTGACTTCTTAACCACGTTAAAATGAGATCACATTGAAAAGCTAAAAACAACAAAACTTTTTTTGCCAATAAAGAATGTTATGAATTTATCACTTTTAAAACCGGTTAAAAATTAATACTTCATAAATAATTTTTACGTTCTCTATTTCACCTGCGATTAATTAAAGTGATAATATTTATCGTTTCACAAAATGCAAACATATCTAATAAATACATGAACATTACAATGAAAAGTTTCATCATGTTGGGTAGTGGTTATGTTAAGTACCTTTCGTGAATTCTGTTTAGTTATTTTTATACAATGTAATACAATACATGCAAGCCTTAATATTAATAACCTGTTTTAAAAAATTACATAAGATGTTCCTGTTTGTGCAGATATGTTTGCGGATATTTTGGCTTATCACATAAGCCACAGCGTCCAACTTCTGGTGAACAAGAAGAAAAAGGACGAAGCAGTATATAAGGACAAAAGGGAGAAAGCAAATCCAAATCAAAAGAATCTTCCGAATAAGAGAACAAATCGTGGCTCATATGTAGCTATTCTCAAAGGAATAGAACCTTTATAGCCGCTGTAAATCTGCAAACGAGTTCTTTAGCCCCTACTTGAATACCAACCGGCTTTTTAATGCATTTAGAAAAAAATGTGCAGGTATTTGCGATTTGTGCGACCTAGATTAGATACTTGCGCAATATGCGATCTATATCACGGTAAAAAGAGGGGTGCATCTGATTAGGCAACTAAGCAACCTTTTCATACAACACTGGAGTCACATCAGCGTAAAGCAGAACGGGCCATTACTGAAATGCCTTAAAATAAAAATTCACGACAACTAACCTCTACAATCTGTGTATACTCAAATACTGGCAATACAATCATGGGCTTGTGAAATGCGCATTCACTAAATTTGGAAACCTGCAAAATATACAGTAAAGTAATAAATAATCCTGTAGTTTGATAACTGCATCGGGTAAAACAAAAACCGTATGTTGCTCGTTTTGCTTATTCGTCCAGTATACAGGGGTGTATTTGAGCAAATTAACCAGAAATATTTAGTTGGCGATCACTCATCCTTATCTTGCAACAGCGATTTTGCACAAATTGAGAAAAGGAGACGGGTTATAAAAAAACTTTGTACCATCCGTTATAAAGGTTATCATAAAAAATGCATGTCATTAAAGGCTCTTTGCAGCGTGGCTCATTAAACCAAATATGTTCGAAGAGGCAGTAATTCAATGTTAAACACAGGTAAACTTCGCGTTTCTTCAGTACGCTACATATTGTAAAAGATAATCACACAAAAGTGTACAGTAAAGCAACATTCAATGAACTGGGAAATTTGGAGTGTTTCCTGATAAGTTAAACTACATACCACTGAAGTAAAAGTAAAATGAAGCAAGTACGCGCAGCTATACCTTTGCAAAATGAGAATAATTTGGCACTTATGCCCCTTCCTAGAAAGTAAATGTTTATTTTGTTTTTATAACTTGGATACAGTATTTTTTCTATACCAGATGTTAAAGAGTGCTTTGTTCAACTCACAATAATAGATGAAGGATAATTTTATTCGCAAGGGTAGATAACATAATATTTTATCAACAAAGGCAGATAAAATACTTTAATTATCGTATAAAGTAAACACATTGTAAATTAACATATTTTATTGACAATTCTCACGGTTAGCATTTATAAAAACTTGAATTGCACAATTGACGTTTCCCAGTAACATTAAATTCTTGGAACACAACTTGTACTTTCTGACTGATGGAAGTATTGCCCTGGTTTTCTAATTTAACACCAAGAATACAGCAATCTTATTTGCTACAAATTCTTCCATACATGTCTCTGCTACGGATAGCAGCAGATCACTGCCACCATTTGCCAACATTGAAGCTGTGGAGCGTCGGAAATAATGCACCGGTGTACTTCAGAAACTCTGCAATATTCTTGGGAACTTTATATAGGATACGTATCCCTACAAGTTGAATGGTGCACTTTATCTCTCGATAATTTATAAAAAGCTTCTTGTGTGATATGTTTCTAGTTCGCAAGACGACATTTTTTTTTATAATTTCTGATACACGCAAAGCATCAAGCTCATTATGGATTACGCGGAATGACCGCGAATGACTTGATTTTGGAATCATGTCAATTCGATCATCAATATTAAAAAAATCTAAATTGTGCGGTTCATCTGAACTACACGCTCTATACAAACCTATCATAGTAACAACATGTAATTCCAAATTCGAATTACACAAATAATTCACTATATCAATGATGATAAAGATGATCTTCAGAAACAAATAGTCGTTATCTGAAGCTTCTTTTAAAATCTGATAACCTCAACCTTTTCAAAAATTTTCGATTTTTTGGATTGTACTCGTTAATCAGCGTCTTTAACAAGAAAATAATCAAATTGGGTATAAAATTTCAATAATTTTATTTGACATCGCGTTAATTAATCGCTTACATTGAAAAGTCACAATTTTCATTTACTAGCAAAGTACACTTGAGTATTGAATAATAAGACCATAATGTTGGAGACTTGACTTTTTTAATTTTTCAGATAAATATGCTAGTAACATTTCTTCACTAATCCTACTAATTTTCTTTTTATATTTATATTTTTGAAAGCACTGATAACTCTGTCTGATATTTAGCTATTGCCTCTAATGCCATTTGTTCCACATCTGATGGCAGATTTTCTGATTTTTCTTCTATAACTTCATAATCACAAATTTCTGTAATCACTAGCAATGACTTTATGGATACTTTGTGCAAAACTCACAATAAGCACATTTTCTTTGTTTCTTTTATAAATAAATCCCATAGCAATCCATATATACTGCTACGATTTGGAAGTGAGCTTAATATTACTTAACTGACATGAGCCCGATGTCACTTGAATACTTCTTCATTTTTGTGTGAACTCTGTTACAGGAAAAAATCGAATTTTACACACGACAATAAAAATAAATTACCGACTTTCCTTCGTCGATAAAATTCAATTCTATCGTCTTGAGTTACATAAAATTAAACTGAAACAATGCATTTAGTAATTCCTGAATCCTCTTATTCGTTATTCTTAAAAGTATAAAATTGGCACTTAGAGCATTTAGGAGTTATACTCTTCAAATAGCCATCGACTATGGCAATTTTACATATTCTTTTTCTCTATCTACATTATTATACATATTGTTTGCGTGCAAACGTAAATAATTACCCATGCTTTAGATAATAGGTGCAAATTGTTCTCAAACAGAGAAAATATACCCACAGTTATATTAGATGGAAAAGCCTACATAACTATACAACGCTGCATGGTTGTGATGCCGATCCAGTTTCACTATATGGTACCGACAACCAAAACGATCGGATTATCGAAACAAATATTTGAGTTTCGCCAAGTCTTAGGTTCATCAACCTCTCGCATTTACTGCTTATGTAGGTATACTCCGTACACGCCGGCTGTCGAAGTAGGAGTAGAGTAGGTAATTGGGATTTTGCGGATACGAAAATGGCTGAACTTTTACTTTACAATCGTGGGGTGCATTAACCGATAAAGGTTCGATTATTCATGCACCTATAGTATACGTTTATTACGTTTAGCTGGCGCGTATAAGTTCAACGACCATAGATCGCATCAGCGGCATTGTCTAAAATTCGTACTTCAAACGATCGTTACGTATAACGTACATGCGTTTGAAATACATACAACAAACACTCGCTAATCACAATCTTAGATCGGTATCAGCTGTACGGTCTTCTGGGATGTTACACAACGCGGTAAACAGCGATAGCACGTTTTAAATATCGCATTTGCACTCGCTGATTGGAACATTATGCTAATCATAATAACCGCAGCGGAAACCATAAAACTAACGATTAGTGGGCATGGATATTACGTCCTTAATTCGGTAATTTTCCCCCACGGCATTTTCGAACGACAATGACTCAGATCCTTGCAATCAATCCTTGCGTTAACATTTACGTAATAGTTGGTAGTGCTGAGTTACTTCCACTTGACTTGAAGATAAGATAATTAAGTAATCATGATATGCAGGCGAAAACAATAGGCTAAAATAAACGGCTTGTTACGAGAATAACAAGATGAATACGCTATAAATCATCTAACTAGTCTTCAATTAATCCTTGTTTTCTGCGGTCGTTGTCGTTTTGGAAATGGTACGTGTTTTTGGCGATTAGTGATAACCAAATTAATCAAATTTGTCCTGATATATTATTGACACTGATTACTTTTGATATTGGTAGATAAATTTCTTTCTAAATATTTTTGTCCTATTTACCGCTTCCGTAGAATAAACGCAATTTGTTCTCCTTAGAACGTCATACTGTTCCTTATCAATAGCATGATTGACCAAAAAGCAGAACGAACGTTACCAAATTGCTTAAATAAACAATGTCTTGATTTTATTGAGGGATATTTAGCTCGATTGATAAAGTAATGGCCTAGATTGCTAGACACTGAGAATTTATGTGAATTTCCAATATGAAATCACATTTTATCAAAGCTGGACTGCGGTCAATCAGTGTCTAAACTATCAACATCTGAGGATAAACGGTTTGTACTACCATGGCACAAACTAAATCCCTTAAGAACTACTTTGCAAAGGCAGGATTTCGGAAACGTCAAATCAGTTCATTTGAATACGATCCTGAAGACGAGCTTCCACTGTTAACGTTAGTCGATTTATTTAAATGTCTCAAAAGGTCAGGAGCAGAAGATCCAAGAAGAGTATAAGAGCTAATACAAAGACATTCAGATAGAAGGAGACAATGGGAAGCTTTTGAATTTGACACGGTAACAGAAGTCTATTAGAACGAGATTCAAGTGTTGGAGCAGGATTCTAATCCCAGAACTTCCTATAATCTTGTCTTGGACGCTAATTCTAAAATTTACTAACAACGCTTTTACTGCGTTTCAACATGTTAAACAACTTGAGACATGTTTTGAAAGTAAATAAGTAATTTAGTATTATTTGACACAAAAGTGCTTATAATACGTCAAACATCACAACGGAACATATAAACATATAAATATATGTAAGGTAACTATACAATGCTAATAACCAATTTAGAAAAGTAATCAAAACGGATACAAAAGAAAAAAACAAAGGAATTAGCTATAATTTAATATTGAGAAATCATAGTTGAAAAAACTTCCAAAGAAATTGCATCATCTTAAGAAAAAAATTACATTTTAGATTATGTTCAAACATTAACGAATGTGGTGTGTATTATTGTTAATGTATCGGTATTTGCAAATACACTGGCTGCAATTGAAAACGCACCGCTCCTAAATTGTTGGAATATTTCGTTAAAATTTCATAAGCGTATTTCTGAAGGTCAACTTCAACGATTGTTTATCATATTAAATTGGTCTAGTTTGTTTTCCAGCATTTGCAAGACGTTCCGCGCATGTTTCTTCATACACATTTTTACAATGCAATAGTTGCAAATGTACAAAAATGGATAAAAAAATAACCTCCTTTCAGATATACATCGGTGAACCAACATTCGGTATAAATATCTCTTAAGTAGGTATAACTGTGGGTACTAGTACTGGGTAATACTTACGTAGAGCAAGCACAGAAAAGGAAATACGAGTAGCAAAAAATCGAGTGTAAAAATTAACACAAAAAAATTTCGCGTGTAAAAAAATTGTGAAAAGTATTTTTCTTGCATGTTAAATTTACTTTAATTGTACTTGGTGTAAAATTTACATTTTACAGTATCTGTTATACATACTTATTGTAGAAATGTCTTTCGGGTGATGTCGTGTAGTTAATATTTTACTTGACGTTTCGCTGACCATCCTATCAGCTTCTTCAGAAGATTTCTAAAGACTTTAGAAATCTTTTGAAGAAGCTGACAGGATGGTCAGCGAAACGTCAAGTAAAATATTAACTACACGACATCACCCGAAAGACATTTCTACTATGGATTACGGTCGTGAAAGCCTACACTCAACTATACATACTTATTGTTAGTATGAATGTGATGGTTTAGGGTGTGAACATGAATATGAGTGTTCCGGATAGAAAAATAGAAATAAATTTAGCTTTTAAGTACATAAAACATACTACAACTATAATTTATCTATAAGCTTATCTGTTTTGATATATTGCAGTATCTACATCATCTTTTATTTTAGAAAATACACTTGCGCTTAATGTTTTAGTTTAAATATAATCAACATTTTCTACACCTTAAATCGACAACTTAAAACACGTTATTAAAACTGATAGGTGAGGGATTACAACTGCAGCGTAGACCAAACGATAATGGCCTATGTATAAGCAATAACACCTGAACTCAGTTAAAAAATTAAAGTGTTACTAAAGATAATCAGAGGCAATTTACATGCTATCAGTCCTTTTCACACAGAATGAATGTCGTTTTCAAAAGAGCAAATTAAATTGCAGGATTCTAAAATCAACACTAGTTAAGTAAAATATTATTGACTTAAGGTAAAATTCTCGTGTAATCTATTTTACATTCTCATATGGGCCTAGAGTGTTAAAATATATTAAATAACATTTTCTCAGTGTAAGAATTTGTAAACAAAAAATCTGCCTTCCATGAAATCATTTCTTTAAGTTTTTACTGTACATGCAATCCTTGAATAGAGTTTTCTAACTTTTATTAAGAATATAAATCGACGTAGGTATGCGAACATACACACATGAACAGTTTGCAATTGCAACAAGATAATTTTTATTTTTTTCTTAATTAACAAAACCACTAAATTAACGTAAATTCGTAATAGTATTAATGACGAAGTTAGTAACCAGTACGTAGTTTTCGTTACTTTTTCTTAATTGATCCTGGATACTTTCGATACTCATAAGTAACGAATTAACTGTTTCCGCACATGACTAGTTTGCACTTTACGTATATTCAAACTTATAGCCTATAAAATATCAAATATGAATATTACTTTTCCTTCGAATAATCGCAAAAAAAAATCAACGATTACGCAAAGCAACAACCGAAAGATATAGTTACGTAATGTTTCTTTTTCAACGAAAAAAACTCAATGAAAATTCGTCACGCCGAATTGAAGAACCGGGAAGGTATGATTATTTATTATTGTTATTAAGCATTAGAAAACCAAATAGGAACTAGCCGCGCGTGTTGTTTATGTTTACAGTTGAATTCAAGGTCGTTTAAGAACGTTGCATTCACTTTTCACTATCGTTAAAGGAACTCGCTTATTTTCGAGATTCCCGGCAAGCCGTTTCGTTCGTTCGCATGTGTGCGTCATTGCGTGGAGCTAGCCGTAATAAAGGAGGAAAGGAAAATATTCTAAATATTAAGGAATGGCATACAGGGCTTGCCAAAATGACGTCTTTCTCGGCACCTTTTGTCGACTCGGACTGCACAAAGAGTATCGTGTTTTTGTCTTCAAGCACGCGGTCAGTTGTTGATAAAGCGCATCCAAGTGAGCTTCGTACCCTATTGTTGATTAATAATTGAAGTATCATGTTATTATTTACTGGTGGAACTCCGAAAGGAATTTTTGATTCGGGTTTAATGTCAAGGAAAAAGGCCAAAGGTGATATTCGTGGATACCCAGAGATACGAGGGTGGCGTCTTACAAATGACCACTAAATGGCGCCATTTAAATTTGACTTCACTATTTTCGTAAAAATTGATATTTGCTATTATTAAAGCAGTGATAGTGTGCGTTTAAAAAGAAGCACGTTTATGAAAAAATTGAAATTTTACATGAGGGTTTCCATTACATGATTTTTTACGTTTTAGTAAACGCCTAACACAACAACAATGCCTCAAATTGCATCATTTAACTATCGATAAAGAAACAACATAAAAAAGGACTATTTGCAGAATTTCGTCGCGGTCGTCCTTAAGCGTATCAAAGACTGCAGTACATTCAATTTTGCATGGACATTTAGATATGAAACAGATCTGTTCCCGATGGATTCCACATAACTTGAGCCAAGCACAAAGAAAAAACTCGTGTCAATTGGTATAAGAAGATGTTCAATATATTCTACAGCGAAATTTTAAAATACGTATACAACATCGTAATAGGTGACGAACCTTGGATGTATTCGAATGAGCCGAAAACTAAACAACAATCAACTGTTTGGGTATTCCCAGTTGAACCGGATCCAACAAAGGATGTTCGTTCACGAAGCACTTCCAAGAAAATGATTGCTTTGGAGTATCGAAGAACATTTAATGCTGAATGGTATCCAGAAGTCATCGATGAAATCAGAGAAAATCTAGCGTCGCATCATCCTTCATCGTGATAATGCCAGCTCCTGTACAGTATGTCAAACAATTGATTATTTGAAGGAGGAAAACATCGATGTAATGTGTGCTGTGAAGACTATGTATATTCGATATTGCATGAAACTTTAGGTGAAAAAAAGATCTCTCCTCGGATCTGTCGGATTCAGCATAAGTTGGGCCAACCAGAAAAAAAGGCTCGTGTCAAATGATGTAAGGAAATGGTCAAGAAATTCGACAGATCTTCAAAATCTGTAGAAAACATTATAACAAGTGAAGAAATTTGAATATACACGTACAAGCCGGAAACTAAACAGCAATCACCCGCTTGGCCGTTTGCAGATGAACCAAATATTACAAAAGTTGTTGGTTCAGGAAGCACTTCCAAGAAAATGACTTGTATCTTCCGTTGTACTGAACATGTCGCAAGCATTGCGGGGATCGACCAGTAGAAAATCACAAAAGAATACATGCGATACAACAATTTGTTTGCCAAAGGTCATCATTGAAATCCGGAGGAACAATCGACGACGTCGCACAATACCAACTCTCACACGACACGTCAAACAATTGATTATTTGAAGGAGAATCTATCACCTAACGATTTATTTTTGTTCCCGAATGTTAACCTAAAAATTAATGGAGTGATTTTTATCACCTCAAGAAACTGCTAATGCCTTCAAAAACCATGCTTTGGAAAAACCACCTTCAGAGTGGAAAAAACGTTTCGAGAATTGCCTCGAATGCATGCAAATGCGTATAAATCTAACGTTAAATGAATGTCATCAAAAACAATAAAACTATTTGTACGATTTTTCTTTCATTATCCTTATAAAAACTTAAACGATATCACTAGTCTTCCATGGCAGATGATTTACCGTACATATTCACTGATTTCTGAAAATCCCATAAGGAGACACACAACTCAACATATAGGTAGCTAAAATTACGTGCCTCATTAATTTCTTTATCAAAGATTGCCAACGTTTAGCTAATATTTCCTTCAATCTCCTGACAGCCTTTCTTGAAGAAGCCTATTACCTTGTTATTGTATTTTTTGCTACATAAAATTTGTTTAGTTTGGAAACTAAACGAAGTGCGGTAGTGGGCAAAATGCACTAGCTCTTTGCTAATCTTGAAAAGTCTATCCAAACATTTCTGGAATAAACTTTTCAACGAATTTTGAATGACAGACATACATAAAAATCCAAATAATTGTTTACATCGAAGTCGAATGCTTTATCAGGGCTCAAAATTATAAATAAGGTTGACAAAATTGATAAAAAGGACAAATCCTTGCGCATTCTATCAATTTTCTCAACATATGAAGCATTCAATTTTGATGCGAAATATCAAGACTTCATCAATTAATTCGTATTTACTGGACTCCCCAATAACTTTATCTAATCACATACCACAGCAAAAGCTAATTAAAATTTATTATATGGTATTTCCTCATTGACATACGTACAATACTTCTATATTCATTCCAATTTATGAAAAAAAAAATATTGATTAACAAGCCAAGAATAAGAATCTAAAAGCGATTCAAATGAGCATGTCATCAAATTGGAGCAATTGAGAGACAATAATACTACAAATAATGAAGCTTCACAAAAATTCGAAGTTACAAACGCGGCGAAAAAAGAGAGAAACCGCCCAAAGTCCTGGTATAAATAAGGATAAAAGTAAACTATCAAAAAATTCCGGTAATAGCCGTGACATACAGGAAAATTTAACTTGCATTAAATAGTTCTATTGGTCGGTGAAAGACTTGTTTTCGCTGTGATTCTTTTGTCGTCTTCAAGAATGCTTTCAGATCAAATTTTAAGCCACCTCTAAAATTATCAGTATATAAATCTAACACTAGTTATTAAAAAAAAATCATCAAATATCGCTATTACAGTAATTATACCAGTCCACCAATTTCCTTAAACGAAATGAAAATATTTTTAATATCATGCCCTTAGGCTAGAATCATTGATATTTGTCTAGTGATTTAAAATAAGCCGATCTTGAACTTATACTACAGAATATTTTTCATTTCCAAAATAAACCTTGAACAGCACATTCGTAATCAACAACTTTATCTTACAATTTTCAAGAATCATGCTGAAAGCTATAACCAAACATGTATAGTTTCTGTTATATTATATTTGGGTTGCGATTAAATTGCATAAATACAACATGTCATCGTATCGTTAAGGAATATATTATTAATATCCTTGTCTTGAATTACATTGGATAAGGTATATTTCAATTTTTTTTTAATACATAGAAACGATAGAGAGATAAATATTACACATTCCTTTACGTACATTCGCTTATCACTCGTGCAGTGTCATTTAAAATAAATAAACTTGCGATGTTTAAAAACACTTTCGATTTTAAATTCGCCGGTTTCCGAAACAGCCTTACCTCTAGCGCGCAGCATACCTCTGAGTTGGTCCAGCATCTGGACCAAAATGAATTCATGAATGAGATGCAACATTGCTCATACATCCCGAGATGCATAAAAGGCGACCAATCAGTGAGAGGGGAGGTCGAAGGCGATTGGTTCGAAGGCGTGTACTACTCTCCTACACCCGTCTCATGTCTCTCCCCTCTTAATCAACTTAAGTCTTGAGGTTGAGTAACATATAAAAGGTTTCTCCTATAGTATAACAGCATTAACACATTCATGCATTCAAGTATACAGATATATAGTCTTGATGCATTGTTGTACACTATTACCAATAACAAACATCAAATCGCCTTAATAATAATTTAGATTTTTCCATTTCGATTTTTCGAAATTTCTCATACAAGCGGTAACAATTGTAAAAAAAAATGTTGCTTTACGGAATTTTGCGTTTGTGGAGTGTTTTGTGCGAGGAAGTGTCGGCTAGTATATTGATGGTCTTCTTCACCGTGCTACTGGTGATCCGTTCGATACAATTGGCACGGGAAAGCTCGCACCTACCGCCGGGGCCGTGGGGTATACCCGTCCTCGGTTCCTTGCCTTTCCTGAAAGGCGATCTGCACCTGTACTTCAGGGACTTAACGCACAAGTACGGATCGCTTATCTCGACGAGATTGGGATCTCAGTTGATCGTAGTGTTAAGTGATTATAAGATGATCAGGGACGCGTTTCGAAAGGAAGAATTCACCGGCAGACCGATGACTGAGTTCACGAACATCTTAGACGGCTACGGTAAGTAAAATATTAAGCTATTAGCCGGGACGATCCGCGGCATGCGCCACGACAGAAATAACCTGTTGAATTATTGAACAGACGGCACAATTATGTTTTATAATACATGTATATATATATATATAAACGTCGTCCTGTTCGTGCGGCATTCAATTGACACACTTATTGCACACATTCATCAGCTTAGTCACAACCTTCTTACAACCTTGACAGGTCAGTTACTATTATTATTATTGTGATTTTTGGCGACGATATCAAAAAGGAATACATCACGGATATATTTGCACACACGTTTCTATATATATAGATTCTATAATCCGTCGAGTAATGGTAATTTGATATTGATGTCGTTAAATACACATACTCGATAAGTTATCAAATTAACCCAGTTTATTAATTGTAAGTGTGCGATCGAGTGCGTCATTGTAACATACTCACACACACGAAGTTAGTTTATATATATAAACTATATAAAATGAAAAAAAAAGACTCGTGAAGCAATAATAAAACACGCTCTATATAGGTCAGATTGTATACACGAATAATAAACTGATGTTGATCTTCTAAATCGCAGGTGTCATAAACACCGAAGGAAAACTTTGGAAGGATCAGCGCAGATTCATCCATACGCGTCTAAGGCACTTCGGAATGAGCTATATCGGCTCTAGGAAAGCCCAAATGGAAAGCCGCATCATGCGCGAGGTCGAAGCATTCCTCTGCGTCCTGAAAGCGCAGAAGAACGAACCCACAGACCTGAACTCCATCTTCCAGATATCGATCTCCAACGTTATCTGCGATATCATCATGTCGGTACGTTTCTCGCATAACGATGCTAGATTTCGACGGCTCATGGATTTGATTGAAGAAGGCTTCAAACTCTTCGGTACGCTAAGTCCTGTGCTTTTCATCCCCGTCCTGAAATACTTACCGAAATTGAAGGATACACGTCAAAAAATCATAGCGGTACGTCACAAAACTGCTTTTTGCAGTATCTAAAGATCTTATTCTTATTCGATTAATTGTACTTTTACAGAATCGTGAGGAAATGGGAGTTTTCCTGCAAGAAACGATCGACGAACATCGCAGAACGTTTGACCCGAGCCACATTAGAGACCTGTTGGACGCCTACCTCTTTGAAATCCACAAGGCTAACGAGGAAGGTACCGGACAAGATTTGTTCGAAGGCAAAGATCATGGTAAGTTCGCGAAATAATTATTTCTTTGCTTCTGGAATGAGAAGTAGTAAACTCGTAACCTTGACCGAACTATAAATGTCATGCAATTATCCAATAGCGCGAAGGACACGTTTTTCTTTATAATTATCTTTTAATGGAAAACCCAACTCATAACATTTGCGCTATATTTATAAACTTCACCAAAGACAATCTTCAGTTTCAATGTATTTTATAGATAATGATAAAATAAATTCAAATCAACAGTTAAAAAATCCAATTTATTTTTCGTTCTTTGCTAGACTACAACAATCTCATTTATCTTTTTTATTTCAGATAGACAGATACAGCAAATTATGGGCGACTTATTCTCAGCTGGTATGGAGACGATAAAATCTTCCCTACAGTGGAGCGTTCTGTTCATGTTACATCATCCGCGTGTCATGAAAGCCGTCCAACAAGAAATGGACGAAGTGATCGGCAGGCATAGGTTGCCTAGACTCGAAGACCTAGCATATCTTCCGGTTACCGAATCTACCATACTAGAAGTCCTTAGGATTTCCAGCGTCGTCCCGATGGGCACCACACATGCACCGATACGGTAAGTGCTGCTTGGTTGACTTCAATCTGTAATTATCTCACGCAATGTACTTGAGATATTGGGTCACTAGTCAAATTTACACCTGCAAAAAGTGAAAGTGTATCTTTGTACGCTATATATACATACGAGTCATTATAAAAACGTCGTTAAACTTCTTTAGACCTGACAAGGTTCTTCGGGTTTGTTGACCTTTCGCCTTGTGTAAGCAAAATCTGACTTCTGACATTTCGCAAAGTGTACACTTTTGCTCTTACATAATACCATGAAAAAATAAATAATAAGTGTTATGCGCGAGAACCTGAAACTAATTGAGAATTTTCGCCTGTAGGGATGTCAACTTCAACGGATACATATTACCGCAACATGCCCAAATTGTTCCGCTACTTCACGCAGTCCATATGGATCCAAATTTGTGGGACGAACCCGAAAAATTCAATCCGTCAAGGTTCATTAACGCCGAAGGTAAAGTCGTAAAACCAGAATACTTCCTTCCGTTCGGCGTAGGAAGGAGGATGTGCCTCGGCGAAGTTCTTGCCCGAATGGAGATATTCCTATTCTTCTCGTCGCTATTGCATTCGTTTGATATCACAACGCCGGAAGGGGAAACCATGCCGACCCTGAAAGGTACAACGGGAGTTACCATCAATCCAAAACCGTTCAAAGTATGCTTGAAACCGCGACCTATGGCGTGGGATAACGTTTCCAACGTCATTAGGTCAGTAGGAAGTCACTGATACCGCGCCGACATATTGCTTTTCGTTTTTCGGAGCACGGTGATTTTTCGAAGTAGTTCCTATCGTTTGTGCATACTTTTTTTTACTGCATATATGAATATTATTCGAGTACTTAATTATGCAATAGGTGACGCTCTTCTTAGATATGTGTAATTTTAATATACAGATCTCCGACCAGGGTTCGGCTGTGCATTTCAAAGTGTTCATACTCATAATTTTTAGTATTCATTATATAGATAGTTTTTTTTTATAGTAAGTAGACTAGTCACACTTTTATACTATGTAATGTCAACTATTGAATTTGTTGATTTACCTTTCGATACATATCTAAATAATGAACATATCATTGATATTGTGATCCTCTTAAGCGTTCGTTTTAATTTTATTTTTTTAACTGTAATACATTACAAAATATCAAAGGCAGGTATTATTCCTTTCTATTTTATCACCTATCACTAATATGTAAAGAAAAGCGACTTGTGGATGAACAGAAAACTAATTTTCTTGCCTTTGTGATATAAGTTGACATCACATCCTTGTACAAATCAACATTTTGTTACCTATGTTGAGACCAGTGCTATTTTCATATCATAAACGCTACCGATTTTGCGGGTAGTAAAAACATTCAGGGCCATTATTTTATATATTTTTTTATTATTCTCATTGTTGACTAGTTTAAGAAAGGAAAAATGTGAGAAAGATGCAGCTGTATCAGCCGTCATAGAAGATGATAAAAGAAAAAAATACATTTTATCTACCATGTTTTTTTTAAAGGAAGAATCCTCGAGTCCTATGACTTTTTTTTAATGTTGTAAATAATCATAATTCATATAGTATTACGTAAAAAAATAATTATGAATGCCTGTATATATTACATTAATATTATCACATATCGATTGTTGTTCTTTTCTTCTTCATTCTATTATTATATTTTTTGTGCTTTATATTTTATATGTATATAATATATGTACGAGTATGATGTTAGAAAAGAACAAACGATGGTTTACAAATAATAATTGTTATTTAATTATTTTATCACACTGAAAATAAAATAAAAGATATATAGTTGATGAATATTTTTTCAATAAAAATTTTATATAAAAACCTAATTCTTATTATTTTCTCAATATCCTCTACGTGGTCCTATAGGTTCTACTTATTTTTTTTATCCTATTAAGAGCTTCCAAGGCGAATTCTTCATTTATCACGTATACTGGTGGAAAAATTAGAGGTCATTAGTTCCTCTTTATAACCCGTCGACTATCCATAACAGCATACCAAACACTTGGATACCTTCCAAGGCAATTCTAATGCAAATTATGGAGCAATCCGTTGAATATTAACTAGGGTTTTTCATCATAAAGAAATACACCTTTTGATACGCATATATTTTAATTTCTCATAAAAGTTAATTTAAAGTAATTTTAAAAATTGGAACTAGATTCATTGGAAACAACCCAAATTAGCTTTTGACAATCTAAGATTCCATCGACATTAAGAATAATACGACACAATCTGCTTTTTTACTGGAGAGATTAACATAATGAAGTAGTATATTTAATACACATTGGCATTTAGTCAATCTACCGTTTTTTTTTTCTGAACTACTGTGTCAGTGATAACATTTCAAAATTGCTACTATTACAAATAGATTATTTTACTACTGTAAAAAAGAACAGCGTATTTACTCTGTTACATTTATTTAAAAAAAAAAGTAAAATATATATTCCAAAATATAAGTAGTCGTAGTTATAATCTAATAAAATAAAAATCAATCAACATGATTTTATATTTTTTCTTATTTTAAATGTTAAAGTATAATCCTTCGGTGTTAGGGTAATGCCACATTCTCCAGTTGAATCTAACTGCATGTTATTCGCTGGTCTTATAAAGAACTCCTGAAGTATAGTCGTCGAAAATAGGAACAATATAATCCTAGCTAATTCGTCACCAACACACATTCGTTTTCCTACAGAATAGAAAAGAGACTTACTACAAAATCTTAACAATTTATAATACATTAACATACCAGTTTGGAACGGTATCAAAGCTTCATCTTTAACATAACGCCCTTCTTCATTCAAAAAACGAGATGGCTCAAAATCCTCCGGATCCTTCCACGTTTCCTCGTTCATGTGAACGGCCCACTGTAGCGGTACAATCATGGTATCCTTCGGAACTCTGTAACCTTCTATTTCTAGATCTTCCAATGCACCATGCGGAATTCCAGTTGGAACAACAGAACGAACGCGCTGAATTTCTGCTAGGCAAGCTTCAGTATATGGCATATTGTTAATTTCTTCTGCAGATGCTCGTCTAGAACCTAGGATTTGGTCAATTTCCTCTTGGACTTTCTTCTGAATGTGGGGATGGTTTGCCATGTAGAGCAAGTACCACCTTTGGATTATTTTCAATTTATTAGCTTTCAAGTAAGCAATGGAACGTATTCTTATTTATATACTAATTTTTGAAGAAAAAGAAAGAGTAACTGCATAATACTCTTCGCTATTTCATCACAAAAATTCAAATGGAAATTACACTAAAAGTCAATTAAACGTAGGAAAAATGATTGAGAGTATTACTCTTTCTTCGATGATTTATCTGACAAAAAGCACTAGGAATGTTGTGTAGTAAAAATAAGTGAATGTTGAAAAAAATATGGTTATACAGTGAAAGTAAGTTCTGTAAGTAATATTTGTGAAGACAATGTTAGATTTTAGAGCTTCTGCCCCGAGAGAGATTAACCATATGATATAGCAGGAACTATGGGAAAAATATCTGATTTGTAATAATAAACTTAACCTATGAGAATTTCTATTTTATATCCAATTTCATTAATGTGCTGCTGCGTCATACTGGACAAATCAAGTCTATACTATATGTTTTTCGAATCTATTTCCGATTGTTTATCTCACTTGTTCAAACTTTATAGCAATATCAGCTTAATGTTGCGAATTTCTAATCTGTAATGTTCCATGAAGACCACGCAATCATCGCACATATATTAGTGAATCGAATATTCTTGTTGAAATATCCATTAAAAACTTGACAGAAATGATTCTGTAGGAAATGGTCAATCGTTTGAATGTTTTAGCATAAGATACTAAAACATTCAACTATACCGAAGATCAAAAACTATTAAGGGACTCAGAGCCAAAACGAACAAAAAGAAGAGGACAGCCATTTTGAACAACCCAGCCGAATTTATAAAGAAAAAGGTGCTCCTTATTATCAATCCGGAGCACTAAGACGTTCCTAAAATTTATCCCAATTTAATCAGTACTTCCAAATTCTAATGTGATAGTAACGAAAGTGTACAGGGCTAGGTAGAATTCATTTCTTCTATGTAAATAGCAATTATCAGTGCATAACGTAATATGTTTTATTCAAAACACATCTTATTGTTAATCTGGCGATTTTGGAGATATTTACAATTCTTCTTGACATTCCTTTATTGCAAATTCCTTATCATAGTAGTGTTGATTAAAGACTGAACCTGGAGCAATTTAACAGATATCTCAATCTGATTAATTATGTTTCCATATAATGATCTAAGTAGCTGCACACAAAATGAGTGAAAAGGATATTCAGTTTTAACGAATTTAACGGGTTGAAACCTCGTTGTAATTATATGAGACTGCCGACGTTTCGCTCTCCGTTGCATGGATCTTCTTCTGCGCTGCTGTAATAATTACTTTCTAAATTTCTAATTTATAGCATTCTTATGCAGCTATGCCATTAGACCCCAGATATTTTCTTTTTTAATATCGGTTTTATTAGTAGAATTTAAAAAAATTGATACGAAAACCCATTTCCAATTTTCGATTGCTGTACTTATAGTATTTACGCCTTTTCCTCCAACAATTCCTTTTCGTGCTTTTGTTTTTCAAGTCTTTCCTTGTTTGGCTTCTCTTTTGGGTCGTATTCTTCGTTACACACTTCTTTCGGATTTCAAAAGTGTTTATCGCGGCTGCGTCCTCTGTTAGCTGTCATTTGTAGATTCCTTTTAAGTTCATTTAGGTGTGTTGCCAATAGGATTCGCAGGCTATTTATTTTGAATAGTGCAAAAACTTGGAACCTAATTAGGCCCAGATGTCATCTTGTTACAATGTATTGTATTAAAAAATATTCTAGATCGGCCACTGTGCAGTTAATCGTCATGTAAAGATTCAAATGTTTTTATATTACACACTGGGAATCACTAATACATTTGTTCCATTTTATATTTATCTGTGTGAAGAATAAAAAAACAAATCGGGAAAAGATTTTATTGTACGGATGAGCTATGATACAGCGAAACGCGTAACACATAGTGCTTGATGGTTTAATATATTCATTTATACTAATTACCCTTGGTGTGATTAGGCACTAGTCGAAGTATGCTACCCTCGCAGATCCTGTGACAGTGCCTGCCTACTTCTGTAGAGGTCGATATAAAAATTTAATTCAACATTTTCAGCGATTAGCACCCATACATTAAAGATTTTATTGTCTAATGTACTGTATTGCGACAGCATTTAGCAAAAATACATTCACTAATCGCTCAAAGTACTTGGTAGAAAGAGAAATACATTTTCTTTACTGCTCAATCTCGAAAATGAAAAGCAATTCTTCAAATACAAACCTTTGAGAATGATGCGCTCGACTATTTCTTCTATCTTACCTCAAAGTAGTCAACGTTGTATCCAATCCAGCCCCAAATAAATCCGCCAATAAATGAAGAAGCTGCTCATTACTATAAAATTTCTCCGTAACATCCCCAGCCCTTTTCTCCTTTTCCAACAGGAACGCTTGCAAAACGTTATCCGGCTGATAATTCTCGTCGTTTTCTCGCAATTTTTGCAACGCTTCTACCTGTTCGTCGATAATTTTCATGTACGCGTTATGAGTTTCACGCTGACCGTCAACCAAGAAGGTCATTGGCCTTTTGAATTTTGGTACGAACCTAAATACACAAAAGAGAAAGCAAGAGTTGTGTATTATAAAAGGAGATTATGTACAATTTTAATTAACAAGTCGTTTCAGTTCGAATACCATTTATACATGATTAGATCTGAAAATTACTAGATTGGATTGCATAAGCATTGAATACGCGAATTTTGAATTGAAATTCACGGAAGCTAATTAAAACTAGTTTTTGCAACACCGGCCGTAACTCCAATGAGTATGCAATTAATATAAAGCTCGATATGTACCTGAGAAACGGTAGGAAGTTGAGCGGGCCTGCGATTCCTATATGCTTAGTGCCTTCCTCTTGTAAGTATACTAACCAGTTCCAAAGTTTATTGTATCTGCTGTAGGATTTACCGAAAACTAACTGATTAATTAGGGAACCCGCATTATGTTTCAAGGTGCTTGCAGGATCTAAAGTTATATCATCTTGGTTTTCGTGCTTTAGGGATTTGATGTACTGAAAGTGAAAAAGTATTTTGAATCATGTATATAATTTCATATTTATAAAATAGTTTCCGCGATTCTTTCCAATGAGAAAAAATCTGAATTGCAATTAGTAAAGAAAATCTAACGATATTTGATCCTAATAGCAATACCGCTTTGGTGGCTGCGCTGGTTGAAGACCTTTCTCATTGGATACATGTGATAGACCACCTTTAGCCACTTACGTTTATTAAATCCATAACTTCCTCCATTATACGTGCTTCCAACTTATTCCTCTTACCGCTGATTTTCGGTACACCCAATTGCTTCAAGCAACCGAAAACGAATTTCCTTTGATCTTTCCATAATTCCTTCTCCGCGCAAATAAGTCCTGTAAATGATGCAACATTTATACATGTTTACGTTATAAAAACGAAGACATAGTAATAAAACATTTTTTTATACGTCTGGTGGAACAGAGTTATAACCACAGCTGTTGCATTATAGCAAAAACATAATGGAGCAAGTGACATTTTCAAATACGGCACGGTAAGCTTGCAATTTATTTTTGGTAGCAGCAGAATTAGCATAGAATATACACAAAAAATACTAGCAGACAAATTAATTGTCGGACATGCATTGGTAAGAATTTTAATGAGTTAATTCTGAGCTTAGGTCAAAAAATGCATAATAGATTTTATCTAGTACGTAGATACCAGATAACAAAATTATATGGTATTATAATTTTCAATTCAAGTAAAAAAGGCGTAAAAAAAGTTGCCATCCAATTCCACATTCACGTTTTATTGTTTTTTTTTATTTTATTTTATTTTTCACCTATGCAATATCACCAGTTTACTATGCCACTTCAAACGATTTCAGCCGTTCTTCTACTTGCTACCATGTAATATGTATACAGCGTGGAAGGAAAGTAACGGAAAATTTAATTGTCTTAGTAAAAATTTATTTTTTTGAAAAAATCTCGGGATATACCGACCTCAATTACTTTACGGTATACTACATCGTTGTCATCTTGTTACGTCCTTTGTTTTTAAAGTTGACGTCATCAAATATTTTTTTAAATGACAACTTACATTTTTTATTATTAATTTCAGTAGTACTTTTTATTCCCTTTCCCATGATATAAAATTATCAATATGTTACACTTGAAAAAAAAATTGAGAAAAACAGTGTCAAAGTTCGAATATCAAAAATTAATTAAACGCAGCTAACGTGTAGAAGTATCCATAGTTACACCTGTCAAAAGTAATCAATAAAATTATTTCCATTTGCTTGTTCTAAAGTAGATTTCACCTTTTTAGTAAGTTCCTTTATGAATAAAAATGGCACAATTAAACGAGAAACAAAGAATTGAAATGTTAATGTTGACCGATTATGGCAACAGAGTCAGATCATATTGAGAAGTGTGTAGGATTTTTAGATAAGTATCGAAATCAGCCCATAAGTCAATCTACCGTTAGTAGAATCGAAAACACACTTAGGGAACACGACAATGTAAAGCAAGTGGACGTCCGGTGATAATTGAAGATGCACAATTTGATGTGCTTTTAGAAATTGAAATTAATCCACATTCAACTAGCAGAAACATTGCTTTGGATTACAATGTAAGCCACAATTCGGTTTTAAAGTTTTTTAAAGATGATTTTGATCATAGACAAGAATTCTATGAACAAATGATGGAATGTTGTAATCACGATCCAATGCCTTCCCAGGGTGTTTAATTTTCGGATGAAGATGATGTCGAGGGAATTATTGGCAACCAAATTATAATCCCATTGCTTTTTTACAAAAAAATTAACTGAAGAAAGATAACTGCATTTTTTACAGCTACTGTTGGCTCCACATAGCACGTTTCACACCTCTAAATGCATTTTTAGCCTTTACCCTTACGACAGTGGTTCAGGTTGAGAATGTCTCCTTGTTAGTAGATTTGTCAATATGTTAACCATTTCAAGAAAGAAGTAGGAGTGAATTAGGTATAAGTGTTTACCTTTAAGTGGATTAGTTATTATTGATAATAAGTAGTTTTACATTTATAATGACAACGATGTTGCAAATAATTGATATTATTCCCTTTCTCAGATTTTTCGTCCCTTCATCCTTATCATGCAGTATATAAAACAGTTTATATACGAAACAAATATAATACGAAGCTATAAATAGTAGAAGGTGAACCTTAGTATAAATCCTACTTATTTATGTACACATAAATCGATTAATTGCATTAGGTGCGTTTCTATAACCAAGGTGATTGTTTTTTAACACGTCTATCAATTCTGCATATCTGTAAGCATAATTGTCACAATGAACGCTACAAATACAATATTTCCCAGGACAATCAGAAATCCATTTGCACTTTCCCTTTGACGGATTTTAAGTTTCTTCAATTTTATTGGCATAAAATAATACATCTCGCAACAAATGTTATAGAAGGATTCTTCTTCTTAACCACTATAACGCAAATTGTTGTTTGAATCTGAGTAATTTATTTTTGTGTCTTGAAGACTGTAATTTACATATTATAACTTTCGGTACGTAGGTTTTTAGCTGTATTCTGAAGTCGATGTAGATATAAATTAATTCTCTGAAAGATAAGGGTTTGTATACAAGATGTCGAAAAGTCGAAAATGCAAAATATCTCAGTGAGGACTAACTTTGGGTATGGGGAATGCTTCATATAATTAACAAAAAATATCAGTAATTCAAAATATTCTATTTGTTTGAAAATCTTAACTGACGCAGTCAGTAGGATTTGGGCAACATCTACTAGACGGTAAAATTCCTGAAAATAGGTGAGTGAATTTTCACTCTCTGGGCCATATCCGACACCAACGATGTACACAAATCTCCGATCCGTGTGTGAGGGAACGAATGCCAAAGCGATCCAATTCTCGCTGAGGACCCCGCCAGTCGTTGTAGAAGTAAGGTAATACCGAAAGTAACATTTTCAATGAAACAAATCGAAGTGTGTAACACAGAATAACAATTCTAGACAACAACCAATAATTCCAATCATCAATCACTAATCATCGAACAACAACCACCCATCGACATCAACCTAGACACCAATTTCGAAGGCAACATCGAAGACGCCATCGAAATCGAAATCATCAATTCCGAAATCGATATCGAAGGTAACATTCACATCGAAATAATCATTATCCTCAACAACAACAACGCTCTAACATTCTAACGCTATGGGTACTTATCAATCGAAAATATTGTAGACCATTTAGTAAACCAAATTACTTACAATTAGACGAAATGTCGTACCAACACCCTTACACTCGTCACAAGCGGAATTTGCAACTATTCCAGTTTTTTCTTGAGATCCAAACACATTTCCATTATTTATAAAAGCTTGTGATGATTTGCTTTTAACTTACGCGGATAGAGTAAGTTTAAATAACACATAATGATAGCAAGGACTGTGGCGTAGTATGGTAAACAACACATAAGTATCGGCACCCTCCGCACCACACAAGTTTAATTTATTATATAGTAATATAATAATTAGTCCGGGACGGCCGTTTCGAGGACACGAATGGTCCTCATCATCAACCGGTGACCGAATGATGTGAGAATTTTTTTTTTCTAAAACTAAACGTGCATGTACTATCCCTACTTCCTAGAAAAGATATTCTTTACAAGTGCCTATTTCTACCTCCTGCACGCCTTGAAGCTAGGACGTGGGTTGTCGTACTCTATCCTTTTTGACCTTTTGCAGTAGGCTGGCACTTGTTTATATTTTGGGTTATAAAAGAGATCTTCCCGTCTATCTGGCCGTGTTTTTCGCATGTCGTAGTTTTAAGACGCGTAGGGGGTAGAATAGGCACTTGTAAACAATAATTCTTCTCGGAAGAAGGAATAGTACATGCATGTTATTTTTTCGCACGTCGTAGCTTCAAGGCGTGCAGGAGGTAGAAATAGGCACTTGTAAAGAATATCTTTTCTAGGAAGTAGGGATACTACATGCATGTTTAATTTTAGAAAAAAATTTTCTCATATCATTCGGTCACCGGTTGATGATGAGGACCATTATTCGTGTCCTCGAAACGGCCGTCCCGGCCTAATTATTACATTACTATATACTAAATTAAACTTGTGTGGTGCGGAAGTTGCCGATACTTATGCATTGTTTACAGAAGGTTTTTTGATGAACGATCTAACCTTGGAAGCTTTGCATATTAACGAAAATCCGTGCACTTCTAGACAATGAATAAAAGATCTACTAAATTTATTATTAACAAATATGCAGCTTGATACAAGTGTTAGATGAGTCTAACATTTTTGGATCAAAGATCAGAAGATTTCTTGATGAATGATCTAACTTTGGAAGCTTTGCATATTAACGAAAATCCGTACACTTTTGGACAATGAATAAAAGACCTACTAAATTTATTATATATATTATATACTGATTGTTAACTTGAGGGGCGACGTATTGACACTAACACTACACAATAGGGCAAAGGAAGACTCCTGAAATCCCTAGGAAAGGGTGAAATACATTTCTTGGGAATTCCTGAAATTACACTAAATTACAGATTAAATTTAAATATAAAACTAAATATGTTCAAATGAATATTGTAAAAGAGGAATTAAACTAAAGCAGATTAGAGTAATTTCGGTGTACAATCTGATTCAAAGAAGGGTCGGCTCGATACCTAAACTAAATTTATATCATGGAAATTTGAAATTTTGCGAAGATAACGATATTGCTAAATAAACAGATTTCGAAATTACCAATAATATTAATTAGGTTTGGGATTTTTAATCCACCTATATATGTGATCATAATTGTAGATTCTACCATTAATCTTTATCCACAATTTTTGTACGAGAAGTTATATTCTGTTACTAATAGGAAAGGAGAAACCGTATCGAAAATTCCATATTCTTCTCATTATAGTTTTCATGTTTTAACAAAATCCGACGCATTTATTTTTGAGTGTTCGAGGCCACCAAGCGCTCAACGTTTCTAAGAAAACTACGTCAAGAGATTTTTCGAAAATGGTAAGTAGTTTTTTTTGACGCACAATTTGCATTTAACCATATCGATACCCGAAAAACACAATATCATAAATAATCTAAGACAAGCGTAAGCAAAAATCGATACTCTCGTTTAAACGTACACACCAATTACATTTAATTTGAATTTCGTTGAATTAATTTGCTTGACTCGATTTCGATATGAGTATAGTAAGATATAGAGGTGCATGCTCGACCGTGACATTTCCTTTCTTAACAGAAATTTACAATTCCCGCATTAATTAAAGATACATATATATTTTTCGTGATTTTTATATTGCGTCAATTAGCATTCATTTGCAACTATATAATTTACAATCGTAATCAGTGGTATGCAGAAAAGGAGGATACAGAAAAGTTTCTGTTCCACGTGTAACATTATTTAATAACTACATGTGCTGAAGGTTCTAATTTTTCGGGACCAGACAATATTCCTCCACATTTTGTCAAATATTGCAGCCCATTTTATCCCTACCAATCTCATTACTTTTCAATATATCGCTTTCAGAGGGTATATTTCCCTCAAGACTGCTTTTGTGGTATTCTTATATAAATCAGACGATCGAACAGATGTTTGCAATTATCGCTATTGAGCTTTCCCACCACGTCTTCCACCTTGATTCACTAGTAGCATGTATAATTGATCATGATGCTAAAACTTTCAAATTTCTGCAAACAAAGCATGATTCAACACGACTCGGACCTAGATTCTTCCCAAGAGCCTTCCGCACTACTATATCAGAAGTACAATTTATAATCGGAATAAAGTCCTATGAAGATGTTGGATACGAGGCAGTGCCAATATTTCTCAATGATTTACATACCTAAGACAACTACCAGGGCATGAAGTAATGTTTGTCACCGCAGAAACCAAAATTAAATTCAAATATATTCATCAAACGTTTGAGTGCTACTAATTCACGTTTAAATTGGGAAACATACCTTGTTCATATTGTACACATACACTCAGAATGCGTTCAGACAACACTGTATCGATGCTTAACTTGCTGCTGCAGCGGCTTATCTCCGAGTCGCCTCTTTCTATTCTTAGCATTTTATTCAGTAAATATATCTCAAACTGACGATAATCCAGAGGTAGCGAAAACGTAACTCATCTTCGCCTTTAGCACGATTATTGTGTTGGTAATTTTAAAATCAGCCTAGAATCAATCTATATTTATAGAACGACTTCGTAGGAGCTTTTTAAGAAATTTCTATTTTTCTTTTAGTTTTTGAAATATTTCCAAATGAATCATTACAACATTAATACTTTATAATGCAAAAGATTTTCTAGAAATAAAGACTTGGTAGCGCTTATAATATCAAAATATAATTTTGTAAGGACTCAAAGAAGATCAATAAATGCTAAATTAACAAATGTTTTTAATAATATAAATAAAACGTTATAATTATGGCGATCAATTAATAATTCCCTTAGTGCAATACACAACAAAACATTATGCGATATAACGAAACTAGACATAATCATCTCTCGATAAGTGCGATGTACCGCATTGTGTACGTGAGCATTTTCTCCGAGGGTAACATTGAATGTCGACATGTTCGAGAATACGGAGATAGACAGCATTCGTTGTTGATGATGATGATGATATATATTATATATACATATATATATGTCTATATGTCTATATATATATATATATATATATATATACACCTCGGATGTGGACTTCGGCCCTGGTCGCCGATCGTATTGGTATTACGAACGCGGTTCAGGCGTTCTTATCACCCGTGCACAAGGGCGGTCGTTACTTCGTCTACCGGCCGTCAACGGTTGTGTTCGCCGGTTGCCGGTCGCCAGAGTCCGGGAAATCGTTCTCGAATACTCATCCGTCATCGCGAACTATCATTACGCACGGAGCGAGCCGTCGAGTTTAGTACCTTGACATACAGGGGACAATGATCCTGATGTACATTATACACTTTCAGAATAACATGCCGGTTCAACTAGAGAAGTTTAATATACTGCAGAAAGCTATACATATATCCTTCTAGTAATTCGGAAAAATAGTTTTGCGATAAAATTTATTGAAAACAGCAGAGTATAGTGTTGAACCGTACAGGTTGTTCAGTTTCCAGCGTACACGACATAAACTTCCTTTTTAAATGGAACCGCCTGTACACTACCGGATTTTAAAATGCTTCAATTGACGTCAACATTCTGCAACATTTTCTACACTTACCCCGCCTAGTTTTTGAGGTAATTAAAATTATTGACGATCTTTTAAAATCGTTATCAACGTTTTAAAAGCCGTCAAAGGAACAAGAAACAAAAATAGTAAGTTTGTCGTTGAGCAAAATGAAGAAGGCAAAATAAACAGTACAGTAGCAAAGAAAATAGAACGTAAAACATGGTAATAACAACCAAGAAGGAAAAAGAAGAGGGTTATGTTGGTTTCGTGCTAGTCGCCGCAGCTTCAGGCATTTGTTTCATCTTTCGTATATCTCTCCAGCTGGTTGTTCAGCTCTCTGTTACTAGGCGCGATCGCGCGCCTGCCACTCTAGGTATGTACCTACGTGAACATCCACAGTACGTGCATGCCGTAAACCATAGAGAAACCATGTATACAGCGCTTTTTATTAATCGGTCAGCGGACGTTGCTAATTTCTGTGCGTGAGCGTTACGACGATCACGATTTCGCACATCGGATGATGGTCTTCTCCTTTTTTTTTTATTTCGACCATTTCTGCTTTCGACTACGCTAGGCTTTGATTTGTTGCTTTATTTGATTCGGCTACGTAACCAATAAAAGTAGTTCACCTCTCGTTTCGTACCCTCTTAACGGAGATGGTTGCTTTACTAGAGCGCACGTACACAGATCCACTTCTATCAAATGTCTTAATTGAGTTAATGGTTTCCATGTTACTTTAGGTTTATAAATGGTTTTTAATCATTTCGATATCGGGGTTTTACGGTTTTGGCTCAACTGATTAACAAAGGCTCTCTTGATGAAGATGCTTACCCGCATATACTTTGCCGTCAAAGTTAGAATTGGTTTCTATTCGAATATCAATTCTACATAATGTCCAAAGTTATTACTTCAGTGGCGGCTTCATAGTAATTATCTTTGGAAAGTTACCTCCGGTTTACAAAACAGAATTAAGTATCTAATCACCAATTTACACGTTAATCTATAATTAATTTAATTTTGTCACATCACTCATAACAATTAAGTAACTTTAATCCCCAATTAAGTTAATGCCTCAAATGTCATTTTGCCATCTATTCATATTAACCTCAAAAAGAGTAAAATACCATGAAAATAACTGCTATTTTGCAGAAATAATACAACAATTTTACGAAAAAGTTTTATTTTTATTTGTTCACTACCTACATTATTATCAAACTCTGATTCTTCCAACAACGAAAGTGAGATTATACCAAATAGATATCGTGAGTTGAGGTACAATAAATGCTTTTACGACATACGGTGATGAAGAATTTAAAAGATTTCGTTTTTCAAAAGCAACAATCGGTGTGTTTGTAATTGCTTAAACTTTTGATCGAACAGTTCGAGCAAGACAAAAGCGCTCTTTATAAGTCCAACAATAGCTGCGTTTTAAAATTGTTCAAGCATGGTTGCGTGACTTAAGTACACCTCATTTGGAACCTGCAACAAATCGCTGAAAATTTATCTCTGGTTTATATCAAATATTATTACGACGATATATTTGGCAATAGGTGCATTTCAACAATGAATAGATGGCACTACTGCTGCGCATAAGTCAAGAGTGACCATTGTAATTATGCATGTAGTTCATGATATAATATGTGTGTTGTATGTGAAGCAAAAATAAAAAACATCGTATCGAGGTGGTCAGGTAGTATACATGATAGTACTATGTTTGATGATGATGACACCTTGAAACTAGTCATTATGATAATGGTTTTGTACTAAGCGACAGTGCTTCTCCTCCACTTCATCTAACTCTGATAATAGGAGCAGAAGAAGCATATAACCCCTCTCATCGGACAACAAGAAATATAGTCGAAAGGTGATTTGGCTTCCTTAAGCGACGGCTTCATTGGATTGCGAACTAGAATGGAGATTATATTAACAACTACAGTAATTCATAGCAATAGTACCTGACAAAAATTACAGTTAATATTGTTTTACAGAGGACAATATAACTCCCGTAAACTATAAACCCACAACATTTTGTAAACTCATCTTCAAATACTTACTTGTTTATAATCTGCAAAGCGACTTCTTTTTCATTTTCTGTGTCACACTAATATTATGATTAGATTATTAAGCGTTATATCAACAAAAACATGTAGATCATCTGAATGATCCGAATTTTGAAGAAGAATGCATCTTCAATAATTGAGATCATTCAGATTATATCTATGACGAATGTTATAAATATAGCCCTTAAAAAACACTAACATGTTTTGTGGTGCCAGTTGCCCCAAACGCCAGTTCAAAAGGTGTTCTACACAACGCATAATTATGCATAAATTCTCTATTTGTTAGGAGATCATATTAATTGTGCGTGTTATGCAGAAATCGCGTGTAAAGGCCTATATGGCTCCTATATAACTTTGACCGGTGTTTGTTTGCTGATTTGCGTGCATAATTTTTATGTGCAGTACTCTGAGCGGAATTACGCTTCGTGTAAAACAGCCTTAATTCGGGATTAGCTAATCAAGAAGGAAGCCAGCTCAAAATATTTATGTAAATAGAATAAATCTAATCAATAATTAAATTTGAATTCGGAATTAACTTTGAAATAAATTCTTTTCTATAACTAGAGGTATATGTTCTACATTATAAAAGACCAACTAACTAAAGACTAATTGCATACATACTATATGTCCACTTAGTACGAAGATAATTCCTTCCCTGTAATTCACAGAAGTTTTTAAATAAGAAATATTTAGAGAAAAGTGGTGCACAAATTATATTCAAGTATACAGGGTATACACTTTTCGCAGCACATGATATAAGCTTGGTTTCTTTAATTAAACACTGGATGCTTCCTTTTAACTCATGCCAACATTCATCGATACTCCCGATACAATTTCCGATTAGTTTTTGAAACAATTTGAGATTGTTGCAGTAGTTTTATATCCACAACTACCAAAGCGTCAGAAATTTTGTCTTTGAGTCCATACAAACAATAGGTGAAGCTTTCATTAGAAAATAAAGGCGAAATTATCTATAAGCGGAAGTTATTCAATAGCAAAAGTAAAAGCAAGAAGAATGTTAGAATGTTAGAAATAGGGAAAATGTATACTATTCTCGCTTAAGATCTACGATTGAATAACCACCTACGTAAGAGAACTGAATCAGTTATTTAATATCTAGTGACCAATTTATGTATGAACGGTGTTTGATCTTGTATAGCAGGCGGATATATTTAAAATATAAGTAAAAAATCAAAAATTAAAATTTTATATGTATAAGATGTGTTTATATGTACAGTCGGTCTAATGCTTCCTAGCGGCTGATGATTAAATGCACAGTAACAAAACCAGCGGTCAGCGGTCAGTGTGCAAAACACCGCCGTGGCAATCATTTCGAGGATTGTTAGTGTGTATCATATATCATACACGAATTCTTTGAAATAATCTCTTGTAAATTTTGTGTTTCAAAGGATGTCATTCTTTCTGTGAATGCATAAATTAAGCGACATTCACTATCTCTTGCACTTCGAATGTCATTTCAATCTGCGCCATAGATTTCCCCCACCTGCCAGGAAGGATTAGACAGACTGTACTTTAAACACTTATACGACACTCAGCTTAAGAGTGCGCGATTACATAAGAACCTAGAAATCTTTATTGCCGAATTATAGTAAGTACAATTGAAATAGACATTTCTATATACTCTAATAGATATGTACAAATCAACGCAGTAAATTCAGATACTAAGTACCATTCAGCTGGTGCGCACTCTTGCCCTACCTTACTGTATGTTTGCATAATAAAGATAATTTATAAAACTAACAGCGCGCAAAATGAGCATTATTGCAGCATTTCCCTCTAATTAGTTTTAAAGCAATATTAACTTGTCATACAGTATCCATAACACACTATATACAAGAAGATTATCAAACAACAATAAAAACCCTACCACAAAATACAATAACATTTCTCTACAGGGCAGATTATATAAAACTATTAAGAATGATATTAATAAACCCAAAGAGGACATTCCTAACGTATAGCGATTTAACGCAGATCGAAACAACTACGTTCCAGTTAAAAAATTCTTTCACCTTCAAATCCTGTTCCATGCCAATTCGATGTACCAACCATCATATTCCTTCTTTTCCTTCCTCAATTTTTTTTTGTCTTTCGTCACGCCACATCTTCGCGTGCCGAAGAACAATACACTCGAGAAAAAGCAAGCGATGACGAAGATATTCTGGCATACTAACCCACTCGCCCGAAATATAATCATAACGCCAACACAACAACATAACTCAATAATGCTGCCACAGTCGCACGATATAGCTATCGTAAAGAATGTATAATATAAAGCAAGTAGTTGAAAGGAATTCAGCAGGTTAGTGTCGAGTAATGGCCGCGTATTTCTATAAAGCACAATAAATTACAAATTTCCGTAGGAAGTAAGTAGAAATCGTAGCAGGATCGGCGAGAACTTTTTTGAAAAAATATTCGAAATGAATTAAACAGCCATTTAATAATATCTTTGCTCATTCAAGGCTCCCAATCAAGTTGACAAATATAAGTAAATACTGAAATTACGTACCATATCCTCGCATTATTCCATGCGTAAGATACAAGGGCGCCCGTCCAGTAGTCGATTCCTTAGCCAACACTTTCCTTATCAATTTATGATCACTCAAAACCACTGTATAAACACTACCCAAATATATCCCGTATATCTTTCCGTATTTCTTAGCTAAATTCGTTAAAGTAATATGAGGCACCAAAGGATCCAACCACGGCAAGTATCCTATAATCGGCAAATTCCACGGTCCAGGGGGAAGATCTTTTCGTTGATTCCAAATCCGTATGATCCATAGAAGTACCAAAACTATCACGATGTAGAAAAACATCTGTGAAAGAAATATACTAAACTTTAGCTACAGAAATGTATTTTAAAACAAAGGAACAAACTCTAACTAACATGGGGAATTCTAATTTCCAACTGTTATGCTATTCGTAAATCAGAGATGGAGTTGGAACCTACTACATATGTAATTATTGTAATCGCAAGTGCTTGCCTAGAGACAAGACGATATTTGCATACACTTGTGATGTCGAGAGTGTTAGAAGCGTGTATTTGTATGATAAAAAGAAACTAGCGATGTATTGGGTAGCTGACGAAATATACTTTTTTCGATGATTTTGACTACAGAGTTGGTGTCATGTTCTACTTCAAAGGAATTAACTATTAGAGCCGATTCAGCTGCTAAAAAATTAGTAATTTAGCTATAATTTTTATTTGATATATACATTGTTTCATCCAGTGCGAAAATTCTGTGCATGATCCAATGATAACCTTAACTAATACTTGCTTATTGTTTTGATTAATTCTAACATTCGTGTTCAATTAAATTATCTTGAAGAAAATATGTAAGCAGCATTAAGAACTGTTGTGGATGGGCTCTACAATTTTAAAAATTGTATTTCCTAATATCAATGATACTGTAACTACTGATGTTTCGCAAATAAATGATCTGGAAAATTCAGTAGTTCCCAGATTATTCTATTGTTTCTATATTTTATTTTTGATAAAGTTTGTACATTTTTCTAGATCTGTTTCTTTTTTTCCTAATGCCACTATAAAATACTTGTTTTTAGAGATATTGAGTTTTAGCCAATTTGGCCTATTTTTTAGTTAAAAATTCTTTTTTGCTTTCACAGGTTCAAGGACATGTTTATGTTGAAACAAAAAAATATACAAATTGCTATACATTTTGAAAGTGTTTAAGACATGCCCAGAGTAGAGACTATTAATATACTCCATAAAAAAAGTGTTCTTTTAAGAAGTTTTTGAATGTTAGTGTGTAGTGCGCAATATACAGTAATAGTTTCCAAAAACAAACTCACAACCACGTCCCAAATTTGGTTTGATTAGGATGGAAAAAAAACAGTTACAAACAAAAATGTCTGAAAATTGTCTAATATGTGCTCGCACGACGGTAAATAGCATAAAAAAATCCCTAAGCCACCCGGTATGGGTATGGGGAATGCTCAATGTTTTTCTGGTTGCACAATGTTACAAGTATATTTGATCACCCTATATGATTAACTTCAAAATTCTTTTACATACACATAGACATATTCAATAATTACATTTATATGCTATACAGACAGAAAGCTTCCATTCCCTAGATTCAGTTCGTTTGGAGTTATTTATCTCTCATTACGACATTTACTTTCTACCGTTATATTTCGTTCAAATCAGTTTTTTCCAAAGGTAGCATGAAATAAGTATAGAAAGCTGCTAAGCTACGATCCGAGAATGAGAATATGTGCAGGGCGTTCGTTTTAAAACAGGCTGACAACTGAATTTCAGATCCTTTATTCTCCAAATTCGACGAAATAAGAGAGAGGTTCAAGTCGGCCTCTAAGTTCAGCTCAAAACGAAATATTGGCAGTGCTAGGGTGCGCTAAAATAATAGACAAGCAAAAGGTTAATTATTATCGATCCGGCACTGGATTCCACACAAGCAATGCCAAATTTGTATCGGACTGTATAAACGCGACAAATAGACTGGATAACCGGTTTAAGATGACTAGGATACGGAGTCCACCAACGGATCAAGGCAAACGAAGGGTAAGTTCGTCAATTGTTGTCAACACGCTAATTAGAATGGGTACTAAACAATAGAGAGGAAAGAAATCTCAAGACTGGAGGAAAATATTTCAGGTCTAGAATACCCCAAACAATTCGTCATTGAACAAAGGCCTACTTTTCCAGCAGACCTACAAGTCCGAGATAGAAAATTTGTTCAATAAATTGTAGCCATGCAATGTAAATTTCACTGGGTGGAAGAAAAGGCTACCACCCACACATAATGCACAAGACCGACAGGAATATAGCTCTCAGAAGTGAACTTGCAACATCCAAAGGTCGAAACCTGCGCAGAAGGATCACTTACAAAGCTGTTACGTTTTGTATAAAAGCAATTAAAAAAAAAACGATAGACCTAAAAACATCGCAGTAAATTAGGCCAGACGCCATCCCTTATATAATCTAATCTTACTATCTACTTATCAAGTGCCTTCAAAACTATTTTGCCATAGATCTTCCGGAAATGTAGCGGATATTTTCCCAGTCTTTAATTCAATTAGTAAAATGGGCTGAAGGACACGGTAATACTGAATAGATTAATTAACAAACAACAATTTCACAATAATACGACAACTTCAGGAAAATATCATCACATTAAGAACAACAAAAACTTTACGAAATCGTTAAAACAAAGTGTACTTGCTAAGTTTTTATAATAAATGGATCTAAATAAAATGAGAATAAAAAAGCATGAAAATTAAATTTGTTTTTCCATCATAAACTTCTACGTTTTATCTCTTTCTGTATACTTTAAATCTCCGTTGGTCATTACCCTATTATGAAACGTCGAAAATGCAACAACATGACCTCGAAATCGCTTGAATTCTCCAGACACAATAGATTAAAAAGCAGAAAGTTATCTAAATTCCTGAAATCGCGGCTATTTTTGTCGTATTGCTAATTTTAACCATATCGGAGGGTAAATGATTCACTGAATGAATTTGCATCGTCGCCGTAAATGTTAATCAAACAAAAATAGACAATATAGGGTGTGTCGAAAGTAGTGCTTCTTCTGTTTTTTTTTTTTGTTTTTTTTTCACTTAATCCTGTCGATCTTTATTAAGTACAACAGATAAAATATCCCAGTAAAAGGAACATGTTATTCTGAGATGCAAATCGAGATATCTTCTTTGGGTTTTTAAAGAATTTAAATGGATCGATAAAGATTTACAGCTTAAATTTTTTATAACATCCATAGGTAGAAAGCAAGAGATTAGCACCCCTACTTACATTACGCCATTCTTTACGCACAAACAAATTCTTTGCGGTGGTAGGTAATGAAATGCTGTAAACAATTTTATCGAATACAAACGTCGAAATTTTCCACCTCCTCAAGAGTAAGTCCATATCGTACCTTTTATACTTTACGCGGCTTGGAGATTATCTGCCAGCCCATCGTCAAGCTATACACACTAGCGTTCTATATGTATTGCAGGAGAGGAGGCGACCATCTCATGTGCAATGTGAGCAGCGGTTAAGAAAAATGGTAGTAAAAGAAGTGAGTCTACCACCCCGCCCAGCCCCTTGTAGACGTATACACATTGTACATACGTGAACTCTTGCCTGTATGCTCTCTTCTCTTTAGATTTATCTAAAAATATAAACACAGTCGACGATCTCTCGTATGTACTTGTACTCACACACGTACTCGCAACGCACAGAACAATGGGGTTTTTGACCTCTTTTATTCGATCGAATAAAAGCCGATGAGTAGACTAATAGATTTTTTTGTCCGGTCCTACGTATGCATATAGGAAAATATAAAGTGATTGTTAGAGAAAGTAACCAATCGTTGTACCGAAAGAAAGAAGTCTGCATTTTAATAGTTGACGAATACGAATATATAGAGATCGGAAACTCCTTCCAAACGTTACCATTCCAACCGTCAGCAAAACAGTAATAATCATTTATTGAAATTAATGTAATTACTAATAACTATTACGCATCCATAAGTAAATGTAAAAGATTAGGATAAGAGTGAAATAGTATTCCCTAATTATTTTATAAATTTAGTACATCTATTTTAAATAAATCAAAAAAATCGATAACATAGAAGTGGAATTCTAGACCCTGCTAATGCAACAACACTTTAGAAATTATGAACTGTTGAGAACATAAACTGATTGCTTTTAAGACATTCAAAATTTAAATTTATTAATCCCAAAACCAATGTCTCTGAATGAGAGCCCAAACGTATTTACAAGGGTAGTCTAAAATCCGTCCAAGATCCTATTCTGCAAAATAAGGGTTTACGAATGCGACGGCCTCCTCATTCGATGAAAATCTCTGTCTTCCGAGGGACACCTTGAGCTTAGGAAACAGAAAAAATGTTGGCCAGACACTGAACAGCAACAGTGTTTCTGCCGACAAATTAGCCTGAGTCTTGCATAAAGGACACATAGTCAAAAGTTGAATTCGCTGTAATTGCTAATGTAATTTGAAAGTTATTCAAGGGCATCCTCAAGGCAAAGAAAGACAATGTCATTAATTGAGGGTAGGGGCAGAGATCAACAATCAATCTATTAAAAGTACATCGTATTAAAGCTCAATTAATTGTTTCATAAACTTCACCCCCAATGTTGACATGGTGTAGTTAATACTCTCAACATTAAGGGCTGCTCGTGGCACTATATTTGATAATTGTCAATCTCTGCAATTCCCCGTCTTTACTTTATACCAATATATATGGATCTTGCAATTGCTTGCTAAATCTTCCGTGAGGGAAAAACATATAAACCCAAATTATTGCACTACAGAAATATTATGCCGCACAATAGAATTAACCAAAGAAGTTTAAATTCTCTTCAATCAGAAACAATTACACTGTGGCATACCCCAATTTGCTCACAAAAATAGCAGAAAGCTAGTTAACATCGATTTTGAGAATTGGATACGTGGAAAACAAAAAAACGTTTTTATAGAAACCTTCTTGGTTATTTCTATCAATTTTTTTTTCTTTCAAAAGTAGAATCTACCATACATCGTTAATGGTTAGGTAAAGGATTCAATGAGATACTATAGTTCCGCCACATTTACTTTTATTTGTTACAAAAAAATATATATAGCAAAAAATTATAAACAAATTTAATGATAGATACTCCACTATCTACTACCCCAAGGCTCGTAAAGTACTTTGAATAATTGATCAGGCATATATATCGATAATGGTATAACAATAAAGTGTCGATTAGAAAAAAATAAAAATAAAAAATGCCCACGCTTAAAAAAGGCGACGACGAAGAAGAAATAATGATATGCCATATATTACTACGATCGGACAGTTGAACCATTGAAAGATCGGAATCTCCGACACGTCGATTCAAGGTATTTTTTGCAGAATTGTCTGGGCGAAGAATCGTTGAACTGCGAGTGGTCGTCCTTAGATTTTCATAAAAATGAATGCATTGCCCCCGCGGTGCTTGACCCGGTCGGCCTGTGCACGTGCGCCACTGTATAAGCGCCCGTCAACTGTACATGCACTTACAGTGCAAGATCCCATTCAATGATCCCGCCACAGATACCATCGACTCTCACATCTCTCACCGAAGAACGCATTATCGCGTACATATACATGCATAACTATTACTTCTAACAAAGGACTGGACAAGGATCTCTCGCTAGTTCCTTGCGAGGACGGTTTAAAGCGTATTTAGTGGATTTACGGATTTATAAACGAGTATCTATGTGAGAATAAGCTCTGTAAGAATAACGACAGGATAATTAAAAGTGAAAGGAACTGTTTGTTTCTTAAAATACCAACAAATTAACAATTTTACTAGTTTACGTTCTGAATAAGTCAAATTATTAAAAAAAAAGAACATTCAATTTCTTAATTCACTGCATTTCTTGTATTTCTATAATAATTAGTTACAAAGCAATAAGTAACTTTTTTGATTTTGAGTAAACGTGGAGTTTCTTCCACTGAAGAAGCCTCAAAATGTAAAATGTGAATCTGTTTGCCAAGTTATCCAGTTTGAAGCATTTTAGATGACGCACAGTGGGGCAAATTCCTGAAAACCTAGACAAAACCCCAAATTTTAAGAAACATTTAATAGGTATTTAGTCACCGGATCATTAAGCGCGATTACGAGGAGACAATCTGGATGTTTAATAAACAGGATAAGAGTACTACCTGAAGATTCAGCTTAGACGAAAGTTGAATGTAACAATTCTTACGTCAAAACGTTTCTGAAGTAAAGTGGTTTACTGTAGTGGATCTTATACCTGGAGGTAAGGTCAGTATTTATGCCATACTTTAGGATACACTTCCGTGATAAATTGGTAATTTTTCTTTGTAAATATTTAAAAAGTAAGTAAAGAATATTTTTAAACTAACTATTCCTTTGATAACTACGATCTGAATTGATCTATTGTAACAAAATGCCCTTGTGTGTGTTAAAATAGTTGGAGTTTTTTAATAATAAATAATAATTTTTAATAATAAGCAGATACAAGAAATGGTCTGCTGAAATGCTGATGTCGTGTCGACTGATATTTTACCGTCTCCAGATCTTCTTAGCGTAGACAGCAGATTTCATTTTCAGTTTTTCCCTGTTTAAAGAAGTGATATTTTAGGGCTACATGACCCATAAAAAATTCTGCCAGTAATATGAGATTTCCTTTGCTGAACGGTAACTCTATTTCTAACTTTAGCCTGGCGAGTGCTGTCGCTTGTTTTTGTCCTGGAACACTTTTCCATTACGAAGTCTTTTGATTGTCCTAAAACTAACTGTGCTAAAGATCAGCATGTTCGTTAACGCAGTCACTAAAGTTGACCACAATCCATGTCTATGAAAAATTATACTAATACGAGAAGTTGGGAAAAATCAAAAGAACTAACATAGTAACGCCCGATTAGCGTACTGCCGATTTTATCAAATGTATTTGAAAATTTCCTACTAAAAGAGCTACCGCTAGTCTTAAAAAGCAAAAATTCGACTGCAGAACGGAACACAGCTCAATAGAGCAATACATAGAATCATTAAAAAAATCTTTCTTTACCTTTGAAAGCGAAAACCCTTTGATAGGTAAGTACATTTGAAATGGAAAATCTAAGTAAGTGTTGATCCCATTATTGTTGATACTAAAAACCAATGAAGCTAAATTGGTTTCCAAAACTTTTACTAGACAATCAACAAAAGCAGCTGCTTTTCCTGTGTTGTTTCTTGCCCATTTCCTCATATGACGTATTTTGTTTTTTAACTTAACGTCGGTGTGTAGTCTATTCAAATAAATTTTAGATTTTAAATAACCCCACAAGAAAAACATGTGATGGAGTTATATAAGATGACGTAGAAGACTGCTCAGTACGTCCCCTCCCTTCACTTTATTCATTGAGAAATGCCCATTTCCAATGATATTGAGCTTGGACTACCTACATCCAGTGTTAATTTCGTATTGTTCAGTGTCAATAGCATTTTTATATATTGGTGTAATTAATAAGACAGAACGTAGCCTCATCAGATAAAAGAATGTGTCGGATGAAATCTAAGTTTTCATTTTGCATTTCGCACAACTACTGTCTTCGATAAAAATTGTCTTCTGAAAACTCATGCACCACGTGCACTTTATTTTTGATACAGACTCTCATTCGATATTAACAAGTTTAATGGATAGTCCTTCGCAATAAGTACAGATTTAAACATTTACATTGGTACACACGGCGATCCAAATTATAGAGGCACTATTGCTATCTTTGTTTGTAGTATTTTCACTGCCGGTTAGTATTCTGTTAATAGAAAAGCGATTTCACAACATAAAAAATCAAAATTTACTATTTCCTTAAATGGAACGCCCCCTGATTTCTGAAAATTTAGAAAACAGTTTCTAATGTAAAAGCTTTATAAACCGTTGTTCTGAAATGAATAATAAAGTGTGTGTGCCAAAAATGTACATAGCATAAATTTCTGCAGTATTTAATTATTAAATGTACCATTTTCCATACTTAGTCTTAACTATTTGATTTTGCACAGGGTCACCACAAAGAACAAATCTATCTAATCGATGTTAACTATAATCTCGTATTCCTCTCATGGGCTGTCAATCTACCGCTTTTCTTGAATTGTGGGTCGAACAGTCATCGTGTTGGTAGCGTAACCCAATCCTGTCTACCAAAGATACGTCATCTATAAAATCTTATAAGGATGTTAAAAGAATTCATCGTTATATAACCTTGAGCAATTAAAGTTCCATTGAAGACAAGAGGCCCAATTAAGTGATTTCCAATTACGCCGCAGAATACATTAAATCTGAGTCAAACTTGCTTTTAACTACAACGGCTCACTGTGCAAATATAAGGGGCATCTGTCTATAATACTCTACTCGTAAAACTATTACTTCCAGTTTTCTTGTGGGTAAACCAGCTACAAAATGCTATTTTACGATCGTAACTTTTTGGCTGCAAAAATTGGACAATATGCAGCTTCTAGGGTGAAGCTTATGCCTTCTAAAATTCGCGATGCTTACATCAGTCTGTACTTCTATTTCTCGAGTCGACATTATTGCGACACAAACCATTGCTACTACCTCACCGTTGGTATGATCTTTCACTAATATATTGTTTTCCCTGGTTTTAATGAGTTTTACTAACTTTCCATACCGCAGCATATTCTTATCTAGTTTTTTAAACGTTTTAGCATTGGCTGTCTTCTTTCCGGAAAATTAGTTAAATAAGTTTAGATGGGACGACGGGAATTTTTGTAACACTTGATAAATGTAGAAATCATGGCTTTCAGTAATTGAAAAATTCGTCATAATTTTGTTGTTGTTGTAGTTTGTAATAACAATAATAAATAACTGCAGATAACACTTCGCCTTAAGTACTTGCTTTTTGATAGATTGTGACAAACTTTATTATTGTTCTTCATCACAGCTACATACTTACCTAGTTGATTGGACATTTAGAAAAGTAATGCCACGATGTTTTTTGTGTTCAATATGGTGTCCATTTAACTTAAGAAAGTTGATACGAGTACCTCATAGCTATCTCAAACATCAATTTTAAATTAGTCTTATTGAAAACAGTGACTTTCACATGAAACTCATTCTCGTATTTGTTATATTTACGAAGATACAGAAAAATTACAGTTTTTAGTTTTCTCGAAATAGCTTCTGACGAGTTCGACATTTTGAGCTTTCTTAAACAGATTTGAAATCAACACCTAAAATTGCAAGATATTGCCCATTTAACCATCCTTAATGATGGGAAAATTATCCATTCAATCCTACTCGATCTGGAACACTCTAGTACACCCATCTTTATCTACCCAACCATCGAATATTTACCCAACTGCCATCACTGCTAACAGCACACCAGGATACAGACTGGTGTAGAAGTATAAGTTAGAGAATAGAGAGATGTCAGATGTATTGTTTCAAGCGCCTCTTTAGATATTGCTATTTATCGACGGAACGTAGTATACTTAGTATCTTATGCCTCTTTCTGTTTTCTATTCAATCCTTTGCATTTCAATATCACATATTTTCTTGAATATAGATTTTAAACTAGCTTCTAAACAATTTATGTCTGAAAGCAATGTTAATGATATAAATAAAAAATAAACAAGATAGTTGTACAAGTATTCTAAACAACAAAATCTAACTTTCAATAATATAAAGCGAGCATCTTAAGTTTCTTATTTCCGCCACTGACGATATTCGAATTTTTCTTTCTGTTGTTATGCTTACACTTAGTTTCATCCGCATTCGATACATTTTACGCAATCACACTGATCTGTCATATAATTTCCAGATGTTAAGTAATATACCCTATAAACATAAATACGTACATATGTATGTATATAGGTTATCATTTTAACGCCTTGCAATTTCTCCTCGACTCTCAAAACTAGTTCACGCAAAGGTAGATCTTTTGTCGCGACTCGCGCCCACGAACGAAAATTTCCGTTATTCTGTTATTTCCATTATCTTTGTTCGAGGATTTATGGGTATCACCTGAAAATATAACTACCACTACTGGATAGGCGTAAAGTATTTGCTGCAGGATTTTGAGAAATGAAAGTATTACAACGTACAATTTATCGTTAGAAACTAATCCGGGATAAAAGAAATAAAGGAAAGATATTCTTTTATATGTTTTCATATTTTTGAGCCTCGAATAATGAAAGAAGAACTATTCGAAGATTCTGATTGCTGCTTTGGTTTAACTATCGTCTTCAGTCGGTTCACTGTTAGCAGTATAGTTCTTGTTGCTGTTACTAGCTTCAGCCTAAAACATTAAAAACGAAACCTTGCGTTCAGAAATAAATAACAACTTGCTTTATACCCAGGATTAATCGGGTGACCTAAAGAGATAAGATTCTCATCTACTTATTTGCTTATTATCTCCTTAATGAGGCTGACGGCATAGTACCTAGAATGCAGGGCTACGTGTCTCTGGGTTCAGAGTTCGAACCCCGAACTAGCAACTCTCAGAAAACGCACGGTTTTTTGTAGTTTTCCATACATCGAATTTAGCAAACGCTGGGGGTGTATATCTCAAGACGCTCTACGAAGGTGTAATGATAATCCATGGCATAGTGAGAGAAAGCTGTTAGAGGAAGCAAAGGAATGGATTGTCACTATTATTGTCATTAAATAAAGATTCCAGTCTCACACATACACGAATAAATTTCATGTGGACGTATCGGTTACCTGTGTGCCCAACATTGTATCAAATTATGAACTGATGGAAATCTATTTATTAGAACACAGGACAATAGATTCTTACGACCCAAATTCACATTGAGCCAGTTTCTTTACAATATCTACACAATTTGTATTTTCAAGTTCAAACAATTCAATTTGCAAAAGTTATCGTCATTTATACTGAACGGCGTACCCATGAGTAGTTAAGCATGTAGATGTTCTATCAGGCAAGAGCTCGTATCAGTTGAGGCAAGGAAATGCTCAATAAATTCGACAGGATCCGCATATAACATCATAACAGATGTCAAAACTTGGATATATTCGTACGAGCCGAAAACCCAGGTGAACCGAATCCAATAAAAGTATGGTCTAACAACTACCTTTTGTTCCTTCATGTCAACAAAAAAGAATAAGCAGCGATTTTGACAATGTTTCCAAAATTGGGTCGAATCTATGCAAAAACAACTCAAAAACGATTTGTACCACAAAAATACTGTTCTTTCATTATTTTTGCAAAAACTTAAAGGGTATCCTTCGTATAAGAGTTGAAAACACAAAAAATAAACAAAGATTTTTGGATTATCTGACAAAATACAGAACATTCGTTAAATGTTAATACCCATGTGATTTGAACCGAACAATCACTCTGAGAGTGCTCCGGGTTGTTATGACTTGTGAGATGGATCAATTCAGATCAAAACAGGAAACGTAACCTACAATCCATTTTATATGTAATTTCCTTCTGTTGACTTGGATTACTCAAAAAATAACTGCTGTAAAATGGTAAAATGGAGAAGAAAAGGTTCTGTTTAGCAATAGTAGAACTTTTATCATCAGATTCTTCTGATGATGACGAAATTGAAATTATTGTAAAACATTTAACCACACAACAATCATTGTCAAAAATTAATGATTTTGTGGAGATAATACGATGTGTTCCACCAGGAGCTGCATTGATCGATGTGTGAGAGGGTATACACCGGAATGTTCTGAAAACTTGACAGTATACCTGTATATGTAAAATTCTGACACTTCCGGTTATATTGAATACATCTGTCAAAAATGTAAATATTTCAAATATGGTTAAAAATATCAACATAGTTGTAATGGAATTATTTATACAGGGTGATTCAAGGGAACATGATGTTTCTCAATCGCGCAGAGCGCAACGAGTAGTAGAGTGGGAGCAACTGGTGAGACGGCATTCCACTCGGTCAATCGCAATGGCGCAGTGGAATGTACAGTATCGTGTGTTCGTGTACGATAATTTTGTTAAAGCCGGTGAATCTGTTATCCAAACACGGGGTCTTTTTCGTCGACATTTCAATATTGGTCGTCACAATCTGGATCGCGACACCGTCCTGAGATGGGTCAACAAATTCAGGGCCACAGGAAGTGTCACAAGAAGCAAACCACCAGATGCTGTTCGAACTGCAGGGACAGCAAACTACAATGAAAGAGTGCGAGAGGCTACATTGAGGAGTACGTGCCGTTCTGATCGAAAACACGGTGCCACGCTAAAGATGACCATCAGTTTGGAGAGGCGCATTTTGCGATTAGATTTGAAATTCCATCCCTATAAGTTAGCAATTGTCCAAAAGTTGAATGAACCTAACTTTGAAGAACGTTTGCAATTTGAAGAGCGTATGTTGAATATTCTTAGAGAAAATTTGTCAACCACGAATCGTTGAATAAACAGAACTGCCGCTATTGGGCGCTGGTGTGCTGTTGTAAAACCGCTCTCTACTTTTTGAGGAAAATTATGCTACTATGACAACATGATCACAAACTTTCTCTTGCCAGAACTACGAAGACAAGAGGTAGACATTGGGCATTGAACATTACCCACACAGAAAAAGCCTCAATAAGCGTTGTTCGGGAAATCTTTCCTGGACGAATCATTTCACGTTTCTGCGATGTTCCATGGCCACCCGTGTCTATGAAACGAAGCCCCGAACATTGGAAGAGTTGAAGGGTTCCTCGGAATCAGTCTGTATAGTCTATCGGACGTTATCAGTCGTTTGTAGTATTATTTCGTCAACTTCAAATGGCATTGGTTGGATTTGTAATGAATCCGTCAGTTTTGTTTGTGCTGATGGATTGATGGGGAGTCCATTCAATAGGAAAATTTTCCTGCTTTTAAAATCGGTCAACAAGATATCAGCTATGAGTTGTCAGTTTGGCTATTGTTATTATTACGAAGACCAGTTAGTCACAGCTGATTCGAAGAATTTTTTAGCTTTTTTCCTAAAATGGGTGCACCGATCATTTTATGAATTATTATTTACCGTTTTAATAAAAATGGCTCAAAACTGACACTAAACCAACATTAACCTGTCATTGGTGAAATCCATCAATCAAACGCATTGGATAAAAAAACGAGCGTTTATGTATAATACGTTAATGACATAATATGGCGACACACAACAATATCTAGCAAATATTCTTCTAATGTTGAAAACTGCAATACTTCTTTATGTTTTTCTCTCCAGCGGTATCATAACCTTTCCCAACGCATATAGAATTTCAAAATCAACTAAGAAAAATGTGCTAGTATAAATTCTACTTAAAGAAAAGCAATACGAAGTGCTCTATATTAATTCATATATCCGGCATTTAACTTCCAAGAATCCGAGATAAGCTACTTCTACTCCATAATTAATAAGCGAGTATTTTAGTACAAGGCTAATTTGTCTCGACCCAGACGGGAACTACTAGTAAGTTTTTGAAAACAACTTTCCTTCGCGATTCTACGAACCAGCGCATTTTTGAGGATGCGCAATATTAAGTTTATTACGCCTATCAAGCGTATAATTCAGCGCAATTATAGTCCACATCGGGAAATTAAAGCTGTATCGAAATTCTTAGTAAAATGTATACGTGCGACATCAGAGTGGAAAGTTTTCAGAAAGATTCCGATTTTGTCACAAACAAATCTCGATACGCAGTCAATCACAGCTTGCAGCGATAATACGCATTGATATAGCTGGTGTTTTGCTCTCCAAAGAACTTCGAAGAAAGGAGTAACTGTGCTCTGCATTCCTGTTTATAAATATTATATGATGCGAGTTTTATTTCCATTTCTTATGTAATCGACAACACATAAGAACTTACGATAACGAAAATATTCTCTACTGTTCATTGTAATTTTGTTATTGGGAATTTCGAAAGATAAAATGAAGAAAAACCTGGCCTTAAAGTGAATTTATACACCGGAACTTTTCAAAATTGGTCCAACAAATGAGCTGATCACTTTAATATATGGGTGTTCACTACATCGATGAACACATACTTCCTTTATTGATATAAAAGTACATTTATTAATCTCTAATAAATTTGTTTCGTTTCTCACAAAGTAAGTTAATAAACGGGTACTTATTATATTGATAAACAGATTTCATTTTGATAAACACAGGTCATTGTTGTAATAAATATAGTAGTTAATATTTCTTTTGTTGCCTTAACGAAACGAAGTCAACAAATAAAATTTATTGAATTCATTTTTTCAGTGTAACTGCGGAAGATATTCCATCAACGTCATATTCAATGAGACAGATTGCTGTTAAGGAAACTAGATCGAAGCAAGGGTTTGTAAGATGTGGTTGCAAGAAACAATGTATTTCAGGTGATGTCAATCGCAACAGGAAGTGTTTTCTTGTCACAGTAATCTTTTATTTGCTACAATCTGTTTCTGAAAAGTAATTATTTCCCTCTGACATATAGTACCTTTATAATTTAATTCGAGGTCTAAACATTTCTTCATTTACAATTTCTTTATATTTTTTCTTCGGATAAAGACGAAGTGAAGTTATTGTTCGGCTTCTAAATGTGCAATGACACCTTGTCATAGAATTCAGATTTCTTTACGGATGATTTCATTGTTTCGCCATTATCTTAAATTTATACTTAATACCTACACAAATTTAGATCAACCCGAAATGTACAACAAAATGAAAAATCAGCTCACAGAAATGCCGAAATAGGACTTATTTTCGACAAACGATCATTTCACTTTACTCATATCGCAAACTGAATATTTATTTCGACGAATGGACGAATTCGGTATCTGAGTCTAACATATATCGTAGATGGACAACCACAGCGGCGCGAACAAGTTAACGTTCTGTGCAAGACACGTTGTTACGAGAAGGATCTTCACTATTCAAGTCGCACCCAAACAGCGAAGCTCGAAAACGGCGATATCCTCGCACGTAGGAGCGCAATGAGGGAGCTTACAGTCAACTAGCCGCGCTTCTGAAATAATCAATTCATTTACCTCGCAAGCAACTGACCTTTAAAACATAAAAATTGAAAACGATCACAATGACCTCTTCTTTGAACGTACTTATATCGCATTTGAAGAAACGAGTTTTATACACAGTGAGTAAGCGATCGAACGTGCAACCACGCCTGTATAGTAATTTTATTGTCGTATACTTATATAGTCATAAACTTATCGGACCAAGTGTATCGCCACTCTATAAATACGCGAGTCAATTCGATTAAGTATTTGGGTTATAATTTGTGCGCGTTCGACAATTACATATGCATATTTTTTTCAACCGCGCGCATGTACCAATCTTTACCATCGCGATTAACGTATCTCTTTCGTGCTTTTTTCTCTGTACTTCCTTTTATAGAAATATTACATACGGAGTTTTCCATAATGATTTTGTTTTCAAAGCATACGAAAACCAGATATTTCATAATCTGGCTGCACTTAAACTCTACTTAACCTTAAGCCTTACATTCTAAATGCATTCTTACACGGGCCACTAACATTTTCGTTAGCATTAGCATTTTTCAGGTTTTAAGTGTCCACGCGTTTCCATTCAGTATTACACCAGGTGTTCCCAAACTTAAGCAGTCTAAGTATAGTATTTTATCCGCACGCCCCTCTCACAATGGCATAAATCAGTAATAATAGCAAGGACTGTGGGGAAGTATCGCAAACAATACAAATGTATCGCTCACCACACTCCGCATCGCACAAATTTAATTGATTAATTCGGGACAGCTGTCTGCATACGTCGATCCTCATTTTAAACAGAAGACTAAATTCGAGATTGTGCCGATACTTTTATGTTGTTTGACATAAATCATGCACAGAAATGAAAAGAACTCTTAAGATAACCCTCACAATGTGAAGATTACATTTATTAAAATTGAATCAGAAGAACCGTCAAACTAAAATATGAAAGTACTGTAAGTTGTGGCTTCACCTAAATAGATTATCGCAAAAAGAGCTTTTGAATTCAGAATTGGATATTCACTTTTAATTAATAACCAAAACTCCACTAAATCGGAAAAAGCAAATTTTGTTGTGCAAATGCTGTTGTCGTAAGAGGCTCACCCTCTTCTTCGTCGGAAGCGAATTCTGGTGGAGCTTCACGGAAATGATCCTGGATCCACGCAAGTTTCTCGACATTATCTTCCTCAAAGCATTTTACTAACCAGTCAGTGAGCTTTGGGAGGTGTTTCTCGAAGCCAAGTTTATTGCAGAGCACGCACTTGTGCATTTCAAGAAAACAGTATTGAGTGATATGCTAAAAGTGAATATAATCTTGGACATGGGAATTGGGGTGCAACGCTCATTAAGGTCTTATTGCATCTAGTTCACTGTAGACCCTTAATAAATAATAAACGCCATCAATAGTTTCTACGAACGTTTAATAGAAAATAATCGTTTATTATTTTCTATTAAACGATCATACATTCAATTCAAAACGCGGGCGCCCTGGATTTTCAAACCCAATTTTAATCTCCAAATCCGTTTTTCGGCCGAAACGGAAACCAATATTTTACATGAGGTCTACAGACTAAATTTTATTAAGTTCTGGATGTGCAGCTTAGCTACCTTTCCTTGTAAGTCAATCTATAAGTAATATACAGTGAGGTCCTAAACTATACCGCACTAACTTAGTGTGAGGTGCTTTAAGTAACTCTATTCGTTCTTTAATCAACATTTACGTATGCAGGAAAATGAAAGAAAATTTACTTTGAGTATGGTGGTGGAATTGTACCAGAAAAATAACGTTTGCATGTAAATTTTAATAAATACCCCTAGCGTAACAAATGTTTATAGTATATACAAACACCACTATGTGTTTAAACGAAAAACTTATCTGCATAGCTTTATATTCAAATTATTAAAGAACACATTGTAAGTAAAGGGAAATGTTTATAAAAAAAAAATGAGGGCAGTTTCTCTATTATATTCTGAAAAAAAAAAAAATAAACAGAATGTTCGATTAGAAAAAATAAATGGAATAAATCAAACATATCAGCGATTTCGATCTTGTGCTCGCTAGCAGATATAAAAAAATTGATGTTTACCCCAAGAAATACTAAATTTCAGATATCAGGTGTTAAACACAACAGAATTGGACAAATGAAAAATTATCTTCGTTATCTAAAAACTGTCATAGATGGGTATAGGGAATATCGAAGAGTCATTTATAGCTGAAGATTTCTTATTTGAAAACTTTTTCTCTCAAAGGAATTGTCTTACGTCCACGCATTAGATATAAACTTTACATCATAAAGGAAATATGAAGATTGATATATTGCAATATGACGATGGACTCTCCATTGCCGGCTGCAGTATTTCCATTGCATGCCTTCACCCTTAGTGGAAAATAAAAGAAGGTTTCAATTATTAAACGTAACTCTTCTAACAGAATAAATAGTTAAGAAGTTGTAAACTTATTCCTTTTTTTTAGTTTAGTTTTTAATTTTGTTTAGTGATTTATTTCCCTCGTGCTTCTATTATCAATATATCTCCAATATTACTATTGATTTAGGTAAGTAGACTAGAATTTATTCAATCGAATTAACAACGTACATCGACAAATGGCATCGATCCCAACTCGTTCGTCGTTCCAAACGATAACCTATTTTGTGCAAATAGCGTTTTACGCTCGCTTATACTTTCTATTGCACGTTCGCATCGGAACAATCGTTGTTGTTTTTGTTTGCGAAGAGAGGAAAAAAATAACGTAGCAGAATCTCTTTCCGCCGCGACCAAGATTTTCACCCTTGAACCTACGCATACGTACTTTACGAATATACACAGACACACACGCGGCTCACATCAGATATTCACGAGATAGAGAGGTGCTCAGAGTGAGTCGGACCGCTCCGCTCGACGCAGAACTCGTAAACCTTGCTACGATTACACTCTCGGATGGTTATAAAAATACATAACCTAATTCCGCCTCGTGTAAGTAGGATGACGTCCTAGATTCGAAATTCAGAAAAGTGACTGTCTACTTTCATGATGTGCTGCCCTGGCGGACACTGACCTTAGAATTTCACTGTCACGACCTTTCTCCATTCGGACAATGCACTTAGAAAACGCTCATTTCGTCCCCGCATTGTTATATTTACGTCCCGTGTACTTACCGCCTTGCGTTATGTGCACGTATGTATGTATACGTTCTTTGTCTCCGTCGTGGTGAGAGACTGACGACACGACGACGATTTTCCTTTTTTGTTTTCGGTTTGGTTCTTTTTTTCTCTTTTGGTATTTTTCGCCTCGTGTTGTTGGTGCCGTCGCCGTTGCGTTGCTGCTTGGCTTCTCTACATCAACCTTTTTTATAATTGGAGTAGAAACTCTACCTGTGACAGTTCGTCCGATACAAGGATGTGAAAATTAAGGACGGAGTCAATGTACCGCGCTCACAAAAATCCGTTTTAAAACGGCAAGATCCGTTCACGAGAGGTTAGTTTATCCGTTTTCGATTTAATCGGAACTAAGCAGCAATGTGAACATTGTTCTCCGTAATATTTACTTTCTCAAGGTATATGCGTACAACAACATTTTCAAAATAATACAACCTGATTTATTAATACATTTATTGTTATTATTATTTACATAAAAAGGGTAAACAGTGCCAGGATCGAATTCGGTGTTATTCATACCCACCTAATCTACACGGCAATTAAATAAAACAAATACTTTTTTGTTATTGAGTATCTTAAAAAATCAAACCTAAATAAATCTGTGTATTTTAACGAACGATCGTTTGGAAAATCATGAACCTTCCAAACAATTGTCCCAAATTAATTAAATACTCAGTGCGGTGCTGAGTATATCGATACATTGGTGTTTACCATATCATTCCACAGTCCTTGCTATCATTACTGAAGTTGTCACAAAAATTAAGGTAAAAAGGTATAAGGAATCTTGAAGAAAGTTAACATGAATTGCATGTCTCCCAGCCAAAAATGCAGTAGTATACGGGAATTTGTATTTAAAAAACCAACCTTGTATCATGTACAACAGAAACTATATGCTTAAACATGATTTTACGTTATGTTTATTTGAAAACTTTTTCTCCAAATTGCTCGGGAAAAGAATATCTTCCGCCCACGCACAAGGCGAACACTCTGTGCGCTTTATAATAATCGCAGTTCGGAAATTTGCCCGGTAGATTATAAAATGTGCTGAGTGGGGCATAAGCTTCAACACAAAATCGAAATTAAGGATTGCAAGACTCGATATAGTCCATAACCGCTGACAATATTCATCAAAGAGATGGAGAAAATCCTAGAATAGCAGGAAAAGTATAAGGTTGTACGAAATTTATGTAAGTGGTCAAAGTATACCGTCTTTTAGAAGTAATACACTGCAAGTTTTAATGGCTCCAAGGATATGCATATATATTATGGTGAGAGAAAAGAAAACACACTAGGCTACTCAGCTCATGCACTGGCTGTTAGAGAACGTATAGAAAGAATGTAAAAGAAAAGTAACATTGCATAATTAATATTAGCATCGACCTTAGAATGCTTCAAATTCTATATCGAACGATTATCATTGTCTGATAAAAATGGTTCTCATGAGGTGCATGCTGTAGTCGCTGGTATTATCTTTTCTAGATGCCGGGAAATTCGTACTAATTTAACCAGATTTGTTCGTCTGCAGATTGCAAGGTGAACTGTCCAATAAAAAAGTAGTACACAACTAGTTAAGTGAAGTCTGAAAAAATGTTGAAGCTAAGCTCCAAGCGTTTGTGTTGGGCGCTGTATATTTCGCAATTACCTATTCGTTGAACTGTATTCTCTTATTAAACGTAACTACATATTACCAAATTTATTAACCGCAGACAGTCCGGCATGTCAAAAGCTCTTTTAAAGTGTAAATCTCTAATGTGGTAATCTAAGTCAATATCGCACGATCTGGCACCTGCTGACTTTCCGGCTCTTGTTAGTATTAAAATAGGATTTCGCGGTGAATGTTTTCTGATAATGGAAAGAAAAAAGAAAATTTCAGCAGTGCTTCTTGCAATGGTGTTGAAGCAAATGTAATTGTGCCAACGTAAAAAACTTTGAAAGTGATTGGAATCATGGACGAACGAATTCTGGTAGAATTCTGGCAGAATTTCGGGAGTTTGTTGCTACTACCTGCATTAAGATTAACGATACTAAGTTGGCATTAACTAATACTTTTAAGGGTAAAATTATCCATTGGCATCCAAACTAGAAGTTTTTGATGACGTCTCCAATCTTCTCCACGGCCCTTGTAATGTGTGTAGCAAGCTTCATAAAACTTAAGCAGAAAATTTGATATCGAATAGGTTTCCATAAACTAAAATATTCGCTAATATAAATTAACTCATCGAAACGATTTTTATTTATATAATTAAAAAAACTGTGTCAAATCCGGAGGACCTTCCGTTTTCTTGTCAAGGTATAACATCCGATAACAAGTATCTGTCGGATTTGTTAATGAACTACATACGGACGATATCCATAGACACATTCATGTTTAAATATAACATCACACACGCACGACGATTATTTTCGATCGCTGCAATTTGATGACCATGAGATGGCAAGAGATAAATAAGCAGTTAAATATAAAGATATTTACAGGCCGCAAAGAAGAATATATGCCAGTGTCAGTGAGTCACGGCCAAAAGATAAGCGACGTATTTGGGTCACGTTATCTTCATGTTTTGGTGAAATAGTTCGCATTGTCCATAAAAATATATGTATTTTTCTCAATATGGTAATTGTAAGTAGGTTAACGACTTTTCATTAAGCACTCTTCTAATAATATCTATGCGTGCGCGTTTATATATACAAACCTGACCATCGGTAAGTGAAATTGAAACGCCTGAGTAGAGCTTTACTAAAAAAAAAACTAGTTCTCTTTATATGGCATAGGCATCATCTGCGATAAACCGCATTTTTATTAGCATTACCGTTGTAAAAGCAATAGTTTTACTTATAACAGCTAATATGCACTATTTCGCACCGAAAATATGTTAAATAATTAGTTCATATCGTTTATTAGGTATTGTTTTTGTAAGATATTAACTTATTGCTATCACAAATTGATCATGTGTACCGCAAAATTATGGAATAAATTCATCAAATTCACGGTGATTTGGTTTTAAAAGAAATGATCAATCAGATCAATTTTATTTGTTTTAATATGCATTTTTACATCAATTTCAAGTTTCTTTTTTGTTAAAACTTTAGCATCTCATATAGCAACAATGTTAAATAAAAATCATTTAGAGTGTGATGAAAACATAAATTTAATGGTAACGAAAGTCGAAGATAAATACTATTATTCAAGAAATGAAGTGATTGCTTTCTTTAAATCAAGTGTTCTAAATGCTATCCACCTGTTCATCAATTCCACTAGTAACAAAAAAAAAGTACAGACAAATTTTTAGATATCCAGCACAAATCAAGAACACAGAATTATCAGTTTTATATACTTTCATGTTGTCACCATTTTGAAAATTAACTAAGTATGGATCATTTAAGTGAAATTGCGGATGAAAATCTTGGTAGATGCAGCGACAAAACTAAAACTTAGCAAGAAATATGTTTAATGTAAAATATCCAAATAGAAATATCGGCCAAGCCACATTGAGTTAAATCAAAAGAATATTTATGGAAATTTGGCATGTCACTCACATTTCAAATTCTAATTCCGAATTAACCTTCATTTTGCCTAGATGGAACAGTAAATTGACAAAATTGCAGATGCTGAAGTAGAAGGTGTTCTCACTGAATCACTGGGTTACGCTCGTAAAATCAATGTGTGAGTAGGGATAGTTGATCATAGAATCATTGGTCCTTTCTTCTTTAACGAATATCTGGATTTTTTGAAGGATTAGAATTCTTCCAAATGAAGATGATCTCGACTTACCACGGCACGCTCTGTTCGCGAGTTTTAAGCAACTGTTTTCTAAGGAGATGAATGAGAAACCAATAGGGTGGCTCACCAGGTCCCCAGATCTTAAGATTTCTTCTTGTGGGGGTATTTCAAAATCAAAAATCTATATTGATACACCACAAAATCTAGAAAACTTGAAAAATAAAATTAAGTATGAAATGAGTCGAGTTGGTCCTGACGTAATGTACAAAATGAATGTGTCAGTAGATTAGCTTATTCTGAAGAGGCCGGTGGATTGCATTTCGAACATTTGATTAAAAGGAAACAATCGACTACGCCATTACTTTAACTTTAAGAAGTGGAAGGAACTTAAAATTGATGCAAAAATTTATAAAAAAAAAATAAAATTGGCTTGTCCGAGCCTTTCTTCGGAAAGCAAATTGTTTCAAATTTAACAAACTTATTCCATAATTTTTCCGCATAGAAAAGATTGGAACATTCCTTCTTTCTGTGTTCATAATCTTTTATATCCCATTAAGGGAAATATATCAACATGCCCGAATAACTTGCCTCTTGCCTCTCTGTTCCCGAGATACCCACTTCAGATTGAAATAAATATTTCGACAACTCGTTTCTTCGAATGCAAAAGTGCTTAAAACTTAAAGGCGAATATTTTGAGAAACAATTTTTTTTCGATAAAATGTTAATTTTGCTTTTTCGGAAAATTTTTGGGGTTCCCCTCGAATTTTTAATTGCAATTTTTACTTTCAATATACTTATAAACGCGTATGATAATAAAAATGAGCTGTCTGGGCAGAATATATATAACACGATATGACTCGTCCGAGCTTTATAAACAAAGGAGTTTGTGTGGATAATATCTATATATATATATATATATATATATATATATGAACAGAATTAATGATTAGGTTACAAATAGGTGTTACAGCCAACTTGGTTGCGTTTGACAATTTTTACAAATAGGAGCTTTAACAACTATCTTGATAATTAGCGATATTTATAAGCATGAGTAATAGCCGAGTTTAAAAAGTAAACAATCTTCAAACGATAGTGCTAGTGATATTAACTGTTTTATTTTTTCATAGTAACCTTAAGTTTTCCAACGATTGTCACTTTAATGTAATTTGAAGATAGAGCTTTATGCAGTTTGTGAGTACACTCTACCAATGCGCAGCTGTATTATTCCTTTTGTATTTTATGCCGTATACTAGAATTCATATTGTTTTAATCTCTTCTCTTAAATACCGAAATATTCATATTTCGTTATCTTTAACAACAAAGAAACGCCGGAGAAATAATGTTGGCGATTTTATATTATAATCTCGCTATTTGGTTATCTTATGGTAAATGGTTCTTTATACTAAAACCAAAGCTTAATTAATTGTATGTATATGCAAATTCAGGTTTATATTTACATTTTAATAGATAATATTTGTATTTATTAATATTCACATCAAATTAACTGTGAAGCTCATACAAATACGAATATAAAAATTTATATTTATATGAGTTTCAAAAGCTAATGTTATTTAAATTACGTTTCTTATTGCCGCTCGTTTAATAGCGTGTGTAACCTAAATACAATTAATTCGTTGAATGCCTTAAATTTCGTTGTTATTTGAGGTAATAAAAAAACCCAAAAGAATTATAGAAAACCACACATTCGTTTGAAATCATTAAACATTGCATAAATATCGAGAAAAAAGTACATTTTACTCTAAGCGTGATGGCCATAAATATGATAGTCACGTAATTATCGTGTCTATAAAAAGGATTAACAGCGCGACAAAACTTTTTCTTCAATTGTTACGTCCTATAACAGAACGTTTTAATTTTTTTGAATATCAAGGAAGATATAAAGTTGTCTAACGAAGAACTACATAAAAATGAAAGAGTATACATTAGAAAATTCTAAAAATTTATTAATATACAAGTATTATCGAACTAAAATACTTTCAATTATCTAACACTTCCGCTTACCGCTATACCGGAAGTGAGTCGTTCTGTATAGAATAGCTATATACTATTAAATTTTTGAATTGCCAGTTCCATTTTAAGGTTTTCAGATTTTTGTACACTTTTGGCATATCACACACATGTGAACTTTTATAATTGAAAGTGGACAGGAAAATTTAAATTGCGGGACAGTTGACAGTATAGGGTAGGTTTAAAAACCGAATGCCAATTAAGTAAAAGCAATTTAATAAGAAAGAGAAAAATAGGTAGTTAGACGCTCTCATACATCTGACAACAGGGTCTAGATAATTCAAACAACATTAAAGTATCGGCACACTCCGCACTACACAAGTTTAATTAGGATGTGTTGATCCTCATTTTCAACCGTATGACCGAATAATGTGAGAAAAAAACGCTGTCTCCCCACTTTCGACAAAAAATATTATTTACATGTAACTATTTTTGCCCCTACACACCCTAAAGCTAAGACATGCAAAAAATATGGAAAGATAGACGAAAGGGGTTCTTGTTATTGTAGTACGAAACATGAAACATAAAACATGTATATGCCTTAACCTCAACAAATCAAATAGCCTGAATCTGTTCTCTTTATTCATCAAATTTGCGTTACTTAATATACAAACAGTCTCGTAAGCGTCTAATTCCCACAGCAAAGTTACGTCCTTAATCAATTTCAGGTTTTCTAATTCAACATTATGCCCATGTTATACTACACTTGACGATCCTATTCTACCGTATCTATAAGACCTGACGTGCTCATTGAATCCAGTGCCCTTCCTTCATGTCCAGTTTATCTTTCGGATTCCCAAGAAGGTTTTTAAGTGGGTGTCGAAAACTTTTCACCCCTAAAAACTTTATCGATACCTTTCGAAAGGTATCGATAAAGTTTTTAGCCTTTTTTTGCCTACCAGAATTGCGAAAAACGATGAATAAAAAAGAGATAATTAAACTCTCATAACCTTGGCAACACTATGTGTATCAAAATTTGCACAAGGCTACTTTATAGAACATTTTTTTAAATAATTATCGATCTTCCATAAACTAACTGTACGCCACTACTTTCGTTTCTCTTACTTTTTTCATATAAATTATAAATGAGTTTAAAAGCTTGGAGGATAAAATAACACGTTTAATACGGATTAAATGCTATATACACAACGTAAAAATAGTGCCATCGACATTGAAAACCATGAACTCAATCGAACGCGATTGAATTCTTTTCCATTTTCAATTTCTCTCCTTTTATCTTTTTCATTTGTTCCATCTCTATCTTCCTTTCTTTCTCTCTCTCTCAATCACTTTTCCACCATAAATTCTCCGATAAACTACTTACTATTTATAAATCTGGGAGAAATCTCTCGTATAGCTTGTTTAAGATAATTTTTGCCGATGTTATTGACCGAGAATGTGTGCTGTAACCTATATTCGTCGGCGCTAGAGATTCCTTTGCACTTTCATATCGTATATTTGTATCAACTCCCAATCTTCACGGCGGCATCGTCACCACGAGCAACAAAAGCTACTCATACCACAGCGCAACGGCGGTCAATGTCTCTCCGACGGTTTCTCGTCTCTTTTATGAATACGATTTCATGCGTATTGCACTGCTTAGCGAGCGTACGAGGCATCTTATTATTGTTATTAAACGGAATATACATGATTATTATACGAGAACCTGATCAGTAGCAAGAGGTGCAGTAAATGATTTCATACATTTCCACTTCGATATTTCAATGACATTTTAAATAAGTGTATCGTTCGTAAATGTTTTATACTGCGTTCACAACCTGAAAACTACATACAGGATGTTACACCAGGAAATATCACTATCGATATTTGGAATAACGAATTGGAGAAACCTGAAGAATTGGTAGACTACTAAAATCAGCAGGACCTACTTACCTGAAATATTTTGACATTTCTATCGCTTCCAGTTATACCGGAAGTCGATACCAAGCCGCTGATTTTAAATAGGACGCACATCCTACAGAAAGTTTTAAATTAACTTTTCCCATGAAGCTCTTTTCGAATGTGCTTATATTTCGATCTCTTAAATGGAACTTCGAAAATCTTTGGAATATTTATATTTCACTCCATAAAATAGGATAACTTTCTATACAGTTCTTTACATTCAACCGAGTAATTTCTGGTTTTTACTAATTTAAATATGTTAGAACAGCAAAATAAAGAAGAAGATTAATAATATGTTCCTTTCTTTTCGTTTCGCTTCTTCTGCATATTAAATGTTAAAAATAAGACGAGGAACTTCCATTTAAAATGTTCAAGTTTTGCACGAATTTTAAGATTAATTTATCAAGGTTTCATTTACTCTATTTGTATAATTGAAAAAATAAAAAAAATGTTGGCATGAGAAGTTTGTGGATGGGTTGGCCTTATTGATTAATATGATATGATATAATTAAGGGGATAATACTACTCGAGTCACAACTTAACCTATCTGCCTATCTATACGCTATATGTTCATTGTAACTGCATATGTTCTTGTGAAAAAATATTTTCAAGTGCAAAATTATAAAATAAAACTTCCTTCCTTATATCTTTTTATGATTTTATTAACGTATTTGAAATTTTAGTAGTATAATGAACTCAAAAAAAAAAAAAATCTCTAATACGTTTTAAGTCTGAATTAAAGCAGATTTCAAAGCCTATAGCTACCTACAGGTAATCCAATACACATATTTTTATTGAATTTTAACGGACATAGGCATTCTACAATTAAGTTTAATTCATATTTATGCATATTCATATTTTGGTGTAGAGTAGAACTGTATTTATAAGGGTCGATTGTGTTTTAATTAATTTTTTTTTAATTCTAACAAAATCATTTTCAGGAAGATCACCGGAACTGTGTAATATGTTACATGTTATCTTAGTGAAGCCGATAATATGTCGTATTCATTATTTCACTATGTGTTCCTAAATCTCGCAATTTTTTTTTATTATTATTAATTTCTCATGAAAATATTTTTGACGCTCGGTTTCCCTTAGAGCTAAAATTGATAAACTTTATCGAAATTTTAACAATAGCAATTTTATCGTCAAACTGTATCGTCAATTATTTATTGGTTGTTTGTGAAGAATAATGTAATTACAGTCAATTATACCTCTTAACGTACCAATCAATGCCACCGCAAACACAATAATAGTTTCAACTAAGAATACCTACTATGATAAATAATAGCCCCATACAGGTAAAATATTTTTACTAGGTAGACTGATTAATGGGTTCCCTGCTCTATGCATCATATTACCCATATGCTATGCTAATACCACGTTAAAAATAGCCGCTGACATGAAATTTAAAAATAAAATATGTTTATCCTATATCGAATAAAGTGAACAAATAAAAGTTTATAGTAGTCGACCACGAAAGGTTAGTTCACTAACACAAATACGCGGCTTATCGGATATTCTCGTGAATAATACATAGTGCATCTCATCGGTCGATGCTTTTTCACTCCTATACACTGAGCGTCCAAGCGGTTCGGCGTAGAAGAGATCGACAACTAGGGAAGCGACCTTGCTGAACAGACGTTACCTGTATCTGCCCACGAGTCAATTCATCGTCCAATCACCTACAACCCCGACTATAAGAAGCGATGAACTTTTTGTATAAACGATTCCACCGCGGTCTTAAGATCGATAAGCAGCAATTGGCGACGATTTTTATTTTCTTTACAGCCTTGTTACCGCAACTAAGTTGATATTCAATTTATGCCTGAAATACTCAGATTTCAAAATGTCTAATGCCAACACTTAAATTAATAGTAACGCAAGCACACATATTTTTTGAAAAGATTAAGGTCGGTTTTAGAATTTTAGAGAAGCACAAAGGTGTTATTATTCTAGGATTTATGAAGTATATACAAAGTTTCCCAAGTTTCTGGAATTGTAAAATTGTACCTATTGTGTAAATAGTACGGACCTAAAGCTTTCTGCTAACATAATAGACGTTACGTTATCCAGTATTTTTCAAAAATACTTTCGTCTATAGAGAGTGGTCGATAAATAGCGAACAAGGCAGCTACTTTATTATTTTAAATGGAAACCCCCTTATTCGTATTCATTCCAAACTTCGAACTTAAATGAAGAAGATGAAGTATGTATATACCTATGAATGTATAATTTATGTATTAGTAAAGAGTGAAAAAATTGTGTATATTAATTCGCAGGATGTATAAACTGCGCTACTCTCAGCAACGATGTCTATAACCGAGAACATTTGTCAAATTAAGGCTAAGTAAGATTTGGTTTTACAGAAATATTTATTTTGTACTAATGTAGAAATAAAAAAAAATTGTAGGGTAATGCATTGTTTTAAAAATGTTCATATATAAACTAATAATAAGTGATGTACAGATAAATATGTGTATCGAGATAAAGCCAAAATCAAAACCAAAAAAACTAAAAAAAAAACAATAACCTGTAATACGATTCATACTACGCACAATCTGAATAATCTTCATTTTAATTTTTATTGCAATAATTAAATAATTAATAGCTATCCACTTGCTTATCTATCAACACTAAACGTTTCTACCTATACATGTGCATAATTTATCGTAAAGGTTCTTCTCCACGTTGCCTAGCGTACTAACTGTTGCACTTCGAAATGCTTGGATTCACAGTTTTTGCTGTTATTCATTTCGCAAGTAGCTACTCAGGCATAAAATTTAAAAGCAATAGTTAACAACAGCAATGTCAGTCTGTTTTGTTTATTGCTGCTATGACCAAACAATACTAGCACCAAAAACTTTTTGGATACAATGTCAAAATACAGGAATCACATTTAAATGTACATATATATGTATGTATCCGTTTTACGTACAATATTAAACATACGCATTAATATCCAAAAATCAGAGATAAATTTCAGCAGAAAAAATATGTAATTCCATTTAAAAAATGACGTAACTGGTACTTGAATTTCGCAAAATTTGGTGTCCAATAGCGAATTCTATCTTGTCAAAATTTAATCTAACATGTATATGTATCTCACAGTTTATAAATATCCCGAAATCTACTACAAATGCACATACTAAACCCGTATTGCGTTTATTTAGTTCTAGATGTACTAAGAATGTAATAAAATAGAAAATAACCCTGTACATTCGGACATGTTTTTTTAAAAGGTAGCTTACGGTGTCCATGACATTATCTAAAAATGTACACAGTCGGCACAATCCTGCAATTCCAACACCTGTGTGTATTTTGTAAGGTTCTTATGAGAGGAATTAAGCTTCATGCGATAATTTCAACTGAGGATGGTGGTAAGAATTTATTTTATTTTATTTTCTTTGTATGAATACAAATGTTTACAATAATTACTAGAAATTTAAAAATAAAGTATGGATAATAACAAAGGATCCAAACTAATTAATAAGACAATCAAAGAGACAGAAAATTACTTTAAATGAATAAAACAATAAAATAATTAACCTAAACGTTAAGTATATTTAGTAATTTAACAGATAACGATTTAATACGATTGAAGTATAACATGTATGTATACTTAGCAATACACAAAATATAATGATTGTAAAACCATGTTACAATTGACCGTAGTCTCGAAAAGCTGTATAAACGACTGAGAAATAAAACATTATAGAATCATGCAACAACTAAAGGACACGTCCTTATAATTTCCCTTAATCAAATTTGGCTTACTTGAAAAATAATTTGCCGCCCTAGAAACCTCCTACACAGCAAAGAAACTCTTGTTAATCAGAATATTTTGCTCTAGGATGTCCACAATTAATTTTGCCCCATCCAACAAAATTCTATTCCTGAGCAACTGAAAAACTTTTAAATTAAAATATATTCAAAGGCAAATCCTGTACAACATAAAATTATAGTCAAGTATACAAGCTTTTCAGTTTCCACTACAATGATCCAAGTTTGGTTTTTCAAATGGAATAGCCTACATGCTACAGCGTTTTTGAATGCCCCTGTTGAATTCATGTAGATTTTCTTCATTATTGTCCTATCTAGCTTTGCTTTTGAGATAATTTGAGACTGCCAATGTCTCAATCGCCTTACAAGATACGGTGGGGATTCAAATGATTGTATTTGGTTGAGTATTTCTTCAAGTTTTCGGCGCAATTTTTTTATATCATCCAGCAAGACCGCACCAACTATTTTCACTCCTGGGTGTAAATAAAAACTTTCCAACGCCTTTCCCCATAACATTTCTAAAGAAAAGGCTTTTATTTTAAACTTTCATTAAAAACATAAACAAAAACTATATGGTATATATAATTTCTTATTTCTTTTTTTAACCGGAAATATTTACATTTTAGTTTGTTTTGCTTTGGGAATGCCAGTTTGTTTGGGTTAATTAAAACACTATTTCATTATGTCGTTACGTTGCGGAATTCAATGACTCCTTTTTCAAACTTTTTTCATTTTCCTACGATCATTCCAAAATTGCTAATTCGACGTATAACTTTGTTTTATATATGTTTAATATAATTAACTAAATTAAAAAATGAAACATTCTTACAGCATTGTACACAAAACATTTGATGAAGAAACAATAATAAAATCCTTAATACACAATAATGCTCTAATAGCAAGGAAGTTTGCTTAGCTGCGATTGTTACAAAATCTTTAATAATTTGATCCGCATTAAGTTCTTCACATATTTCAAATTCAATTAAAATTAATGTCAAATTATTAAGTCTATCCTGGCGAAATAATTTTTTATTTTAAAAGCGATCTTTCACCACTTGCAACTGATATTGGAAAAGTTAAAAGAATTTAGGGCAACTAAACTTTTGGGAAAGCTATCAACCAAATCACTTTTAAAAATTTACTCTAGAACTTTTCTATTCAAGGAGCTTTTTATTTTCTTAAAAAAAAATAATATAATTCAAGAGCATTCATATTATTTTCACCTCTGGAGTCATCGCTTAATTTGTTTTAACTTCAATAAATATTTTGTGAGAAATTCTTTAATAAAATTTTTAGAGTCATATGAAAAACAAAATATTATTGTAAGTAACTATATTTTTATTTTTTATTTTTAGTAAAGGATGCATAGAAATATTGTTCTATAAATAATATTTTATGCACATAAAAACTTATAAAATGTATTTTTCAGTTAGTTTTTGCGATTAAAATGTCTACAATATGCAGCCCCTCTGAGGGTGTCGCAAGGCTGCGGAGACCTTACACGCCCTATTGACTCGGCTCTGAAAACCAGATTCTACAAGCAATGGTTACTAATTGCAAATTTAGTTCGTGTTACTTCAATGACTGTAAGTAAAATGTCCTGAATATTTTTCCAGAATCTAATGAGAGAGAATGTCTTCTAGAATTTCAGTACAAACATTTCTCTACACCCAAATGCATCCTCGGTGAATTAAATATGGAACTACGCAGACAGATTTTCTTTGTAAAATACACGAGCGCAGGGAAATACTTTTGTTTCTGTAAAGGAACATTTACCGGAAATAATGCGATTGCTTGCATTCTCAACATTTACTAATATTTCGCGAATAATATTTTGAACAATGAGAAATTCGTTAAAAATGTATTTTCATAAAGACTTCCGTTTTGTCAAGTTGGGTCATTTTTTAATCAACTCCTTTTTACTCCTGAAAAAACTTAGTGTGTGATGTTTTAAATAAATCTATGCTAAATGCTAAACTCTAATCAATATGTATCTACTTATTTTCGCTATTTATTACTTATGCATGGCTATTAATTTGCTAGACAACGTATACAGGAGAATGATAGTTAATCAAGTGGATGTTGAAATGTACTTTTAAACATTATAAGCAATTAATATCTTTAAAAAAGCAAAAGTTTATGGTATTTCGTCTTAGTGCTCACAATTGAATAGTTTCATATTTAATTTACTACTACAAGTAGAGGGAAATGTAGAGGAAAAAATTGAAATAACATTAAACTTCCCTGGCCATATTATAGCATCTAGTTGATATAAGAAACAATTCCAACACTGCTGAAAACTTCAAGACAAATTGATTCGAATTTTCTCAAAAACTGAGCTAGCTAGGTATAAGGAAAGTTGAAAAAAGTTGGCATGAATTGAAAAGAGGTATCCAAAAATCTAAAAAACATGTAACAGGGTATTCGACAAAACCAAACTTTTTCATATGCTGCAGGAGCTGAACACATACACTTGAATATAATTTTATGTCACCGAAGGCTTGTCGGTGAATATTTTTTGGTTTGAAAACTTTCTCGCTAAATTTCTTATACAAAGAATTATTTTTAAAATTTTGCCTTGATCATAGCGAAGTTTTTCAAATTCTTTACCATTCGTTTAACTGTGTTTGATGATAGCCACTGTTTTTGTGGATACCAAGCAGAAGGTATTATTACTGTATACTGTAGGCAACATTTACACACTTAATAGATTAGTTATTGCAACTTACTAGATAAGCAGTTATTCTGTTATAATAATTTTTAGAGAGTGTAAGTTTGCACCCTCTAAATTTTGCCTTAACGGCGCCGGTATTTTCGGAATCACGTTATTGCATTATCCATTCTTGGAATTAAAAAAATTTTTAGGTGAGTTATAGAAATTTAAACGAAACTAACCTTGTATAGCGAAATCCTGTACATAAACGCTATGTTTATGTGTTTCCTTTTGAAAATCAGTTATGTCTGAATGATTAATACAGCTCGCACTCTAAATTCCAATTTGAATTCTTCAACTTGACACCCTTTAATTAAAGATTTAGTCAGACACAAGTTACCCCTATGAAGATAGATTCAAAGTCAATTATAAAATTAGCGTCATTTTATCCCATTGTTTTATAGCGTTGACGATTGTTTTATTTCTACAGCCACTTTTTGACTTTTTGATGATTTTACTATTTAAAAATATATTGAAATCGATTTATAAATGCTGAGATTCGATGACATTTTACGCTACATACGACCTTACAACGTGAAACTTCACAGCGAATTTTTATGACAACGAACCGAACGATTATTAATTTCACTTTGCATGCCTAAATTTCCACTGAACCTTGTTGTAGAAAGATTGAAACGTTAGTTGAAACATTACAATATATTGCTCAAATATTTTTCCGATGTTCAACGGGTGGGTAGTTAAGAACGCAATACATTAGAATATATCACATTACATTATTCACGCTATCCGCAGAATTTACTGCACATATTCTTTTCGTACCCATAAACCTTCTTCCAATGTTCGAAATTAAAGAAATGTGAGGATACTTATCAATACAATGCATTTGGATATATCGCATTACAGTGAGTTCATTTTTCACACTATTCCGCGAGAAATTTACGATACACATTCTTTCATAATGTCACTAGCTTTTTTCTTTAGTGTCACGCAGTAATCATTTGTTCTCTTCGATTCCTTCCAAGGAGACCGTTTAGAAGCAACTTAATATTCTTGGCGGAGATTAAGAAGCAATATTAGTTACGACAGTACATTGCACCGGCCGGCACTGACCATCGCTAAAACAGGCTCATTTGCATTAGAATGCACTGCAGTCTGAGATTACCGGAGTAGTGTACTCTTTATGGACTGAACTTATGGGCAGATATCCGTGCGAGATCCAGTCCCTCCGGTCGATAACGCTCAACAAACAACTAAAGTCGGTGAATCTTTATGGGACATACTCCATACCCAATACACTCGATAGAGAGACAGCTGCAATTGTCTGCACAAGCAGGTGCTAGCCTACGAAAAAGTTTTGTGTTGTTTTAACGCTGACAAGTGCAAAGAGCAACTATGAACCTTATATTTTTAGTCTATTAAGGCAGGTGCATGATTTACAACTGGTCATAAAATATAGGTGTTCAGACGATTCTCAAATAAAATATTGGGTATTAAGTATCTTTAAACATATTGAACAAACTTGCAAAGTAGTCTCTCGTGTAAGTTAGACGCTCGTGTGCAAACACTTTAAATTGTATTTTCTTTTGAAACAGTTTAAGCGTCATTGATAGAAAGAATGAAAAATATTATGAATTACTAAAGCATATTTATAATGTTATAATGCATTAGTGTTGCTTCTTATTGAAATAATGGAATAAATAACTTTGAGAATCATGTATTAGTAAGAATAATAGTGGTAGAAGAGAAAAGCCGATACTTGTAACATAAACATGAATACTTATATTTTAGTTTAATGCTAATTAACTCAATAGGACTCAATTTTGTAAACTTTCCTCTGCATATTGATCGTTATTGTATACAACATAGAATTATACTGTAAGTATAGAGTATTTAATTTCGACACCAATTCAATTTATGTCAATTTTCTTCATCTACCCAGTATAGGGTTTGAGATAATTGATATATTTTGAGATTAATAATAGCAAGGCACGGTATCTTTGCAGCCGTATTTCGAAATTTCTTTACATCAACCGAATTCTACAACATGGCTATCGAAGCTGTTGTCAAATTTGATTTTTTAATGACGCATCCTGTATATTTTTCACATTTTGTACATTGTTTGCACTTAGTCCTCGTTGTATGAGATACAAATTTGGTTTCTTAAATGAAATACGCTGTATGTTACAGCGTTTTTAAATGCTTCTCTTCACTTTACATCAACTCTCTTCTTCATTTAAATTGTTCATGAAAGGAATATTCCACCCACGCGCTATATGGACATACTGCTTGACTGAAAATGAATGAATTGCACATTTCAAGACTACCTACTTTTTCCAATTTTTTGCGACAAGTGCGCCTAAAACTGGCCCTGTATACGTATGCGCATATATCTAATATAAAATATATGCGCATACGTTTGCAAATCAAATCAACAACAATTCGTTCTCTGTATTGTTGCTTTTTTTGTTGAACCTGGCAGAAATTACCATAAAGCCGAAAGAATATTTAATGAATACCATTCGGATAGACCTACAAATCGAGAATATTTTGGGAAAACTAAATTCATAACAACTGTTTGCGCAGCTACTGGAAGAAATCTACAGGATAACGTACAATTCCAGGAGATAAGAGGGTTCAAACCATTGGAGAATTTGTAGTTGCACCATAGCACCTCTCATACCGCCAAACCATTTGAAGTACAAAAAAAGACAACAGTGAAAAAGATCTTGAAAAAGTTTAATTTCCATCCATATAAAATCAAAATGCTGCGTGAAAAAACGAAAGCTGACCGAATGCACTGACAGTACTGAAAAACAGGAAACTTATCTAACCCATATTTGCTTGGGTGATGTAATAAGTACAAATTTTCCTGAAATACGCATCTAAACGTCCAAAATGCGAGGTAGGTACTGGACAAATGGAAACCACCGTAGGATATTTGACGCAATTTCCCCGAAAATTAAATCTATGAGCTGTAGTTTTGGGAAATCATGTTATAGGACACTTATCTATAAATGGAAATCTTTGGTGAACTGTGAATATTGCAGAATTACGAAATATAGCCGTATGGAGTATGTGTCAGGCGAACTTATAAACAATTCCCTTCCAACGTGGCCGGATTATTGAGCTACATGAAGGCAGCGTTAATTTCCAGGAAATCGCGCGTAGACTGAATCCTAGTGGTACGGTGTTAGAACCTGTGGATTCCAAATCAATGTAAAGCACGTAGAGCAAGTTCAGGCGCACCAAGAAGGACCTCCATCCGAGAAGATTTTCTTTTAAAGCGCCTGGTTGTGCAACACCGATAACATTTTTAACGCAGCAGTGGTGGAATACTATTGATCGTAGAACATCATTACGACCAGTTTACGGACGAATAGTGCGTACGGCGTTCCGTGGCTACCGGCCTTTATTGTGATTACCTTTCACACTTTTTTTTTGTTGAATTGTCTTTCATTTGCATGCTTATAAGTAGTATTTTTGATACTAATAAACATTTTTTGGTGGCACGTTTTTAACTGCGGCCAGTGTATTACCACTGACACCCTTATGGAAGTAAGGAAAGAAATTTCTAATTTTAATATTGTCAGCAAGTAAAGGGACAACATTTTGAACATCTATTAGAATAACGCTTTTCTTATTTAATTATTATTCATTTTCGTTCTTGCTCTTGCTCTTACGCTTACACAACTAAGATTTGACAGACAATATTTCTTAAGCTAAAATATAATATATGTGGTCCCGTCTTTCTATTACTTTTCTAAAAATATAAAATATATAGGATGTTCTATTTAAAATAAACGAGTTGACGTCACTTCCGGTGAAACCGGAAACGGAGTTCCCAATAGCATCAAAAGTTACCTCATTAAAAAAATAAAAATCAATCCGTTCTTTCCGAAAACTTGTAATAAGTCATTCTATAAAAACCAGGGTTTATCCGTTAAGAATAATTTCCATACGCAAATAATTGGCTTCTTTTTTTAGTGCTATTAGATCTATTAGTGAATCACTTCGATAAATCGTTTTTGCTAATAATTTAATTTTATTCGGAAAATAACTTGCAAATTATCATATTAACCTTGTTATTCATTAGACAAAAACGAAACGGCTTCATAACACAAAAAACGTGCTAAAGCAGGAAAAATTAAACACATGCTACATTAGTTCCCATATACCTTTCCGTAATATGCCACAAACTTCCCATTTGACGGCTGAAATGAAATAGAAAGTAATATTCCGACTTGGACTCGCGCATGTTAGATGGCAGAATAATATGTGGCAAGCTTACCGCTTCGCTAATAAACGCACGGTTTACAGAAACTGGTTTTATTTTGCCACACATATACATACATGCAACCTATTATATATATATACATATACGTAGTACATATGTACAATATGTACATACCCGTATGTATAATTTTTCCTTTAATGTACAACAGACAAGCAATTTGCATTTATAATCAAGTACAATTCTCATTTTAATTGATTTCGTACAGATGACAAACAATCATAACCGTGCATACGAAGGTAGCCAAAAGCTGGCCAACTGTTACAGGCTAAACGGGCTTAACAGATCGACAACCATCGAAGCTGTTGGTCTAATTAGGGGGCAAAGCTGAAAAATATGTTGAGCCAGGCCGCACCGGGTTAACAAAAATGGGACATTTTGACATTTTTGTTAACCCGGTACAGCTCTAATTAAAATGATAATTCCGATTTCTAAATTGAAAACAAACTCTATGTAATGTACAAATTAAATTAATGTAGTGTGACTGTGAAGACACAATCTCATTAAGGAAACACCCAAAAAAAAGATTCCTCACTTTATTTACATGTATGACTGTAGATTCAAATCCAGCAAATTTAAATCGATTCACAACCCCAACTGTATATGTCAATGCTTTAAACTGCAGAACTACGGGTTTCTTACCAGCAACGCAAACTATAAGGTTTTTTTCTTATTGTAGCATAAGAATTTCTTCTTAATTTTAAACACGCCAAGATCAGTATCAGTTTCCAGTCATTGCGTTTCACCCTGTATGACGAGCGGGTGGTAATAACAAAGGCATGGGACACTTTACACATTAAAAAAGTTGACAGCTGCTTTCGGTATAACCGGAAGTCTCAGATTATCGAAAATATTTTAGCTCAACAGTACATGTAGACTTTAGCATATTACGAAGTTTTAAGGACCTATATTCTTTGATTACCTTTCATAAGTGTTTCTCATCGATGATATTAGTTGGAGCAATTATTCGCTCTCTTAACACACCCTTTGTAGAATTATTTGTAAGAATAACGAACGAAATTGAATTGAATTGAAGTCCTTGTATCACAACTAGCCGAAAATGTAAGTAAAACAAGAACGTTGATCTTGTCCACGCTGCAGGTCTTTGGCATCTTACGAAAGGAGGGGCTTTGACTTTAATGTCGTGTGTTACCTGTTACTTTTATTAGACGAATACGACACGCAGTCCTTGCAAGTTTGACCTTCTGCAACGTATTAATTATGTGTATGTGTGTGAGCTTTCGAATCGCTTTGCGTAAGTTTTTTTTTTTCATTCGCTTCCAGGAAACTACGATTCAATAACCTCTCATAATGCAGCATTTCTTAGATTTTATGTAGATCAATTCAATACTCTATTCTGCACATATATGTAAGTATGTATTATCTAATACTGTGCTTGTATACAGGATTATTTATAATTATGGAACATGGAATAATAAAACTGTACCGGTTTTAAGTTCACAGCGAATTATCACGTTTTAATGGCGGTCGTTTTAATTAATAAAAATGTAAAATACATAACATAGTACTTTTACTACTTCTAAGTGTGTTTCTGTGTAATTCCGTACATTACAAAAAAAATAAAACGAATAAGTTTGGGTCACGTTATGATGTTGGTGTCTGTCGTCACATTAGCGCAAAATTTGCGCGAAATATAATACTAACTAATAAATACTAATTTCTCGATAATTCGTATACTATGTAAACGCCGCCTTAGCTTATCATAGTTAACTTTATTGTTAACAATTTCTATATTCAATAACATTTACATCACATCGGAGCTTCAACATGTATCTATAGTCCCTGTGGCCCCAGCTCGCCGCCATATCATCGAGAAAGCGTTCAACCTCATCTTTCACCTTTGTCGTTTGCTGAATTGGGGAACACTTGGGCCTAACTCCAGACTGAGTGGGTTGTGATACCCTCTTCCAAACTGTTGCGGGATGCAATGAAACGCCGTCGTTAGATATTGAAATTTCCGAGCTGATTGCAGAGTACTTGTTTATACATATATACTTCGCCCGAAGCTATCTCAGATCATGCGATTCTGGGGGTAAGGAAATGGTCAAGTACTAATGAATAAAAGAATTGATTTCAAATATTAACAAAGTCTTATTACAAACAATACTGCAAATGAGACAAATTACATTTAATAACAATAAGTTGAAAAAACAAAAATATGAAAATAAAGATTTGATGTGCAAAAATGCGACCACCAAAAATAAGATCAGTATCAAATAACAAGAATTTATAGTGAGAAAAGATATACAGATATAATTTGAACAATTCAGAACAACAGCTCAAAAAGAAAATGATAAATAAACAAAAAAATGAGCTATTGGTCGTCTATTCTGGTGATGATCGCTGACGCATCCCTGTCGTATTCTTGAGCGGAAAATGATGACTTTGGCTTACAGCTCCCAGGCGATGGTGAACAGCTTTTTAAAACACCTGTAGCTGTTTTACACTCTGTAACCACTATCAGGGTTGTGATTGTCACCTTTCTTATCGTGGGGCACCTAGCGACATATACGCATCTTACTGTGGTGCAATACCACGTAACTCCTTTTATCACTTACCTTCGAGGCTCCTTTGACCACGACAATCCTAGAATATATATTCTTTTATGAGGACAAAGCAGATAATTACCTGTTGTTGAAAATCAATCCTTTAACCGAAACATACATTTCATACCATATATGGATATGGCGGGAAATAAAATAATAATATATTCTTAAAATAAATACATCAAGTCAATTCTATTGGATAACAATAAATAAATATAATACTGGATATCGGGGTCCCGTTACAAGGAGAGCAGCGGTTTGACGAACGACCTCACAACACCTGTCAGCATTTATTGCGACACAATAAACCATTAAGTCGACCAACAATATCCTGTTTCGATTCCAAAACACAATAACCATGACTTTACCACAGACTGCATTTATTGTAATTTCCGGGGCTTAGGAAAGAGGAGTGTCGCCGCCTACGTGATTATTTGGTCTCAGATGTAAAGTGCCCAGGTTTCGTCATCGATGACAATTGAATTCAAGAAGTTGTTCTTTTCGTCTGCATAGCGATAAAGAATTCTGCGATTTGTTTGTGGTCTTCTATAAGCAATACCGTTACCCATCTAACGCATTCCTTACGATAATACAATTTTTCCATCAAAATCCTATGAATCGCTTCAGGAAATCTTAGGAACCAAAATGCAGGAATCGTTCAGAGTGATCTGCTGACCTTCACGCATTCTTTGCTTGATCTTCGCGTCTGTCTCGTCGGAAATTGGCAGTCTCGTCCTTCGTCGTGAATTTCAGTGAATTATGGTCTGGTCGTACCATATACCACTTGCGGACATTTTTTACATCCATGCACGACTCACTATACACTTCCGTCAATTGGCGATGAATTTCAATTGGTTTGCCGACTTTGCGTTAAAAAACCAAATAAATGGTAGCACCAAACGAGAATTCAATTACAAACAGCTACCAAGGGTCCTAATATCCTCCCATCACCTTGGAGACCTTTCTTTTACATACAAATTCAAAGAAAATAAAAAAATGTAATTTTGTTCTCGTACTGACTATGATATCTATTTGTTTTTAATGCAATTTTAGCAAGACCTCTACCGGACCAAGAAGATGAAAATTTATGTGAACAGAACATGACAGATCAACTTTCATTGCGTAATAAAAAAATACTTAAAATATTCCACATATATATTATTAAATTATACAAAACTGTTCTACATTTTTCAGTTTGAAATAATATTAGGCGACATTCTTTGTTAAGAGTCACATTAGAAAAAAAGGTATCGATTTCTTCATTCATACATCACTCAAAGCCTAGCGCAACATTCACTGGAGTTCTGCATCAGTACATTTTATTACCACTTATTTACGTTTAAACTGAATGTTTAGACTTCTCTCTTATTAATTTGGCGGTCGAAAATAAGCGCTCCGTATAATTGCAACATAATACGAGGTTGAACAAATTTGTAATGTATTTAGTAAGTAAGTTCATGCACGTGGAATTACAAATCCGTTACGATGCCATTTGTCAAAACTACGAACAGGATCTTTTGTCCGCTTTTCTGCTTCAGCCGTACAGCGAACAGCAGCGCTTCGTCTTGTCGTTGACAAATTAATCAGATTCACATCTAGAATATTAATTTCCACGACGGGCCAACCGAGAACTAGTTGCATACGTGCCCCGAAGCATATAGTAAATAGATGTATAAAATTTAGGCGATATCACAATTGTTACGGCTAGGCTCAGGTCATTTGTAAAATAAAGTCGGTCCACCTAATATGAAAGCTAAAACTCAATTCCGAAGAAGCAGCACAAGCGACGTGAATTTTGTCGCGTTCTCATACGACAATTCAAAGATGAACAACAAAAAGATGTGGAGTAACAAGCTTACAACCTACACGCGCCAGGGACCATACGAATTTCCAGCATAATGAGATAAGCAATTGAACATCTTCATTGTTACAGATACAGACCCAAATATATTGATTACCATTAAACTAAGATCGCACACAGCTACTTTTACTACACTTATTAAAAAACAGCGCAGTACATGCAAACCTTAATGTGAACACCTTTACAAATGTAAAAGTTGCGCGTGCAACTTGGTTGCTTACTGCATTATTCCTTTGCTGCGTATAATACAAAAAGTAGCCATGTGTAAGCAGAGCTTTTAACATGCGATCGCTGCAAAAAATATTTCTATATATATATAGATAACTATAACTACAGTTTCAGTATGGTTTCATGTGAAGACGTTTACTTGCGAATTTTCTACGTATATCAATTTGTTTGAGGTAAGTACTTGGTTAATTTTCAATAATTAGATGAAGTGAATACACATATACACTGTCCGCGGAAAAGTCTGCACCATATAGGAACTTTTTACCTCTTTAGTTTTAAAGTAACTGTGTTTCTAGTTTGTCTGTGCATCATCAGAAACCAAAAGATGTTCCAAAATATTTGTCACATAGTAACCCATCAATATTTTTTAAAAGACACTTCTGTATATACAGGTGAGCGATAAGTAGTAAAACAAGTAACTATTTTGTAAATTTAAATAAACGCCCTGTATATTATTACATTATTTTTTCATATGGCTATCGAAATATACACAATGTTCAGTACTGAGAACCAAACTTCACCAAAATCAAACACCAAAAACGATTAATCCGGGACAGGTGTTTCGAGGATACGTCGATCCTCATTTTCAACCAAAGACCGAGCACACATATTTTTCTATATTCACTGAATATAGGAGATTTATTGTATGTGTGACTTCTGGCAAGTGACTTCTGGTGTTAGTACTGTTTAGTTGCCATGACAACAGTAAGCAAAAAATACTGCCACTGACGTGTTTAAAATATCAATTCAAAAGTTTGAGCCCAGGTAGCTACTTGCAACTAAAATAGAGTTTTACACTTGGAAATTGCATAAAAAAATAATAAATAATAAAAATAATAAAACGTGCTGGCGGAGACGATCTTAGACTCTTGGTTCAAAAAAAAAAGCACAAATAGAAGAGTTAGATAGGCATAACTTGTGTATTAGGAAAAGTGAATCAACAGTGTATTTTTGCTAGCAAGTTGTACAAGCTGCGTTATTCTGATTAACGGTGTTTGCAACCGTAAAATCAACGCTATGATCTAATACTACTAGAAACATTCGTTCCGATGAAGAATTAAAATAAAATGTTTGTGCATCTTTTTAATGAAAAAAAAAAACAAAAGGCGGTCCGCCCTTTTTTTACCACACTAATTGTTGTACTCGGAAATGTCTACTCGGTATTAATTCCTTTTTATGTAGTTCATTTCGTTAGTAGTTAATTTAAATTCTGCATCAACGATTAAAAAAATAAAAAAATATCAATATATTTTGTTTAGTGTTGTCACGGAAACCAAACAAATTAAGACCAAAAATCACTTAGATGCAATCTCCAAATGCAGGACTTTTTCTTTCATTAAAGATGTAAATTTCCTATACGGTGGATACAGAAATATATATGGTGCTATTTAAGAAAAGACAATGGCTAGCGTCTCAATTCAGGATCCAAATTCGATCCCAGCTGACGTCATACGATAACATCATATCTTGCGCAATGCTAGTGGGCTCCCAATACACGAAAATGTTCGCGAAATCCGACTATACAATTTTGACGTTTTCTATTTCGTTCAAATGCAGGTATTGTATTTTGTCACACACATCTTGTAAGAAATCAAAAAAACTCAAAAATGGATTAGTACTAAAAAACAGGAAAAGTCAAAAGTTGTAATGAGCGTTGAAAATTGGCAAGAAACAAAAAAAGAAAAGTAACCCCATTTTCTAGCATCCCCCTATATTTTGAAAAAGAAACCGTATTTCTTAATTTAAAAAAACTTTGACAATTAATAACAGCCACGTGGCCGTTCGTGTGCACGTCACTTGATATCATTTTGTATACAAAAAGAAGTAGCAAAATCAAAATTATCTTTCTTATTGATCAATATGAATGTTTCCCATACGTAGCAATCTTTATGTGCGACTCTGTACTCATTACGTAATAATAGTAATGTAAGTGTAACTTTTCATTTGTAGTAATAGTAATGTACCAGTACTATATTTTTCAACAGGTTTTACGCCCAATTACGAAAAAATACAAAAATACATAATAGCGTAAATACATAAATAAAATAAAAATTATGAACAAAACATACAAATCCAGGAAATATAAAAAATCAAATAATAAATTGCATTTGTTTAATAATACCCACGCACAATCGATTCTATTATATAACAAGAAAAATAGAGATTTGAAAAAAGAACTGATTCTTCTTGTATACAGAGATGTAGTCACACTATAACATACTTCTCATATTTCTTAACAAGATATTTAACTTGCGAGTTAAAAGAAAAAAAAATATGTAATTCCAATGCAGCTTTTCGCAATTGTTTGTTATTGAAAAGAACTAAATTATACTTCTGTTATATTGTTGATTTTTCTTTTTCTTTATTATTGTTCGTAAAGTATCCCGTAGTTACAAGTAAACTGAATCACATTCGACTCGAACTATCACGACTTTGCTGTATTCAAATTACATTGTAATTGCATTCTATTTACACCATAAAAATGTTTCGTCAATTTGTCAACCATTTTTGTTCCTGCACAGGTTTTCTAGTATATCTTATTGAATTAACAGTATATTTTATCAATTTCAAGGACGATGTACACTGGAAAAAAGTTGCGTTGGTTCAATACATTTTTAGTAGTGCATACAGACACGCAACTGGCGTGTTGATTCAGTACATAAAATTCTGTTCACATTTAGTGTTGCGTCAACATTGTCTTTTGCTGGAGCAACACTATATTTAGAGCCACTCTAATGTTCAAATAATAATGTGTAATATGCATTAAAAATGTACACAATAAATTTGGAATCTAACCCGGTCGATGTACCTGCAAGAGACTGCTTTCCACTTACCTCTGTAGACACAAACTATGACATATTTCGTTTTATGTAATCACAGACAGTCAAACTGCTGCACTGCATTATATTTGGCGGAAATAATATAATGTTAACGATAAATTGGATCAAAATAAAATAGTGTTGCTTCAACACAAAAAGTAGCACTGAATCAAATACAATTAAGTGTTAATTTCATCGAATTTTGAGTTAAGTCAACGCAAAAACGGTAACACATTTTTTTGCGTTAAATTAACGCGATAATTTTTCTCGGTGTACATGTTGAAATAAACACTAGTAGATGAATATAGAATAAACAGCTTCTATTTATTATTTTATTTTTATTAAATTAGCCGTTATACATCACTATTTAATGGTACATATCAGTAATATGGGTGACGAAATTAGAAATTAGAACACAATCGGGAGCGAATTGGGATCCCGCGACAAATAACTTCATCGCATGACGTAAGTCGATGCACATTTGTATCCCTAGCCACAGCCCTAAGAAAATGACACTTCCGGTGCTTAAATTAGGCAAAGTTTGGTGCTCAATATGAACATCCTGCACATTTCGAAAGTGTTCTAAAACAAAGCCGTCTATGGAATTTAATTTTATAAAAATTTACATTAAAATATGATATTTTTAAGAAAACATATAGATGCAAATTTAATCGATTGAAGAAAATTATAAATATTTCGAAATCTGCTAGAAAAAAAACATATATTATGTTGGGTTATTTCTAGATGGATAAACCAAATACGTACTAATATACAGGATGTTCCGTTGAAAATAACAAGGCAAGTGTAGTGATGCGCCTTCGCTGACGATCAACGATCATACACCGAATCGCCCAATAAAGTTTGGACATGTTTAAACGAGTGAGTTTCTGCGATATTATGTGACTAGACGAGACATTGATACATCACCACATGCCAAACACCAAAGACCAGTCCACAAAATGGGTCTTTCTCCGACGAACATCCGCCAAAGAAGGCGAAGAGGATTCCGTAAACCGGAAAAACTATAACGACGATTTTTTGGGATTCGCGATGGATAATCTGAATTGATTATTTGGAGAAGGAGCAGCACTATATGTAAAATAATTACTAATATAGGTATTTATTATACCATCATTTCTGTTTAGGCACTAGTTCGAGAACATATTCTCTCTAATAAACACTATTGGCTTGCATCTAATATCTAAACACACCGACGTAATAAACTATTTGCCGTATAATAAAATAAATTGATGTGTGTATTTTGTATTAGTCACTAATGGGTATCGATATATTACGGCGCCTTGCAAGACTATTAAAATTGACACATGAAATTGTTCGACATTAGCAAAGCAATTGTAAAAAGGCGATTACAAAAACCGATTGTTCCGGTCCAATAAACTTAAAGATCATTTCATTTTACGTTCTCGAGAAATAGTGCCTGCCTACCGCGAAACGGCTTTCAATATCCGAGGAAAAAAAATACCCAAAAATGACCCGTACTTTTCCGTGTAAATATCAGCACCAACAGATAAAGATAGCTTTTTCAATAAAAAAAGCTATAAGTACGTACATCTCGTAACTCGTTGCTATAAGTGTTTATTTAGAACCTTTTTTTACACGACAACGACGGCAATTACAGCTAGCAGCCCGCTTTTGGTAATTCTTCGATCATTTGTATTGTAAATCACAGGCGTTAATTTTCTAACATTACATAACAGCTGCTATGGGATTTGTGACAATACGATGATTTCGTAAAAGATACGGACGGAAGGTTCAGTGAACTTGCTAATTTTTCTCTTAAAAATAACTTTAAGAAGTCAATAAACTTTGAGAGGACACTTCTTAATTTTTAGCAGTAGATATACGTACGTGTACCGTATACTACCAGTGCTTTCATTTTGTTACAGAAATCGATGTTTATATATGTACGTAAATAAGTACATGTAGGAAAAAAATCACGCGAAATGAAAGAACAAACATTGCAGAAATCTCATCGCGCACGATGAAATATGTAGGCATATGTAGGACTGTACGCTATTATGTAACAGTAACAAAATATGAAACGATGGAGGCTGTCCATTGGGTATTTCAAAAGAAATGTGTCCCTAAACCGAATGCATTAAAATGACTTTACTAGTGAACGTACAGATACATATGCGAGCAACAAATGCAGAACAAATCGATATCAGGAAGTAAAATAAATTTACTCTTATAATTCAATCGCCCTTACGACGACAGGTCAACGAACTGTGCCGTACTTTCTGTTTACCGATACTTAAAATTCAATGCGCAACAATGCTTAATCGCGTACATACTTTACTCACTTTCTTTTGCCGCTTTTGAGAAATTCCGTTGCGCCGTTCGTTTTACAAATTGTGAAATTCCGGCGCATCCACCATATTAGAAGAAATTCTTGTGTTTTTATTTCTCATTTTTACAAATAACTGAACTTTTAAACTTTAACGGGTACTCGTAGCTCGATCGTAACGTATCAAACTCCTCAATGACGCTTTGTATTGGATCCTATCAATCACAAAGATGAACAGATAAAAAGTTAAAATGCTGCCTTAATTTAATTTTTTATTGTTTTATTATAATAAGTCAATCGAAAAACAATTAAGTAGAAATATAAATACAAAATATTTATTTAAATAAAATTTCATTTTTTTAAGTTTCGACAACAAATTTATTGCCTTCTTCAGAAAATATAGATGGTTACATAGTAAAAAGCAGAACATCCGTAGTTAAGATAATTTTAAGTTAGCATTTGTGTTTTGGAATGTTTGTTTTCTAACACTTACAAAATGTATTTTGTAGTGAACTATTGACATTACAAATATTAGTTAATAACAGTTCACTACAGAACGCATTTTGTAAGTTTTAAAAATCTATTATCTTAAAAAGTAAAATAGCTAGGTCTAGGGAATATTGAAGAAAATTGAGAGAGGCATCTAAAATCGTAATAATATACAGACTGTTCCGTTTAATAAGCCAAACTTGTATCGTACGCAACGGAAAATGGATATAATTTCTTGTTGCAGCACTTATCTCCGAATATTTTTTATTTGAAAGCCTTTTCTCTAAATAGCTCAGGAAGAATTATCGTCCGTCCATGCACACGCTGTCTATAACAGCACTACTGCTGCTCATGACTTCAATATTTTTTTATTATCGATTTCCACTTATTCTTATCCATTGTTTTGCTTTCCCAACCGATCCTGGATTCTTGCCTATCCAATAGCGTCTTTAACTGCCACCAGCTCTCTCTTTCCTCGATTTAACTCTTCCTTTTCTCTCTTCTCTTTCGAAAAATGTTTTCCATGATTTTTGATTCAGTATTAATGAACATCCATAATTTCTTTGTTGCTTCGTCTTCTCCATTGTACATCTACATCTTTTATACCTCCAAATATACTTTCTAAAACCTTTCTTTCCCAAATTCCAATTTTCATTTGATTATTTTTGTTAAGGATCTACGTTTCGCAACCACAAATAACTATAGCTCGGATTATTGTTCTGTATATTCTTCTTCTTCTCATCGACATCCATATTGCTCTACTTCCCCCAGCTAGTTTTCTATCTATTTCAAGACCTTCTTTATTTTATTTTCGTGATTGTTACTCCTAGTCAAATTGCTCAACCCTCTCAAAATTGTTTTCTTTATTTATTCATCTTATTGCTGGTGAAACACTGTTACTCCGTGTTCTTTCTATTACTTTCTTTTCTAAATATTTAATTTTTTCCTTATTAATAAGAAATCCATACTAATTTGCTTTTCTTTTCAATTGTGTAAAACTTGTTCTCATCAGTGAAACAATATCGTCAGCGTACGCCATGACCTGGTGTCGGTTGTGATAGATTAAGCATTTTGTTGTATGACGCTTTCTAATACAAAGATTAACAAAATAATAAATAAAAAATTTATTTGCATTAAGTTTCTGTCCATTTCAAACGCCCTCAACACTATTCCTCTTATCGTGACTTTATTTAGAGTTTCTTTCAGTATAATTCTCACAAAATTTACTATTTTCTTAGGTATTCCTAGTTTCAATATCATATCGTACATTTTACTTCTAATAGTTGAATCGTAAGCCTGTTTGTATTAACAAACTGCTTTCTTTTCTGTTTTTGTATAGTCCTATGGTTAAAATTGATGGTAAGAAGAATTGCTACCAGCACTTCTCTCAGCAAAGCGACTCGTTTGATATTGTTTATGTAATGCAAGTTTTAGCTAAAATATTACATCCTTATAAACAAGACTACTAAAATAAGTAGACACTTGCTACTAAATGTTGTCCATTGGTTCCATTTCAAATCATATTAAACCGTTTTAGAAAACGCCAATTAGCAACATCGTCTTCGAGTACGTAAGAAAGGTGATACTCAAAGCCTCAAAATGCCCTTTCACGACAAAAATAATTTATTAATTCGTGTAAAAGAGTTATGAAAGAAAATTTGGCAGGCTGCAGCCCTTCTTTCAAATAAAATTTCAACACAGAATATCGCAAATGGAAAAAGCAAAGCACTAAACCAAGATCATCGTAAAGAGTAGAAAATGATATATTGCGGCGTTCGAAATTTATTTCGTTAAATTCATTAATAGATTTAACATTTTAGTGACGCATGCCTACATATGTACATAAATGCCCATAATGGATGCAATTAAATTTACTGCCTATTGATGTGAACATTATCTTTGGATACCGGGAACTATTAAATTCGTTTCCCTGTCGAATTTAAAGATCGGATTGCATTAGCGTTGCGTTAATCTCTATCGATCCGTCTAAGCGTTACTATTGAAAGCGATTGTCGGCGAATAATCTATAGATGAGCACGTGATTACGGATAATTCATATGTTATTTGATACCGCTCCGCGTACCGGCGCACCACGCAACCTATAAACGCATGTGTAAAAGATAATTGGTTTATATACGAAACGAACGAACTGAGAAATACATACATAAATGTACGTAAATACGTATGTACGTTGTACACACAGTGGCCCCGGGACTGGGTCACTGAGTCCCAACTTTCAGTAGGTGAACAACCGGAGTTCGGCGTCCGTCTCTAAATGCCAACGAACTCTGCACCCAACAACGCACTCTTTAGTAAGTACGCGGAGCACAGGTGTTGTCACAACACAAACATACACACATATAAACAGAAATACACACTTACGCACGCATCCATACTACAAATACGTTCTCTATACATATTAACGCGTCTATACACTACCGCCCATACGTTTGAAACTGTAACACCAGCAATCTTCCACTTCAAAACTCATAAATAGAATAAAATTAATTATCAATAGAAGAAGGAACTTCCTCAACTTTCAATTAAATCTGTACCCTATATACTTGTCAAATTTATCATTTAATTCTGAAATTACTAACCTGTTTTGTACTATACTATTGTGTGCTACGTTTTGGTAACATACTAAGCTGTTTTTAATATACAGAGCACTTCCTAATGCCCAATAAAACTTGGACTAACATATTTCTCCTATATTTTCTGAACAAGCGGAGTACGAAAGTTGTGCCTCACGAGACAAAAAAAAATAGAGTTAGGCAGCACTGTTATTCATTTCATGAACGTTGATTAGTCGAATTAGTCGAATTAGTTTATCCGCATTCACCTAATTTATGGGCTTCTTTTTGTTCATGAATAATTTTAATTTTAACCACCTCAAGAGGCAGTTGAAGCCTTCAAGCATCATGTGTTAAAAATATAACCTTCGACTTATCCGAACCCACATAAAAGTAAATAAATCTTAATGACGAATATTGTGGAAAAAAAAGCCGCAGCAGTTGCTTTTAAAGCCGGTTGAAAGCTGGATTCCGTGGAGTATCTATGATATGAAATATAAGATTAAATTTGCACGTTACATTACAGCAATACAAGAAGTTTCTGTTTAAATTGAATTCAATAGGAACCAAGTTGCAGTTTCGTTATTAGTTTTAAACTGAAACGCATATGCAAAATAATGCAGACCTTAAAGTGGGCGGATTTTTCCAATCTAGCTAAACAAAAGTGTATTTTTCAATAGTTCAAAAATCTTTCTTTTTTTTCATTTAGAATAATTGTCTGTGTTACATATGTGAATGTTTAATATATATGTGAGAACATTTTTTATATATACTTGTGTTAAAGCACCATTCACTGTGCGGCGATTAAACAGTTTGTACATTTGTAATGGATTAGATGTAAATAAAGTTTTCTTGTTACTAGTATGGATAATACGTATGTTATAAGTACTAGCTTGCTCTTGCAAATACACTCTGTAAAGCAAATCGTATTTTGCACGGTTTATAAAATACCAACATTCGCAACTTATTTTATAACATAACTAAAAATTAGTAACTTATAGTAAGAGTAAAATAGCTTAAAATAAAGTACTATAAAAAACTTATTTGCAGAAACCTGCGGCGTTAGTATATTCTGACCCTTTTTTGCAACAATAACTCCAAGAGAATTATTTAATGTGTTAAAAATGAATGGAGAAATAAAGTCGCTGCGTCTCCAGTGGCACAACATTTTAGTAGACTATATAATGCAAAAATTTGATATAAAAAACGATAGAGATAAGTAGATAAACAAGACTAGGTTAACTTTTTGTTCTGATCTTCAAACAAAAAAACTGTGAAGTGATGGATCACGTCTTAACTTAGTACAGGTCATGGGCGTTCATAAAAATATTCGAAGAGACTAGCGAGAAAATGAGGAAACTCAGAGTTGAAGATTTGCTAGCGTCTCATTGTCCATCGCAACTCAACTATGTCGCGCATGTTAGCTTGTAAGCACCTGGAAAATGGATGCTGCAGTACTTATAAATTACACCATGTTGGTAACGATTCGCAAAATGCATGATGGTGATGTAATCAAAGGTTTTTTGCTTCCTACTAGGGAACTATGCGGAGCTCGCAATAAACATCATAAAGAAATAAGTGGGAAACAGATCCAAATCTCACAAAACTCTTTAATAATAAATAGCTACCGATTTGGAGCTGAAAGCTATCCACAAAAATTACAATTGAAATAAGACTACTAAGTAAAGTATCAATGTAGGACTAAGTTTTTTTGTATAAATAATTAATTAACATAAATAATGAAATAATTACCAATTATAAATAAATTATGGAAATTTATAAAATATAACAAAATAGAGTAGCAATGTAAGATATAAAATATATGTTGTGAAAGGAAATTATAAAGTCAAAACTAAGAACTAAAACAAGACTTCAAAGGTAGAAGTCAAATCAAAATTTAGTTGAGCGTTAAAAGCTCTTTATTTGACAACTGCTGACGTAAGATCTCTAAAGTTTCGGGATTATTAAGGAAAGCAGCTTTATTCGCGGAATGTAAAACAAAATTATGTTCTGCATCAGAGTGATATTTAGTGTCTTTTAGGTAATTGGCAAAATGAGAGAAGCCAGATGCATTGAATTGTAAGCATCTTAGATGCTTTTAATGCGCGTACCAAATCACAATACGTCCTACCAGCATAATTACAATGGTAGGACGTATCATAATTTTAAATAATTTTATGAAAATAATGTAAACAAAATCATATATCTTTATGCGATTTTCATTTGTTTAAATTACAGCGTAATAAAAAAAGCTTTTTTGTAAATGGTCTAAATTTTAACTTGTTTTCGAATTAATACGTCTTAAATAAAATAAAAATATCCTTCCATTACTTATGTAAAACAAACAATCAAGCATGTTCTTCATTAAAAGTATCTTTCGCTTCTTGTCACAAATGGCGTACCGGCTGCCCAAAACAATGCTTTCGAGGCTCAAAACCATTTCCGTAATTATCTTGTTCTATTGTGCGTCTGTGTCAGTGTATTGTACCAGTGATTTAACGTTTATTTTAGAGTTTGTAAATTATTTTGTTAAAAAATGCCACACAGTTATTCAAACTTAGGTTATGATGTTTGTTTATGATCTTTGTAATGGGAATGCTACAGCTCCTATTTTCCGCATCAAAGAAATCCTAGTAAAAACGTTCACAATGCTCGCTAGTGCGAAAACAGCATCTGAGCGAGCTACTCAACGAGGGTCAAAGGAAGTAGAGAATATTCTGGTTTTAGTAGAAGCTCTATAAGCAAAACTTACATCCATACAATATTTAGCGTATACAATACCTACAACCAGAAGATTATGCTAAGCGTATGAAATTTTGTTGTTAGATAACATAATATCGCGCTTACTTCTGACGGATGCAATGGAAGCAACGAGCATTATTAATTAATACTCGGAACTCCCATGTATGGTCAGACGAAAATCCCCACGCAACAGTCAAAAGTAATTTTCAGCATAAGTTTTCGATAGACGTATGTTGTGGCATGGTCCATAGTTATTTCATTGGTCCTTTTATTTTGGTGAATTGCCAGAAGAGCACCAGTTAAATTTTTCACAAAATGAATTGCAAGAACTACTAAGGCTTCAGATTGGTTGCAATGGTCCTATTAGTTGGCCTACAAGACCTCACACCACTCGATTATCATTTATGGGACTGGTTCAAAAATGAAGAAGTTTACAAGGTAAAAGTCGACAGTCAGATTGCACTAATTCGACGTATTAGAAATACTGCAGTCAATATTAAAGAGAACCATGAAGCAAGCAGGAGGAGTTTGTAGGACAAATTCTTTTAGGGTTTTTGCTAAGGAACTTGTGTACTATTAACCTGGAAATTTCTGCAAATTTTGAGCATTAAGATACAGCATCACAGTTACTGCCACTATAGCCATCCTGTTGCAAAATATCTTGTACAAATTGATGTCTTTTGTTGTATTCTAGTTAATCCAAGTTAATCCGCTTATCAACATTTTCTGGATGGTATAAGGAGTTATTCCACAAATTATTTGTAAGAGAAGCCACACCATCTCGAAAATGTGAGTGTTGTGGTAAAATTTCCCAAGCGTCGGACGTCCCAATGTCGTATTGTCCTTAATTATCCCTTCTTCTCGAAAATTCTAAATCTTCCATGCAGATGGTTAAAGCAAAAAATACAGAGAGCCTTACAAATATACTTAAAATGTGAAAAAATCTACTTTTGTTGCTTCAGTTATGTTGAAATTGTTATTAAATTGACTTAAATTACTCTGTTTAGTAATTACACCATCACAATTTATTGAACTGCCACGTATAATCTCTAGATTTAAGTGCTCATTAAAGCAAATCAAACACCTTCAACTTAAAAGTCATCCGATAGGTTTCAATCAAGTGTGAATTCAACCAAGTGTGGTTTGAGAGAGCCGCAAAGCATTACTTCAAGATCATCTTTGCCAGCTACTATTGAATTTGAACCCATAAAACAAAAATATGTCTGTTTTTAAAGTGACCTCAATGAAATAAGTAAAGAAAGTAGAAAAGCTCAAAATTCAATCTATACATTTGTCACGATCATAAACTTATGAACATCATTGTATTGCACTTCGCGTAAATAATGTAAATGTGTGCGTATCCTTATCAATAATAGTACCACGCACAATTGATCAATTATGCAACAAAAATCAATCGATAGCTAGCTTTCTTTCTGCCTGCGATAAATTTTATGGCGTACAAACTACCTGACCATCGATTTTTCATAATCTTGGTCTATATGATGAATAATAAACAATCTATAACTTAGTAAAGCATCGGCGGAATATTTATAAAATGTATATGTATGTGTCGTAAGTGTGTAGCTTGCCCGTCGCATGAATAAAAGTAATGATATCTGGGAATTTTATTTTAAATAAATTGTTTGTTGCAGAGGTCATTGAAATGTTTTCCAGAGAAGACGAAAAAATCGAACCATATTTCCTTAATAAACATTCTTCAGATAGTCTAAGATGGAGTTTACTGAATAATAATGTCTTCTGGAGAAGATAATACTTTTTTAGAAAATATGAGACGTTCTTTTGAAAGTTTCTTGAATCTGTAATTATGTCCCCTCACGAAATTTATTCGCCGAATTGAACAACACGAAGTTCGTACTCTAACGTAATTATCACTAAGGAAATGAGCAGAATGCCCGTCCTAAAAGAACATCATCATCTCAAAAACGAGTTTTTGTAGTAGTGTACGGGCTGAATATTGGCAATACCTTCATCGATCTCACTTTTGTGTTACACCGACCTTACGCCACTAATTATTTACTATCACTAAATGAGCAAATAGTGCTATTATTACTTGATGAAACACCGCTATCTTTACGAAATCGCTTTATGGTGTTTCTTCTCATTACTCACATGCAAAACGGAATTGGCGATCATCATGCTTGACGGTTATAGATATTTATGCATCCATACGCTTCGGATTACTTTCAAATCTCTTTTTCATTATATCGGGTTCCAAAACGTTCTACATTGCCGAAAAATTCGGTAGAATTTGATATTCCAAATTCAACTAATTGTAAAATACATTCCACAGACTTAATAGTGTTCTGTAATAATTCTACCTTACTTCCACGTTTACATCTCCTCAAAAATATCTCGTGTAAGCCCGATAATGAAAAACGCACCTTTTAAGTGAATTCTACTTTCCAGTCCTGAGGACTTTAAAATATTCGTTCATTGCATACATGTGAACTTGAGTAAATTTATTCTGCATATTTCCTGTATTTTTTTTTTTCGCTTATGTTATACGGATATTATAGTATACGCACTTAAATCTACACGGATTCAATACGATTAGTTGTAAAGCTGCACCTCAGCATAACTTCTGAGATGTTTGCCGTAATATTGCACCTGCGCGTTGAAAAAATGAAATTAATGTGGTTATTGGCATTTCGTTGGGGATTTTTATACGTCGTTGCGAAGTTGGACGAAAAGGTTAATCAAGATACGAAAAACGGAATGGAATTTCAAATAAATATCGGCAAGCTCGCCAATATGCGTCGCAATTAATTCAATGCCTAGCGTGTGTAAATACGTAAGCGGATACCTAGGTACCTCTCCCGTTTACGTTTTACTATTCATGAGATGCGAATACATTAATTCAATTATTATTACTAATATTGAACTTTGAGAAGAATGCTCCTATACTCTGACAAGGTTTTAAGATTGTTGACTTTACTTTATGATCTAGTTCGTACCGGTATGAAGTATAGGTAATGGTGAAAGTGAAAATAATGGAAACGGTTGATATCAAAATGGGTGACACCACGCTCCTGCGTTAAAGATCTAGATCTTGATATTCATAATTTCTTTAGGTATAAGGCGTATAACTATTAACTTAGTAGGATTTCAGGAGCTTTAAGTTGTAAAAATAAACAACATTTACTTGAAATGGTTTTCCACGCGTATGGGTGCGACAGAATTGAATTCATTCGAGGGCCAATAATCTGACGAATTCTTTTTATCACACAACAAACGACCCCAAAAGGTAATTTGACCAACTAAAATATTGTCATTCTTCACTAATGATGCCATCACATTTCTGCAGAATTACTATCTGGCCGTTTACGCCGACGACTTTTTAAATAAAAACGTAAAAAAATCAAAACCCAGCATTACATTGAAAAATATGGAAACCTACGCATATAGTCTCGATCTGCCAGTTGTAAAGCGAGCTGACATGGTGGAAGTTTTAGGAAGTCTTCTATTATAATCTAAAGCGGCATCAATACTTTGAAGCATCGAATTCCAAAATATTTACTTGTTGTATGAACTTGCACGTCGCAAGACATATGTGCACAGAAATGCTAAGATTGATGCAAGTAATGAAACCGAAGAAAGTGCATCGAATAATGGCAACGCTCTGGCTATTATCCTAAATATCCGCGCGAAATACTTAAAACTATTGAAAGCTATACAGAGTGTCCGCTAAATACGTGGGCACCTTTCTTGGGCAATTTTAAAGTTTTTCGAATAAAAATTACTTGGAAACAAGTTCTATACAACGTCAAATTATCTTCAAATAAACAGGATGTTCAATTCTCACTGCATTAGATAACAAGTTTACCTTTTAAATACGACATTCTGTATATTAGTACAGTTTTTGACGCTTTAATTCAATGTCAGCTTCTCTCAACACTCCGCCAAGAGCATTGATTTCAAATTTTATTCGATTGAGTACTTGAATTTTTCAGCAGTGTTATTTTTTATTATGAGAAATAGATTCGAAATCGTTACCATGTTTATGTTGTTACCATGTTTATTCACATTGTTTTTTTTTGTTCATTTGGAACACCTTGTATATTTTTCCAAAATCTGATAGAGATGCATTCTAGAATTTTTTAGAGAAACAAAAGTTTATAGTATTTCGTCGAAAAACTCTAAGTATTTGAACGAAAAACGTCTCAGTATAGTTTCATATTTAATTTATTAAACAAGGGCGCATTTTAGGTATAAAAAAATGTTTACAAAAAATTCTGGAAGAACTCTTTCGAATTCTAGAAAAATTTCTGTTCGATTTGAAAAAATTAAATAACATAGATCAAACTTCATAGCAATTTCAATGGCCATCTTGTAGAACCTAATTCATATAAAAAATGTCGAACATGCTACTGATCATATTTAAGTTATTCTCTTACTAAAGAAGCAAACAATATCTCTAATTTGAGAGAGTGAAGTATAATTATAAGCATTAGAGGCATCAAACTGATAGAGACTTTATATGGCTACATGAACCACAAAAGTTTACCAAGAAAGAGCTTTTCTAAGGCCCTTATTTTTATGGGCATTTAAAATTATCAGTCCATTTATTTTAAATACAGAAAATTATTGGCTCTAGCTATCGTGTTATGCAACTATCCTCTAATAATTTTTTCATTAAAAAGAGAGTTGGATCGATATCATAAATTTCGGCAATGAGTTTCCCAGCATCATAAAATAGTGTACTTAAGAAAAATAAGCTTATCTGTACAACTTGGCCTTCAAAATTCTACACTTAATTTTTTTAATCGTTTGTAAAGTAGTAAAATCGTAAATGGTTTCACCAGTATTATTTGATGGTAAAAAATTGTTACTTTAATATTACTTAAAGATTTCGTTAGTCAGCAATAAGTACGCCTAAACAATAGTTTCAACCACATAGGCAACCATACAATAGTTGCTATAAATCTTATATTAGTCGATCAAACCCAATATTAGAACCATAAAAGGGCCCTAAGATTCTTTAATAGCTTTTTTACTATGCAGAATGTTTACCTTTTCTGTTCGTTTTAACGTATTTTTTCTTAGTAGTAGTTTTTGTAATTGTAAGTAGATAAGAGAATCTTAAGATCAAAACCATAAATAGGTACATAAAGTAAGTAAAGAATTTACCTGCTTGATTCTAAATTCACGAAGGCAACCTGTACAGTTTTATTGTTAGGTCTTTTATTTAAATTACTGATGGAAATTAGACATAAAGAACCCCACTTACTGTAACTGCTACAGTACAGCTGCTACTCCTACTAACCGTAAGGTTACGTTATAATAGAACGATAATGCTAAGGATCATCGAACTCTTGAATTCCATTACCGCTGACATTTAATATTTCACAAAGCTGTCCTATTATGTCACCGACCGGCAGCGACGTATACGGCAGAACGTACGCCAAATTCATAATTCACGCCCATATCTGCGCGGAAGAAACATCTACCTACCTACTACGACAAACTATTAACAAACAGATGCACTTCGGCGTGCGTTCGTTGGTACGCTAGAATGCATGTGCAAAGCAATTTTTTATCTATCGCGTACATTGTACGCTACATTCCTAATGCTAACACATGCTCATAGCGAGTCTAATCAATTCGTATATAAAAGGTATATTTATAGCAGAAAGTGCAAAAGAACCCTAACAGCAGTTGGTGAGACTTTTGTCTCCTTAAAAATACTGTCAATGCGAATGAGTACAATAATCTTAACGGTTTTTTATTATTGGAAGCATTTTTAGATTTGCTGAGGAGATGATGTTTCGTTATAAAAACCATGTCAAACTTATCTCTTCTTGATGAGTATATCAAAGGAGTAGCAAGAAGGGAGAAGCACGCAAATTGAAAAATTCTGGCAACTGGAGAACTCATAATAATTTAGGGCAAGCCAGCGTAAAAACTGTAACTGTAGAGCCTACCAATGGACCAATGGACAAGGAAAAAAATAGTGTTTTAAAAACTAAACTGTGTAATTGTACATGAATTACTAACTAAAATAAGTACCGAATGGTGTGAGAAACAATCGCCATAAAAAGGACGTGAGATGCTTGGTAACTTCAGCATGTAGACGGGAATGTTTCAGATCTTTCAGCAAAATAATACAGCTGGATAAATAAATGGTTGATTATAGCAAAAATGTTCCCTTCAATTACCTCACCTTAATTCCACAAAACAACTATGAAGGAGCTGAAGTTAAAAATATACCGCATAATAATGAAGAAATTATGCTTGCACGTAAAGAATTGTGAAAATAGATTCATTAACACATTAGAAAATGATGAAAAATCCAGAAATTATAACAAAAACCCATCTTTAAAACTTACCAGATATAATACGCAAAGCTCAAATCATAAAACTACCACTTCTAAATATATACCTTCACATATTGGGTTACTTTTTTATTAAAAATGTTGTAATTGATTAGAGTAATATTAATTATTTTTATTTTTTAACTTTTAAACTAGATTAACTTTTCCTCCCACAATATCACTCTAAGGCTTCCTACCTATCGAAGATTTTAGAGTAATACGTCATCACCTCGAGTTTGGTTCCGCTCCGTGTAGACCTATAGTTATCTATTTATTCATGGATATTTATGTTTCTGTAGGCGGTTTTCTGTGTACGTTCGTATACGGGTATATAAGTGTTTAAAACGATAGTAAATAACATTGCAAACGCATAATTTCTCGCGAATGTGGTATGCGTCAAAGCGTATAAACGTAAGTTTATCCATATATGTATGTTGGTACGTTTGGTGGGTGTCGTTCTGGTGTGCGTTAGTCGTTGAATACTATACACTACTCATAATACTACTACCAGTACAGCTGCTTACACAGAGTACTGTTGCATTAGGTCAGCGACCGCAGCCTTGGCTGTGACTTTCTCATTCATATAAACGCAGTATTTCGTTCGACATACTACACAGTACACACACAGCTCACATTACTAATTGCCTATTTTCAATAATCTATTTTGTACCGCCGGTACAATGCACTGTCCGATAAATTGATTCGATTATGGTGTTCAATATAGGCGAACTACAGCAGTAAATTAATAATAAGCACCTGTGCATGCTCACATTAGTGTGATGAAATTAATGAATAAACCATGAGTCATATATTCAAGAAGGTATTTACACAAAATATGTCAAATATTCCATGCTCTTAATTTTATATACATACGCAAATATTAAATTTCATTTAAAATAGAAACAAAGTACATAAAAAATGAAAGATTTTGATATTTGGCAAGCTTATTAACCTCCTACTTCCGTCACAAAAATTCAAAAACAAGCCGTTCAATGCAAACATAGGTGAAAGCCGCGCATTTTTATCAGCCTTCTTGTGGCATCATCAGACCGAAATAATCAACTATTTCATATAACTTTGGCAACAGGGTGTTTACATTGTAATTTTTGATATTAAAGATGGATTTAACGTGCTCTTATGCTTAGGAGATGATATTACGTTAGTTTGGTAATGGAAGAACGGAAAATGCAATTTTAAATCTTCTTGTGCTCCCATGTGCAGCAAAAATCATTGTAACACCATTCTGATTACTTTATTAGGCCCGCTACAAACCAAACATTATATAACAGGTGTGGTGAAAACGATTGTCTTACAACAATTGTTTCTACAAGGGACTACAGAATCCACATCAATATTGAACGGCAGCAGCCCGTTCAGATGCAAAAGTATCAACGTCTGAACATGGTTTGATATTATTTGAAATAATGCAAAGAAGACGCCTACGACGAAAGCATCCCAGGTATGGGGTGCATCCACACAACAGGCACTGTTATAAAGTTAGCAATTCACATTAGCTCAAGAATTAAATCATCCTCCCGTTACGTATTATATAATTGCCCAAGAAATCTTTAAAGCGTTAGTTCTACTACTAGTAAGGGACATGCGAAAAAAGCACAGAAATTATAAGAAGCACTCACAGTTGAAGAACGTTTATTAATAACACTTCGGTAAGAATATAAACTGTGACTAACTATTTTGTCTTTAATAATAAAAATGTTCGGATGTGTGTGATGTCTCATCCATACTGTAATGATAGAACTAGCATCTCATCATTAGACAGATTTCGTCCTTTTAGGGGCTGAGAGCTCCATTTTTTCTCAAAATTCCTTTCTCTAGCCCATTATCTTTGGAGCCTGGGTGGTAGATGGATATTATAACTCTAGCCGACGACGGTAGTGTTAAAACGGGACAATAACTTTTCTTGTATCTCATCGTTCCACCTTCTCTAACTTCTAAAGTAATGTAAAATCTTTCTACAAGTTTCAGTGGGACATCGGAAATGTGCAATCGTATGTGTTTCTGGTCCTGAGCAACCAAGCGCAGCGCCCAACGCGCGATTCGCTTTTTCGTACCCAAATCTTCACGTTCTTTCGAGATGCCCACAACGTCTAGCATCATTTGGTGAATTTCTCCAATGTTATCAGAACGGTCATCGTCAACCAAGCTGGGATGACGACGTTTAAATTCAGCTGTCCTAAAATGTTCTGTGGCAAATGATAGGGCAGAGTCCTCCTAAACTGCGCCCATCTCGGCGTAGGCGTGTGCAAGAATTTGAAGATATTCGATTTCTTCCATTTTTGCATAAGCACTAACATCGACCAACACAAACAAGAACTGTTGAAGAACTACTAAGCGTCCAGCATGGCTGAAATTTTGAGAAGTATTTTTACAATTATGTTACCACGATATTTGACGCCATCTTTATGTTGAAGCTTGAAACTTTTCAGGCTACAAATAGCATGAGAATTGAGTTCAATTCTCCCTTTTGTATATTAAATATAATAGTAATTATGAAAATGAATAAAAAGGATTTGAGCAAATCAGTCATGTGACAGGCGGATGGAAGTACAAAGCAAAACAGTATGGTATATTTTTTTACATGCTTTGAGATATTGCATTAAATTGTGAAATCGACACTACTTAGTGGCGAGTTAATGCTTCAATTTTCAAACATTCTCTCTTGTTAATCATTGTTTATTTACAATTTATAATAAATTACAATAAGGAAAGAATGATTTATGGTATATAAATAGAATAACACGGAGGAGTAATCTCTGTGACAAATGCCCTTCTATTGATTCTACATTAACATTTTAAAAAAACATCAAAAATATAAAATATATTGCCATGGAGGCACAAATAAGAACAGATTCAAATTAAATTTGTTGTGGTCGGGGGTCGGATAGAAAGAAACTGCTAAGTCGTCAGGTAGCTAGTGACGTAATTAGAAATTTGATAAGCAGATCTTTGTGACGAAGCTATCATTCCTTATATAATGTAGATACTAGGGTGTTATCATACGGAAAATTTTGGATTGACACCTTTCCAGAATTCCTACATTCGAATTTTGAGCAGAATCTCACAGTTGAATTCTATAGATTCAGGTAGATTTCCAAATTATTTTGTGAAGTAACAACTTATTTTCGACAGATAGTTTTGAGATTCGTCCGATAAGCCTGTATAACTTGTGAAATTAAAACCCAATTATTTTCGTTTCGCAAACATGTCCTTCCTCCAGGTTACCCAACGATGAAGGTGCATCCTAGTACACTTCACTTCCTCTTCTCGACGTAGCTGATGATTATTTAGGATCAGTAGTGGACAATTTCCTCTAAGTGTCAAATGAAAATGTAGCATGATGGATTATGCTACTTTCTCATAGAGTAGTGCGAAATTAGCGTAATAAAAAGAAGTAAATTACACGGAAATGTTATGTGTTTATTATAATTATTTATAATCATGATCTCCAAGTTCAAAAACGAGGTATTGATGCTCACCAAAGATTGGCTGTTATTCGTCATTGTTTCAGTCAGAATTCTATAAAATCAATATTTAATTGCAGTTATTGACCAACTACTAAAGCATCATGGTGTATTGAAAGTAGTATTGTCAGCTTATGTGACTGTTATGACGTTACGACGTTGTTATGACGTCTAAATAAGATATAGGAGCAGCCCACTCTAAAAAAAAGTAGATAACAAAATGTAAATAATAAAAGTGAGCTAATAAGCTTGATCACACTATTATTAAGCTTTATCTGCCCGTCCTTAGATAATGGAAGGTATAATAAATTATATTAAATAGTATGTTATTTCTCGTACCAGGTTCTATCTGTTTCTTTTAGGACCTTCCGGAACTCTTGAACAAATTGGATTCAACAGGGTATGATCATTTTTGTATTGTATTATGAATTAACGATCACGAAGTAACATTTGAGATTATGAAGTAGTAGAAGTGGAAGAATTTTTCTTAACTTGAACAAAAGGCTTTGTACTACACGGTTGAAATTTTAAGATATACCTAGACAAGCTGTGTTCTACTGCCTGCTAAATCATATTTTTAAAAGAAGCATGTCTATAACGAGTTGAGATTGGTTGCATTTTTCTCTTAAAATAATGAAATTTGAATAGAAGTTTCTTGAAAATTATCAACCTATTATAATAATTTTATATTTTATATAAATAAATGATTTTTCTAAATTGATTAATTAAATCTAGAGTTTGTAAAATTGGCGAGTGTTTCTATAATACTCTTTTGGCAATTTAATTTAAAATTACTGATGATTCAATGAAATTTAATGAGTATTAAAATTTCAAACGAAAAACTAACCTGATATTGCAACGTTTCAATATAAAATCTATGTTGATATGTTACGTACTGGAATCCAACTTACTTCTAACCGCCACACTTGACTATAACTTTGAATTAGTTGTAGAATTGAAACAATGAACACTTAGAAAATGAGAACACAGTCAAACACGTGTTACCTGGACGAATGTTAGACTAAAAATTAGAAATTAAATGGCGTCTCCTTATTCCTTTATTTAATCGCAGTAGCAATTGCTTAATCATCTAATTTTGATAAGTTTTACCTTTGAAAAATACTTTGATAACGAATCTCAATCGGATGCTTAAAAGTAGCATACAACATGTAATGCAGAGACGCGACTGAAAATCTGATTCTATGCTGTTCTAAAACTCTATAAAGGAAGGTATTTACGATTTTACAATTGAAATAAGAAATTATTCTGCAGATTTTTTTTCTAGGAAAATTTTTCATTAAATCGGAAAATTTAGAATATGACGAAATTGCATAAAAGATAAGTTATTTATCCGTACCAATGATGGTAGTGGTGGAATATAATTAATTTCCTAACTCCCTTAATATAATAGAGCTACTGAAAGCGAACTCAGAGAACGTCAGAGAAATTTTGACGTTGAACACTATATACTACATTCCTATGTAATTATTACATACTGAAGCAAATAAAATTGCATGCGTACTAAATGTTTTCCATTTACTGAAAATTTTTCTTCATACTCACAAGGCTCTATTAATAAATCTCTGAGTCATTTAGATAATGCCAAAGCTCGGGGAAAATATTCCAGTGCGTGGTTTTATGTAAGCAAAGAAGTTTATTACTAATATTATTGATAACTGTAATTAAAACGCTAATAAAACCTCCCGGTCGGCTTTGAGTACCACGATTACAACTTATCTTAATAGAGGAATTATTCCATTAGCAGATATTATAAAAAGAGGACCGTAAATCATACGTATTTTTCCCGATGTAGTTGTTAATGTCAAGAATTGCCAAAGAAATAAATCGGTAATTGCAAAAGTATCTTTCGTAATTTCGCTATCGACAATTCTCACAATAAATTTTAGATTTCTGCAGCCCACAATCAATAAGCAAAATAAAACTAATCACCTGCTTCTGGTAAATTGCTTCAGACAGATACAAAGATACAGTAATATCTACTATTGTCTCAAATCATTTTTGTTTCTAGAAACAAGCCTGCAATTCCTTATCTATGTTGACTCTCAACTCTCTATTTTTCGCAATCAGCTATAAAGGAAATTTCTGCTTTCAACTTTGCAAATATTCATTGGAAGTTCGAAAAACCAAGTTATTCCGTGTTAGGCTTGGCTATCCTCACCCTTATATTTACCCTTCTTATGTTACTTACCTATAATTAGTGTTTCCATATAATCTTCCTTCAGAAGATGTATTATTTAATAATGAATAAATTAAATTTGTTTTCTACTAATGTGTCGTTATATATGGAATGTTCTATTTAAAATCGCAAATATCTACATCTGTGGAGCTCATCTGTCATATAATTGGTTTTCCAGTTATTCTTTATTGCAACGCGATATCGGATCTAGCGTTCGCAATAGCTGTTTCTGTTTGGCTGATCAATGTCATACCGCTTTGCTAAACCAAAATATTTGTATATATTTTTTTTCTGTTTGATGATTAATTCACTTCATGCTAGTACTTTGCTTATGTGCAATTTTACTCACTTTCTTTTTAATTTTTTCAATGGTAGATTAATTTCCATTTCAATATCATTTTCAATTTTAAATTAATTTATCTATTTACATTTTCAATATCATTGTTCTGTTTAAATTTTAATTTCAATTATTTATAAATCTGGTCACCTATTTTGTGGATTTAAGTCTAGCTCTTATTTTAAATAAATTTACAATCTCACTCACTGTTTTTCTTTTAAATAAGTCCTGAACAGACTACGTTGTTTTTTGTTTTTCTTTTCCGATCCTTAGCAGCTTCGACCATTAGAGGGCTGTCTCAACAACATCTATCCACTGAAGGACCAACCTCAGAACTTGAACTCTAATAAACCAAGCTGATTTCCAAGCTGCAGATACTAACTTTGAATAAATATGGTGAGCACCTTCCTGATCAACCTGCCGGATCACCAATTTCTCACCATAGGTCTAATACTATCAATATTCAATTGTTATTTGTTTTTGCTGCTTACATTTTATTTACTGTTAATACACTTTTATTTTGAGGACAGGAAGTCTTGAGGTCTTTTTTCTCTAAAGACACCCGACGCCCTCTTTCTTTTGATGATCTGTGGTCACTATATCGAGATTCAGTGGCTTCTTGAAAACAAAAATACCCAAAGATTGTTCTCGCTATTCTCCACAACTCAATTTTTTCTTTACATTGGAGCAAAAGTATTTTACAGCGCGATGGAATCTGAAATAGAGAATTTTTCTGTTGAAGATGAAACATATAGCACCTAACTGAGAAACCTTTCAGCGAAACGGAGAGTATTTTCAACAAAACGGAGATTTTTCACCGAGACGGAGAGATTTTGCACCGAGACGGAGATTTTTCACCGAGACGGAGAGATTTTTCACCGAGACGGAGATTTTTCACTGAAACGGAGATTTTTCACCCAAACGGTATAGATATTGAATGAAGCAGTCAAAAGTTAAAAAAAAATCTTTCCAAAATGAAGAAATAGCGAAACATAGCTTCGAGTAGCTGATGTTTCGAGTTTTTTCTATTTATTAGTTTTATGACGTAGGATACGATATAATCTAATCTTTAAAAAGGACAGACCATGATTAGTTATAACTTCACTTTCGTCTTTCATGTTAAATAGAGATACAACTTATGAAACTTCCGCAGTATATTTTAATTGTTAATTTGCAATTGAATGTAGACGTTTCATCTCAATTTAACTACCGTGTTTACAACTCCATGGAACAGGTGACATCACGCCATGCATTGCTTTCGAAGTTTAAAAAAATACCACATAGAAGCTTGGAAACAGCGTTAGGACGTTAGTTGACGTTAAATTAGATATATACGTGATGTGTACAAACTGCGGCGATCGTTAATAAGCATTCTCCGCTAAGGTATATGCCGAATACGCCAAGTTCCTGTTCCCATTAAATACCACGAGCGTTCGCTCGGAATAGCAGCAGCGCTAGAGTCGAACGGATCGTTTGCAAAATTGACACTCAAATAGTAAAACGCAACAAAACAACCGGTTCGCCGCTGGTTTCGCTTCGCGTATATACGCAACATGACGCATTATTCAGTTCATCTTGATTAAACCGATTATCTTTCACCATTCCATTTTAATTCAATCGGTCGCACTGGGCTATTTGAATATAAATTTGCAATTCTCCGATATCGTTGTTAAATGAGTTCCTCTCGTATACCAATTGTTAATTACGGTTTTTAACGATTTTTTAAAAAATACTGAACCAACTGTTTTTGTAAATCGTCTCTAGAGTTTGTATCAAAGTATGACTGATACTTTGGCACCAAAACAATCAAATGAGCATGAAAATCTAAATTACCTCATCATTAGCATAAACTACAGAAATCTACGTAACTTACCACACAGCATGTTGCTGGTGGCTCGCCCTGAAACCAAAACCTTTATAATTTATTAAATTTTCTAGAAAGGTGCTGTCCTTTGTTTTTGTTTTCGGGTTCCATGGTGCATAAACTTGAAAAGAATTCAACATATCACTCGCTTGTCATTGGCGACTAGAACACAATATTTGTATTAGTTGAACAATATCTTTTATTATAAGTTGCCCCAACACTAACCCACAGAGGGTGCATACAAGTCAACGTGGCAACGTTTGAATAAAAAAAAAATGTGCCCTTTCACGCGCGTGACTCAAATTTCGGAAATTTTCAGATACCACACCCTACTAAGAGAATAACAAATTGAATATTGCTGTCGTAATAATAAGAAGTTATCAAATTGTTTAGGAATTCTCAAAAGAAGTTATAGAAATTTAAACATTGCACCATCAGGCGTTGATCGAATTAAATTCCGTTACATACCAAAATGTTAGTTACACACTCGAACTAAAGTATACTGGGTGAGAAGGAACGGAGCAAATTCCAGGAGTGTATTGTACACGTAAGAATAATATAAAAGCTCATATATTCTTATCAACTTTTCATTTGTTTCAAATTATAGCGTAATTAAACAAAATTTCATACATTAACATTTTTTTAAATCATAACGTTCCTTTAATAAATTGTTATTCAATACACAACAGATATCCTTCGTAAACGAAAGGTTGCTCTCCTAATTGCTTCAGGTCTTTCTTTAATATCGGCTGCAGCATTTCTAATACATCTGCCCAAGTGCTAACTTTTACCATGTAAACTTCATTTTTGAACCAACAATAGTGCAGTGGGGTGAGGTATGGAGATCTTGGAGGCCAACCATCCAGTCCAAACCCTGGAAACCTATCGCCCAAATGTCGCTTGCGCTAACGAGCAAAATGTGCAGGCGCTCTGTGATGCTGATGGTATTTTTTTGTCATCATTTAATGTTCGTGAGCAGGTTATTGCAGCTACTTCTAGTAAACCCAGAATATTAGCACTGGGAAGCATTCCGGTCGCGCACAATTTGTTAAAATCTGATAACTAGCTTTTACTAGGATTTCTCTGACGTGGAAACTATTGATGATATTCCTTAACAACAGCTGCAGCATTCCCACCATAAACAATTATATTTCCATATTCTCAATTTGAATGAGGGTATGGAATTTTCTAATAAAATAAATTTACCGGTCAAATATTCTTTGATTGCGCCATAATTTGAAAACAAATGAAAATCGGATAAGATTATATGAATTTCTAACATTACTTTCGCGTGTTCTATTCCTATAGGTTACACTTATTACCTTTAACAACAATAATATCTAATTGTAAGTACATTTTGAAGTTCCTCGGGAGTGTTGATTTCACACGAGCACGGCTGTATTATCTTCACGTGCAAAGAACTGGTACAATAACAAATACTTAGTAGTTAATTTAAAATTCTTGGACAAAAAAGACATACTCCTATTAAAAACAAACAAACACAAATATACGTTACGTGCCGCGGCTAAATTAGACCAAATTGCGTAAAAAAATGTGTTCTTGAAGTCGCACGCACTCTAAAGACAATTTTTCAGCGCCCATTTATATTCCACAACGGTACGTAAGTAGTTAACCAAAATTTCAAACAATAAAACGCTCGCATTCGTGCCTCACAAAAATTTTCGTAACGTAAACGTTAAATTCGAGCTTGGGTAATAACGTGTAAGAATGAAGCAATGCCTAGGTATTTATATATGTATATGAACATGCTTACATATATCTGAACAATTTTTATTTAATACGAGTAAACGCTATGCAAACTGGATAAAATCCTGCCGTAAAACGCAATGATTTAGAATTAGCGATCCGTTACATATAAAAAGATAGTTACGTATGTACGTATTCGTAATTACATTAGAAGATAATTACATGTATCATATGTACCACAAAACGACGCGTGTATATTAGACCCTGTTAAACTGTTTTTTCCACGCTAACAACTCCGCATGCAAATTATGTCTACTGCATTGCTGTAGATGTTACAGCAATCCAACTTAATTATTCAATCTCAAAATTAAGATTGATATGTTAACTTTATCGGACGTAAAATCAATTAGCGATCGACTATCTAGTAGTTGATTTATCATCACAGAGTAATTTACTAAGTTGGTAATGACGGAGCCCCCGAGAAAAAAACTATACTGGGATAATGGAAATACTAAATCTTCTGTATTAACATTTGTAGCACGTTTGCTACAGCATTCAATGCACAAATTCCACGATAATTTGTCACATTACTTCTGCTGCCATCTTAAAAACCGGCGTAGCAGATGATAGCGTTCATATGGAAAGAAAAGTACCTAAACACACTGACTTGTTACACGTAAGGTATAACGGATAAGCTAAAATAGATACGCATTTAGTAAGAAAGCAAGAATGCAGACCATCAAAACCTTTTGAAACATATTATGTAATTGTTTTCCGTTCTACCGTGTGGTCTCGATTACTTTGATGCAGGAAATTAATGTAACAACATTAATTTAAATATCTTGGTTGGTCGAGACATCCGCACAAAAAATTATTTTTGCTTTGCCTAAAACTTTGACAAAATTAACTTCTTGTCTACTGCGAAAGGTATAATTCTTACTAAATCTTCTAGAATTTAATTCTGCTGCAATAAAATTTTAAACGAAACTAGCCGGGAAATATTTTGTTTCGAAATAGGCGTAGAACAAGGCTTTCATATGTCCATAAAATGCGTAGATAAAACCAGATTTCCTAAATTATACATAGATCGGTTTCTTTTCTAATAAAATTAGGAAATATTCTGCGAATTCTGTTCTACAAACTATACTATCGAAAAGTTAAGTAAGAGTCATAAATATTCATGAGGTGCAGAATTATAAAAAAGGTAAATAAACTATAGCGATGTTGACTTTTCGCAAAATATCTGTGTGAAATGTCAATGGTAAATGCCTACATTCGATTTTGTTAGGCGGTGGTATTAGAATATAACCTTTTAACAAGGACATGCTTAAAATAGAAATGAAATATGTTTATCTGTTCTTTCTACACATTGAGTTTGATTATTTTGGTCGGTTCGTTATAGGGCTAATTATCATACAAAATCTATATTAGAGAATACATTATAGCTAGTTACATTATAGTTTTCATTATTACAAAGGCGTCATACAATTACTAAGCACTATTGTCTTGCGAATTGTATCATGAGATGCCTTTTACTAAAGAGGTTGCATATGTAATTTGATACGGAATAAGCGAACATAGTGAATGTATTTACATTTTTAGGACACATCTTAATTGTGTGCATTACCACGACGATATTGTGTGTGCATGTATAGAAGAAATTTACCGTGACAGTATCCGTATGTAATTGTTCGACTTACTTCCGTGAAGAACTTGGCTTGTGACCCTTATCTTGACGGTAAAAAGCAGGTTAACACCTACACAGATGTTGAGAGAGACTGTATCTATAAATCAGTACATTGCTAGCAGGAAGTGAGATATATGTCTTAAAACGTTGTACCAATAACCAAGTCATTGTTATGGTATCGCGGGTCGAACTACTTTTGTATTATATCACTCTTTGGGAATTTATGTGTTATGTTAGTATACAGTGCGTACAAAGTAATGGGATTATAAAAACCGTCGGCATTACTTTTGCAGTAAGTATTTGTTAGTTGTTAAATTCGTTATTATCGATTGAGGAACAACTTCGAAGAAATTTCCAAAGAATAGATTATTGAAATGCTTTCGATGTGGAATGCAAATTATTAACTACACCTGTCTTGAAACTCCAATAGGCTAGTACCTCGTAGACGCAAAAGGGGGAATCTGGTTATACATCGTTTTCATATAAAACACTGATTTATTTTCCACGTTATCCCTTCCACTGTAAAATAAATAAAACAAGCAAAAAAGAAATAAAATAGTTGTTTCTTAGTATCAATATAAGTAAAATAAGCATATTTACAAGTAAAGAAGAAATTTTACTCATTCACGTTTGTTTTTATGGCCTATCTTTCTAGAGGTTGTGCTAATAAAGCAAGTGTTAATTTCCCAAAACGAATACATTTGATGTTATGTAAAATCTCCACAGGTACTTCATAAGTGCGTGGCAAACTGAGATTGGAAACGGATAGGAAGCATAGGGGTGCGCATGGTTAACATGGATGGTGTTCGTCATCTTGAAATTGTTTCTTGAGGAAAAATGTTTTTAAATTAGACATGTACAAGAAGTCTTTAAAGCTATATCAAAAACAGTATTTTTGCACCTATAGTCCATATCTAATATTTCATCACTCACTCTTGGCCAAACGTGATGCAAGATACAATTGATACAAACAAATATGTAATAGCAATTCAATAACAGACAAGATTGCCATTCGAACGAATCTTTTAAACGGAATACTGTAGACTATGGGGTTTAAAGAAGCAGCAAAACGCCAAATAACAGTGTAACAATCCGAACTTCCAATCTGTTGTACTTTTACGGACGCAGCAAACTTTTCTAATGACGTAATTAATAATTTCCATAATGACCATTAATGGGATGAAGAAAATACTCACGTGATAAAACAATCATGACCAACGAACCTTTTCATGCAACATTTGTGCTGGCATCGTTGGCCATTATCTAGTAGGAGCTACGTTTTCACTAGATAGATTAAATAGAGCAAATTAAAAAAAATATTGGCAAATGGTCTACCTAGCTTACAAATTGGAAACACGCCCTGACTTGCTTCATGACATTCCAGCCGAATCGTTAGATTGGCAGAGGTGGGCCAGTTGCGTGACCACCTCGCTCTCCAGACTGCGTTTTCTTATAGGGCCATTTGAAAAATGTTGAGCCATGCGAAGCCTGCGTTACTCGTAAAAGACATTTTCAGCAGTTACTCTAACATCTAATCGTATCACATTTAATGAGCCATGTTAACAACAAGTCATGTCACATGTAGGATTTCTTTCTTTTCTCTGATCGTAAGTCTGAGATACCCATTATAACTAGAATTAGCGGACAGATATTGTATGTTTTTTCCTAATTTTTTACTGAAACGTTGTTTTACAAAATAAAGTGTCTTATTTTTTTACATAGTTTCCTCCCTTTTCCATAATTTTTTTCCAACGAATCGAAAATGTTTAATCAAAAGAATGTGGACTTATCCCTAACTAATTGCACACGATCTGCTCCACCGCTTATCGTTCACCCTAAGGCGACCGAATATATGAGACTTACGCAATACCTCTCACTATGCGTCGCAGTTTTATCCTTCATGAAATTGTTTAACTCGGTTGCGTGTTTGATGATTCTGGTCTTCCATGATTAAATTGATATTTAATTGGGATGAGTGCTTTTGTTTACGAAACCCTTAATAACAGCGCGAAAGAAATTAATTGCTTAAAGTTGTCCTCGCGACGGCGCCGTGGTGGAAGATGTTACATCTCATCCCATAATAACTGAAAGTTTTACCATTCTTGCAGACCTTCGCTAGTCATGGGAAGGAAAGATCGGATCATATTTCACCGCCCCTCAAACAAAGTTATTCCTAGGACAAATAACATATCACAAATATCCTGCGTCCTAACAGTAAACTAACTTTGAAAATCCATATTTGAAACTCCAAATTGTTTCTTAGATGTGATAAGCGGCCCAACAGAGTTGAATAGTGGCTCGACACCAAAAATACTACCACCATCCCTGAAGAGACTCGGACGAATCGCTTCTAACACGTCACAGTCAGTTTTTTATCATTGGCGCATCGCCCTTGGCATCCTTGTAAAACCCATGTTTCACATTGAAATAAACCAATTTATTAATTAATTAAAAATTAAATAATTTTAAAGAAATAAAATAATTTTTCAAGAAATTTTTCAAACTGTACAATGCAATACAAGCTAATGTAGATCAATGTTTATGAAAAAAGAACAATCAAAAATTAAGTAAATGATTCCTTTCAAATGGACTTCAACAATTATCAAACCTAGTTTGTAATCACTCAAGTTACCGAACAATTATCCAGTCACTCATACCCTGAATTTAATATTGTTTATAAATTATTAATTGCGACATCATAGCCTACTTTGGATGTTACTTAAATTGCATGTGCTTTTTGAATGAAATAAATTCCAATAACAGTTAAACGTTAAAAAAATAAATAAATAAATCAAAGTAAAGCCAGATTATTTAAACTAATGTAGCTAGTAAGTATTCCGTATTTCCTTAAAATTTGTAGTTTATTAGATGTATTATTATATTCATTTCTTCAATTTTCTTTTTTCATCTTCTTAACCGATTTTTTTTTCAAATATTAACAATTCTACTTTTTTTAGTGGTGCTGGTTATGCTGTTTAAATAAGAATCCTCTGACGTTTCGGAATTTGTTTATCCCTGTTTCCAAAAAACAATCCCCCTTTTCTTGTGTAAAGTAATGTAATTAAGAAAAGCTGAAAAAAATTTGAGAAAGGAATAAACAATTCTGAAACGTCAAAGGATTCTTATTTAAACAACACAACCGAAACAACCTGAAAAAAAAACATTTTAAACAGTTCTTTAATTGTAGTTTGATTTTTTAATGGTTATTTACAACTCAATGGGATTTAATAATAAATTTAGTTGTAAGAAGCACATTTATGAAAAAATGCACGGTAAAGTTTGAAAAATAATTCTCTCGTGACTTTCTTAACAAACATACAACATTGAATTGAGCTTTGGTTAAAACCATTTCAGGTCCTTCTGAATTCAATAGTACAGTCAGATTTCTAATAAAGAAATCGCTAGTAACATTTTGTTATTTTCAACCTCGAAAAATAATCATAGTGTGCCTTGAAAGTTTAGACATATTCAAGAAAATCGGTTTCATTTTAATGCAAAATATATATTCTACAAAGGTGTTTCTATTTTAAATGGATCACGCTGTATAATTTGCATATTTTAGTTTTACATTTCAAGTAATTTTTACCAATATCCAAAGGTGGAACAGGCCTGATACTATTATAAGACACATAGTGAAGTGAAATAATAACAACAACCTAGTATATCAGATACATTATTAAGGTTACAGTCAACAGAAAATAATAAGAAACCCTTGTAGAATGCTATGTTCTTCTTTTTTTCGCACAGGCCATAAAATTGTTGATCGATTATGTCATTTTCGTACCTGCGCTTATAAATAAACACCACAGCATATTGAATTGAATCTGTATGTCGAACGAGAACGTACATAGGTACTTAATAAAACAAATGGTTAATTTATGTGAACGCGCGCCACGAATATTAACCATGGAAAAAATGCGTACGCTCCTCGAGTTCGAAGACAGGCAGGCAGGCAGGCAGGTACAATTTAAGAAAACGCAATTAACGCGCGAACACGTAACGCTGTGGCACTCTCGCGTAGCTACGCATTTTTCTACTGAAATGAAATGATAAAAACGATATTAAAAGATTGATATCTCTTTCTCTAACACCACCTTATCCTCCTAGGTAGGTACGGAACGAGTGGTAGATTTCTCTCCTAAATGTCCGAAGTGCACATAATAGGCCGTATTATTATAACAAGAAGAAATAACAACAAACATTGTGTCGTCGTCGTCAATGTCGTCTCTTCATAATATTCAAAGCCCGAGAGATCAGGACTTGAAATCCTGAGTGAGTTCGTTGAACCCCGGATGCTCCCAATTCCAGAAGGGGTCATTGGACCGACCTACCTACCGAAGGACCATTGATGATTGAAGTCCAACATTTCTAATAACAATAACAGTAATTATTTTAGAAAATCATGACCGCTGCTGCGTCGCGTTAACTTCGATTCCTTTTTTAAACTTCGTCTTCTTTGCTCGGTTCGAATTTTTTTGCCGCCAACGATCGACGCTATTAATAATATCGAAGGCGATCGAAGACGGCCAAGTCAAAGGCGGGTTGCGATGATTAATATGGTAGTAACAGTAGTTGTAGTATTTAGTAGTGTATAGTACAACGATAAAAACAACAAGCCGGCTGGATATTTACTACTTAATTCAAATATAGCCATTATTATTATAATCAGGTTACAAATGCTTATTCTTCGTGCTCGTATAATGTAATAGGTATCGATACTTGTATCAAGGTTACATTGCCTGTTACGCATGATTAGGCTGCGTATAGAATTCCAAATTTTTCTGTATGGTAATTTGCTTGTACGAGTATGCGAATCTTATGTCGTGCACGCACACTACGATCCCACATTAAATATCGTGTAGGAATCTCTCGTTTAACGCTGTTCCGAACGCAACGGTTTTAACAAACGGATATGTTGTGTTAAGTGATGTCCAAGTCCGATACCGAAAATCTCTAATTCCGCACAAGTTTATGCGCAGTACAACCACTGTAATAAAATAGAATATAATCAGTTTGTTAATAAATGTTGATGCTTTAAACAGTGAACCGATCATTGACAAGCTGTAGAATAACGCATAGTAAGCTAAATTGTAAAGCAAGAGTCGATTTCATCAAAGCTGCATCCAAGGCAACTAAAACTGGTATGGACATTGATTAAGAATGAAATCAGAGAAGACATGCGAAAATGAACTAGAGGCTAGAAGATTCAGAAAAAAAACAGGATAGGAAGGCGAATGGAAACATGGATGGAACTAATTACCAAAATAGGAACAATAAGAAACAAGGCAGTAGATGAAATAAAAATAATAGCAAGGAATAAAAAACAAATGATAGAATAATGAAATAAGGATTGGAATCATAGGTGCGATGCTTGATAAGGAAAAAGAACAGATAAAAAAGAAGAAACTTTGCGATTTTATTTAATTTTCACCTACTACAACGACGCACTTGGACCAGTAACCTTTCAATTCCTTTCTGTTAATTCTATTCCTGATGTTTCCATTTAACATGCCTTTTTCTAGTTTTGGGCAGCATATAAACGCTTTCAGAGGACACGATGGATCGCTCCATCGACATCGGACTTCAACATCACTGTATATTTGGTGATATATTTGTATCGGCACTTATGAGATAATTTATTCGTAAAACAAACGCGAATAACTACGTGAGTAATATTATTCGTTTTCTAGGGCATCGCATGATCGATTTCAGCAATAAAACAAAGCGCTAATAGTGGCAAAAGTTATAGATACTAACAAGTAAGCGTACAACTTCCTTGTCACGATCTAAATAACGCCAAAAACTGTACAACATTGCTTATAGTATATACTTTGTGCGTGTTTTCTTTTCTATCTTTCACCGTTCCTATTTTTTTTTTAGATCTACTTAGGTTCCATAAGCCTTAAGCGTTATATTATCAAGGATTAGCATGATTTAGAGTTTAGAATACAATGAGAAGGAAATAAATCAATTTTATCTAATTATCACAAGCATTAAACCGTAAAAAGTGTACTCGATGTTTATAGAAGGTGTTTTCACATTACAAGACATTCTACTGGAGTCTGTAACACAAGAATAGCACTCTAAGGTTTAGCAAAAGTTTCATGTTACATCGTTTCTCTTTTCATCATGGTAACAAATTATCTAACGTCTTTTTTTATTGAAATCGTAAATATCCAAAATATTTTCAGAAATGTCACTGGAACAATAAAAGATTAACGTACAGAAGGAATAAAAACATATATGTACATCTCTTTTTTCTTCCCCTTTCCTTAGACAATTGCCTGTTTGGATTCAACTATAAAAGCGCCTCCGTTGATTAAGACTGCCAATCTCTTTGGTGGTGTTCCTGCTTCTTCCCTTCCTGGCGGTATTCCGAATCTCCCATTCTTAAAAACGAAATTTTATAACTCCATTCTATACTGTGTAAAGAGGTCTAAATACTCAGTTCTGCATATTTTTTCTACCAAATTTTTGCCGCCGATTTTGCGGTGTCTTCAGTGTAGTTGGAATTACTTTCCTTCACAAAAGTCAAAATATACAGACATAATTCAGGCGTACATGTTAACAGTCAAAAATAGAATGTTTATTCATTATATTAGTATCCTAACAGTAGAATTAATAAAATTCTGTTTGCATCACCCATCAGTAATTTTGCCACACAGTTAAGCCAATACAATGATCCTTTTTGGAAAACTTTAATAAATCGCTAGCCTGCCCAAAAAACTTGTCCAATTATTTAAACAATATAACTTAAAAATAGTCTCCTACTCGTCCAAAAGGATCAATTCTAAAATAAAGGATGTAACGAACGAGAGTTCGTTACTTAGAGATAAGTAAAAGTAATCTTTAATAAGATAGCAAGGACTGTGAAGTAATACAACAAACACTAAAGTATCGGCACTCTCCTCACCACACCTTTTGAGAAACTTGGAACGATTGAATTATCAAATCTCGCACAACACACAAACGAAAGCGAACATAATATTAAATTAGAAAACCTCAGATTCCTCAGAAAAGGATCCACTTAGCCACTCAGCTCTGATTGATTTATTGATATAAAACGAACACATGTCCACATTTTGTACTACAGGAAAAAGTCTTTCTTTCTAGTTTCGTATATTTCACATGTTTTAGGGTATGTAACCGGTAAAACTAACCCTTCAGAGTGGGGACATAACAAAGCATGTTAGAATTAAAATCTTTTCTCACATTATTCGTCATACGGCTGACAATGGGAATCCACAAATTTCCCTAACAAACAACTAATAACTTGTGTGGTAATAAGTGTACCGATACTTTAGTGGTTGCCAAAAGCATTTAGTGTAAACATTACGATGGCTGTTCTACGGGGTTAACCTAAAAATTAAAAAATCGTATAATGACTTTCAAAAGCATGTTAGACACCATTGCAATAACATCGCATTAAGCATACACACGTAACAAAACTGGGTATTTAGATCTCTTTATCCTTTTAATCCATTGAGTACATAACCTTCGCGTCTTAAAATTTCTCGTCGTCGTTCTTATTATTCTTTATCTTCTGTTCTCTTCCTACGAGTAAGTTCCACCACTTCCGCCTTTCTTTAATAAATTTGTTAACAACTTGCATGTCATATCGTTTATTTAAGTACTCTATCCCGGGAAATGCGTACGGTAATTGCGATCAATGCACTCCTCTGTTTGACATTTTTTTTCTATTTGCATAATTTTGTTTCTCCAGATTATATTCTTTAAACAACCCGACATCCTTAAAGCTTCAAATGTGTATTTTCGTACTTCCTTAACCAGATTCCATTCACCGCTTGCATCAATTCCCATGTAATTAAACGACACTGCCTTCTACTTGGACTCATTGGACTTTTAGCGATTATCATACACTTTGATTTTGAATAATTGGCAGCAGTAATATATAATTGTATATAATAATCTATGGAGTTCGTCTTGGGTATGAGCTGCCAAAGTCATGTCAGCGTCGTAAGACATTATGTTTGGCTTATCTATCTGATGTTCTACTGACAGTTTAATTTCATAAATTAATTTCTCCATAATTCTATTAAACAACATGGGACCAAAGTATATTCCTTTTGTAATTTTGATTTCGCCTATTTATTCATGTCCTTACCCTTATCACGATTCTTCTGTTCATGTAAATATTTTTATGCTGTTTATATTCTTCGCAAGGATCACTCTCTCAACCGTATGTTTTAGCACAATTTAGTACAATTTTACTGCTGAAGATGATAGCTTAGCTATCGAAATGTAAGTCTAATGTTAGTGATGTGCTGCAGTAAGAAATTTAGAGAACAGTTCCAGAGTTCAAATATGTGATTTATGTACACATTGCTACACTTGAAAACCTTTACTCTATCTTTTACACTAGATACGTTTAATATTACGAACAATGTATACATAAATCCCCGTTTAAATATTCAACGCAATTGTTGCGCAACAGATACTTAAAAACTTGCATTCTTACTCTAGAAAAACCTACAAGACACTAAAGAAATTACAAACACTGTTGTATACACGCAATTTGTGCACATAATGTGCGTTCAGGCAACATCGCCTATGAAGACAGACACACAGCGTTACTTAGCAACAAAAGAGCACTGCCCGATGATAAGTACGCTCGTAATTACAAATCAAAATGTTTGCCATGACATAATTTTTAAGTTAAATATTTGAAATATCCGACTTAATTATTATCAATCCCTGACCTGCATCTCTAAAGCGGTTCCTCTAAAACGCCAATACGACGAACGGTACGTTAGGCGTCCTTCTACGATTTTCTCTAAGATTTTCATATCCAGATAAAATATAACAATTTCTATTATTAGAATATTAATTCAATCGATGTATTGAATTGAAATACTGCCTTGGCCAATAAAAAGCGGAGCAGCTTGGACTTTGCAAAACTTAAAACATTATTGACATAAATTTACGATGGTGACTACACTAGCTGTACACTAGCTTTAATAACTGCCTGTATAAGTTTAAGCATTGCGCTAACCAATTTTTCGCCATGAGCCAATGGAATATTTCTTACATCCTTCATTTTAGCGTTAAGCAGTGTTTTTTAAGTGTGTTTGTGTTCTTTTCGTTGAGTGTCACAAATGTTCGGGTTTAAGGATTCCAATGCCGAAGATGGAATCCATTCTCGCGCATCCAAGCTTCAGTTTTTCGAAGCCGTGTGACAGAAAGAAAGAAATAAAAATTAATTCTAAAAACGACGGGCTTATTGTCGCATTTAGAGCGTCTTCCTATGTTTGGATATTCATGCGGCCGTAATATCCGAACTTTCCCAACCACCATGTGATGGCATGCACCTACATATCATAATGCAGCCACGAAGAACGGCACCACCTTTATGAATTCCTTCGTTGACTTTACGACGTACAAGAGCACCTCTTTTTGCTTATTCTAAAAGGTTTTTCGTTGATCTCGAACAATAACAGCTTTTCTCTTGCTTGACATCCTTTTAAACCTGCACTATTTAAGCGTCCTTTAACCGTTCTAGCCGACATTTTTGGACCACCTTCTGCACTAATTTTTACAGACAACTGTAAAGAAGTTTTCTTCCTGTCCCGAAAAGAAAGCCATTGTAATGCAGGGTCCTCTCTGGCTCTTGTTATTTTGGGATGGCCATTTCCTAGTTTATTTTTATAAGATCCAGTAGATGGCTAACTAAACAGCACGACGTAAACATTTTAACTTATGAGAAATTTTAGTTTGCGAGATTCCTGTGGAACTTAAAATATATAACATACCTACATAAATCGATTTGTAACTTAGAAGAAATTAATCCTGAAAATTGAAAAGTGCTTCACACGTAGTTTTAAAATAAATTCGACCAGCGAAGTTGATGTTACATGTAATTAGCTTCACTTCTACAACTACAAAACGAACGTTAAATATCATTAAGTTCAACTTGATTAATATTAAATTTCCGTCCAAAACAAATCCCAATGTCTTTCATTATATATTACACAGTTTCAATCAAATACGTTCCATCAGAAGTTTATGTTGCCTTGAAAACATTATTAACACAAAGACACTTTCAGTGATCCATGGTTTTATTACTATCACCTCCTTGAAGCACAGTTAACTGTTCATCAACATGCGAACTGATAACTCAAGATTATATCAGATTTACGAGATAAATCCGCACTTGATTTAGTAAGATTAAATTCAAGACAGCCCATACAAGAAGCATCTTTGCATTAGACTATATGTTAGTTAATGAATAACTCAGTAGACCGTGAAATATATTATATGTTTTGAAATGAAACAATTGCGCGAGAAATAAAGAAAATTTAAATAATACCGGAAATACCCACGTAGAAACCACTTTTCAAGATTCTTCCATGAGAAGCAAGACAAACTTCAATATGGATCGCTTAAATATTCCAGAAGTGGTGCGAACTGTTTCCACTCTAACTAGTTTGGCACTGCCCGGATAAACCTCAAAAATTCGTCCTAATTTCCAATATGATGGTGGAGTGTTACCTTCTTTGACAATGACCATATCTCCCACTACCATGTTTGGAGATTTGTCTTTACATTTGATTTTTTGCTGAAACTGATTGAGATATTCAGAATATCATCGTTGCCGTATTCTCTGACTCATTTATTGTATTAATTTCCATCTCGTCAATTCATCCGCTCATCCTCCAGTAAACGTTACGGAAATACATTCAATGGGGAACCAATGAGGAAATTGGAAGAAGTTAATGCTGTGTGAGGTCTGAAGGATCGTCATTTATTGGAGTCTGAGGACGGGAATATACATGCCACCTTACGGAATCTGATGCCACTTCCTCTAGTTGCAAATATAGCTCCTGAAATTTATTCGCTGATCCTCTAAAATTGGGAGCATCATCGGTGTAGACATTGGAACTGTTGTCATACAATTAAGCCTTTCCGGTTTAAGATCCAACAACTTCTTTGGTATATAATAAATTTCGCTTTGTTAAATTGATGTCTAAATCTAAATATAAATTGCAGCAAATAATATCCTTCAATGCATTCCATTGAAGACCTAAAGTTTTGATTGGTTGCGTTCTATCGAGTTCAATTGGATCATGAGAAACGTCTGGTAAATCTTCTAATAATTTGACGTCATTTGAAGACCACTTCAGTTTTGCAGTATCATATCTTGATTTATATTAGAAAATTATTCGCTGCGTTGCTAAATTTCGTTAAAAAAGCTGCTGAAAGTATTGCGGGTGAGGAAACGTATAGTTCACTAGAAACTTTCGTAAGAAGCTAATTTGTCACATGGTACTTGTTAGAAAAGTTCCCGAAAAATACCCGTGTCGTGCAAGAACTCATACTCATTGATCACGTAATGAGAGTGCAATACTGCAATTGGCTTGAAAATCACATGAATGATGAAAAAACAGTAAACACAGATAAATATCGTAATAACCTATTGCAACGTTTTCTACACCAGTTGCATGGTGCAATTGTTGTTTTCATGTTTTTTTCTTTATGATTTCCAAATTAAAATTGAATTGAAGAAGCTACAGCATATAAACTTAATCCACCCATTACATGTCAGTGGATGCAGTCACAATAGGGCCCCACGGTGCACGAATCTTTTCAGTTTTAAGTAAGGTATGGAAAAGCCTCGGTCAAAGCTTTTGACTTTTTAGGAGTATAATCATCGGACTTTCGTTTCAAACTAACAATGAGATGTACATAATTGCAAATTCCTGTACATCGCAAAGTATTGTTACGTCTGAATCAATAATTGTTGTATAATTAAACTACAAATTATACAAATTACTTTAGGCCACTTTGCCTTGTTGACAGTAGAAAATTCGTTGCTGTAGAAAAACGGAAAATTGTAATTATTAAAGTAAGTTTAATTTTATTTTTATGTTAGCACATACAGTTTCGTATATAATTCGGATCATAACGACGGTCGTTATGGTATGCGTCTGCTAATATTTACCGCTAGTACCATAATGATCGTCGTTGTGATCCTCATTACATTTACATTACGTCACATTATTGCACACCATAAAAATAAATTAGCGTCCTTATTCGGAATCGTTTGTCCACCTTCATACAATATTATTTATTTTGTTGGAAACAGCATGAGGTTGTAAAATATACTTCATTAAGCAAACTTTGGTAATCTTGGTGATGTTTCTTCCACCACCAACCGACAAATTCCTAATACTTGAACGTTTCCCAAGTTATGTAAACCACCAATTCCATAATTACCATGGATAAGTACTTTTTTCTCAGAAAGTCTTTACGTGCGTGTACATAAATAGTATTCGGACTTACAGAAAAATTTATGTTATGTATGCGCGCGCGGATCTGGCCTAGCGTACATTTCAAGTAGGTCTTTCAGGCCCTACTCGCGATACGTACGTCGCCAGTGTCGTCGTAAAACAGCAACAACGCGAGTAACCGCAATGCCTGATGTCCGCGCCAATTGATCGTACATCCACCTGCGAGAGTGAAAGTGGTCCGTTACCCGTCACACACCTCCCCGGAGCTCAATGACCTGAACTTCTTCATCATCAACAGCATCATCGCATTATCCTCGATTTTATACGCGGTGACGGACTGGGTCATCGCGTAACTCTGAATCGCCATTAGTTTCTTTTATATGCATGCCCGCAATAAATAAGCAAAGCGAACCGGCTAATGACAGTAATTGAAAACATAATCAATTAGCGTACATATTGCAGGTGTCTTTGTACTGAACGCTTTGAGAAGAAAAAAAAGCGGCCTTATAATCGTATTACAATTACGTATCATAGAATTTATTGCTATTGCTATGGTAATTGCCATATACAGAGTCCTTAACCCTTTCCAACTCAGAGTTGCCACATCGCAACATCCGTTTTAAGTGTGTTGGGGAGTTATAGGATCACAAAATTGAGTTTATAATACAGTAACAATTTTCGTTAGATACGATAAATGACAAAGTAAGCACGCAACTACAGTTTTTAAATTTTCTAAATAAGTTTGGGGGTTTTGTTGGAGCGTTAACACTTTTAACTGAAAACTGAAAAAGTGAGTTTATTTTTTAACGCTAACTATAATCGAGAATATTTATACCGCCTAACGGCAGCATTAGCAAGGTAATGTAAGATTTTTCCAATTGCCATCTGATTTTTTGATTGAAAGTGGAAATAAAGTAATCTGTTCCTCATAAAATTCTATTTGTTAAGTATTTTTGAACTTTTCACAACAAGCACAATATATTAAAAAGATATTGTAAAATTTGTATAATTTGTATATAATATATTCAATAATTTAAAATTTCTTACAATTAACCTAGGGTTGTAATAAATTTGTTTGGCATATTTTCAAATGAATGCATCTCAGAAGCAACTAAATTCAGAGAAAATATATAAAGAGTATTTGCATTTACTGAAAGATTCAAGTACTCTGATTCAACAAACGAGGATTAATAAGAATTTTTAGAGAGAATCCCTAATTTCTTACACTGAATAGTATGAGATGTCACCATCTGTTATTTTTTGTTCAAATTATTATTACCCCAACTTGTGAAGAGCTGCTTTTCCCTTCTTGGTGCCTCTGCTTTATAAAATACAACTAGTTTGCTAATTGTGTATAATCTGCTCTTTGTGTTTTTTGCTGAATGTCTTGCATACTAGCAGTTGTTTATTGGTGTTGTATGTTCGTACTTCTACAAAGAAAACAGGTAAATACTCCCAACGTGTTTAATAACAAGGTAAAGGAATAAGTAAAAATACAGTAACGTAAAAATAATGAATGACAACGTCGCACCGGCAGCGCTGAGAGCAGGTGCAACTGCAAGTGCATAGAAAATAGAGGGTACACCATGAAACGAGAATCACAATCAAATTCTGTTTCTTAACATTCACTACCTTTTCTCGTATGTCATTCGCTATTCATATTTTTCATTTTCGTGCAAACTTGATGCTAAAATTTTACTTTGAAATTTTGTGTTTCCGAAAAGATGATTCGCTTTTCGTTGCTATTGAAAATTCTATCGTTTTAACAAATGAACCTCGACAACAGCAATACATTTTGCCTTGGCTTCATACATTTAAACAATAGTATAAACGGCACATCATAAAATGCCTAGAAACAGCAGCCAAAAAATAATACTAAGATAGCCTTTAATCATTTACGACTAAAGCAATATAAGCAGAGAAAAGACAGACTAGTCACGAACATGTTTCTGCCTACCTATCATCAGTATGTTTCCGAGAGTGTTTTTACTTCGCTTTGCATCGTTGTTTGTTTCACAATTAATACACAACCTTCGAAACAACGAGCCTGACTTGTTTCATCACAACATTCCAAAGTCTGGCTTATCGAATGTTGTGGTATTAACAGCGGCACACGGTGAAGTCAAAACACTCGGAACCACGCAGATGACCACGGGTACCCAGAAACATGTCCGTGAGTAAATGCTTCCATCAATACCACGAGAAAGCTATTTTAATATTATTTTTTGGTTAGTATAAACAAGTATTTGTATTTATTTTAACTAATAAAATGCGTACTTCCTTAAAGATATTAATATTAAATTTAAATATTAAACGATATTATATTAAACATATTTATACTTCTTATTATCGTTCCCCTTTTGTTCAAAGTTACGATAGATACCAATCTGAAAAGCTCACTACTATGATCTAGTTGTCTTTGCCACCGTAATTGTCGTAAAGTTTTTTAAGAAGTTCGTCAACATCGATGTAACGCTTTCGATCCGTTTTCTTTTTCTTCTTCGCTATTCTCGATTGTTTTTCGATGATTTGAGTGATTTCGTTCAAGCATAACTGTGACGACGTGATCTGAATTTCGAACTGGTGCCGATGGACAGCTAAGGCTCTCTAATAGAGTGGAAAAAAGCTGTTTGTCCTAACAATTTTAGGTTTGCGTACCGCTGACCACGCCAAGCGAAGTGACATAAATTATTTTACTCAGAAAAAATGAGAACGTTATCGAACCCAAATAATTATTTACAAAAAAAGGTGACAATGCAAAGATGCAGAAAGATTAGATGAAAAAAAATTATATAGACAAATTTATGTATGTAGAGAATCATGATCGTTCGTGATTTTTATAAATACATCCATCGTTTTTGTAATTCTAATGTAATAATTTGATACCACTTTACCTGTACTTCATAGATCTGCCCTAGTTTTGGATTTCTGTTCGTTGGAAGTAAAGAAAATTACAAAAAGAAAAAAGGTATCAAGTAAAGCCAGCACCTTCGAAATGTTAAATTTTACTTTGTAGGTCCTATTAACACACCTATGTTTCCACATTACTCGAAAGCGAACAAAACTATTTTCGTACACAAGAGGCACGAAAAACACATGAAATATAACTATGGAAGTTGCACTAATTGATCTTTCTACGCCTTTTGACAGGGTAGATCACATAATATACACAATAACTGAGATCAAGAGGAAACTGCACAAGTTGGCTCTTGTCGTACATAAGTAGTAAATGCCGAAGTTGCGGCTTCATTATTATTCATTGACAGTGTTCAAACTATGAAATATGTACTGCATACATATTGCATGCCAAACACCCAATGTACATAACATCAAAAAATCAAAGAGGTCAGCAAGAACAGTTGAAGTTACTATGTGGTTAACTGACAACAATAATTTAGAAACGATCCCGAAAAATCTAAAATTGCTCGCACTTCATCACTAACTGCTAGCATTAAGGAGCTCCTGTTAATGCATCCCGCGTAGAAGTCAATTCTTTCAAACTACTTTAGGCCAAAACTTAATTTTGGAAGACCACAAGTGCCATCAACCAGGAAATACCAATACGCGCTGACAACCAAAACCAATTTAGTAGCTGAGTATCTAACACAAAAAAGAATATTATGTTGGGAATGTTGATGATGATATCTACGAAACATACTGCGTTAGACACGTATATAGCCATTAAACCATATTTTGTTGTCAACTGATATGTGCAAAGACAGTCTTTTTTTATAATAATTTCCCTAATATAGATATCATATGATAAGCACTACGCGGATCTTTGAAAATAACAATTCTTGTAGTTGGTAGTTCCCTGCTGTTCACCAAAATCCGCTTTCTCCGAATAGAAGCCCTCTACAACCTACTATGCTGTCCTGTAACATCAAGATAATGAAGAGCGATAATTTACAGTACGTTCTGCAAAATTAAACAAGTTTTAAAACGTTTACTGGTTAGAAATACAAGTTTCAATGGCGGAATAATTTATCATCTAGTATGATCAGAATTTAGATAATTAGATAATAGAAAAATAATAAAGAAAGATGTTTACCTACACCAAATTGTGACATATTACCTTATAGAATTTACGAGTAGACGGGTAGATAACAATTTCGTAGCAGAATTCCACAAATCGCCCGATCCTGAATCAAGAAACTAATTTAAGAACTCATAATAATTTTATGACTCATGAATGCATAAATTCAAAACGCAGTAAGAAAAGGCAAGGAAATCGTGTTGCGACTACAGTGTTTAAAGAAAACGTGGGCTTGGCAATTGAAGAAGACCCTTCCAGTAGCGCAACAATATTATCGTATCAATCCAAGGTTTCTAGATCAATTCAAGAACTATAATCTGCACAACTTTCAGCAAACTTTAGAGAAGACTATTTTCGCCAAATGGAATTCTGCGAATACTGGATAAACAGAACTAATGAAAATCCAAATATACTAAACCTAATTCCTTTCTTTGACGAGAAAACGTGTATGCTCAGTGGAAGCGTCAAAAGTCAAAACACTAGAATATGGTGGAAAGTAAATCCTTATTTCTTTCCAAAAACACACTCAGTAGCTCCAAAAGGTGAACCTGTTGGCAGGAATAGTTGGAAATCATATTATTGAGCATTTTTTTATAGAACGGTCATTGAAGAGGCAAAAATACCTCCAGGTGTTACCTGACACAATTCTTCCAGCTATATAAAGAACTCCAGTAAATAGAATAATTTTTCAGCACGATAGAGCTCCTCCTCACAGTACACGAGAAATTACAGAATTTTTAAACTTTTTTATTTTTTTTATTTTTCACTTTCTTCATTGATGGATTGGGCGATTTGGACCTATAAAATGTCCAGCTACAAATCCAGATTAGACACCCTTGGACTTCTTCTATTGGGCTTATCTGGTTACTAAAGTGTTAATAATATTAGAGGCAGGCCTCGAAATTTAGAGGAAGTGAAAAATAGTATACCTAAAGTTTCTGGAATCAGTGTCAAACAGCTGCAAAATGTTAAAAAACGTTTTCAAGATGGCTTCACTAGACTATATATATATCTCCTGTTTCTTCTTAAACACAAGAACTTGTCCGGAAGGGGAAATAAAGAGTTCTGCCTTTTCACGTCACGTAACACAATTCATTTTAATTTAGTAGTACCCATTGACAAAGTCTACTAATTAAAAAAAAGAAATGAAGATTAACTAAAAGTGTCTATTATCCTTTTTATTTAAAATATTAGTGATTCTAACGTTATAGAGCTTGTTAAATCTTGTAGAACATGCTGCAAAGCGCAAATGTGCCAAAAATTATCCAAAAATCTGAAGTGGTAAAACCATTATACGAGATGAATTTTTATTACGCGACCATTTCCTACATATGAGGCATCTATAAGAAAATGCACGATACATCTTCTTAGTACGTTCCTGCGAAATATCTATAGTTATGAATTGCCAAGTACATACACCTACATTTGGAAACAAACATGCTTATCTGCATTTAAAGATAAAAAATATCAATAGACTAATCAATATTCGTGTGTGGAAACCTGTTTGTGTACGTACAACGTACTTCTTTGGCAACGAAATTAAGTAACTGCAGATTCCACATACGGTAGCAAAACCGGTAACAAAATTTCGAAAGTGTCTATAAATATATGCAAAAATAACCTCGAGGCATAATAATACGCGTTAAAAACGCTGTTTTAATTGCAGCCAACTTTAAGTTATTAACTAAGTACGTATTATGTATTACGTTACGAGACGAAATTCCATATTGTATACTTTAAACAAAGATTACGTCGTGTTCTTTTTAATTCAGTGCTAATAGAATTGAAGTTTCTTACTGCTAATAATTTACGACTAAGAATCGTAACGGATCTGAAAAGGTCAAGACAACAAAAAGAACCTTCACAATTTCAAATGGTTGTATCGTCAAATACAAACAATAAATTATATGCACAGACAATAATAACCGAAATTGTCAATAATATACGCGCCATTTTCAGTATAGCCAACGTGATATCATTTCAAGATTTATGGTATGTATGGTTTTATTACCGCTATATTTGTCATTCAATGTATCTTACAACTATCTACGAGCCATATACAACTTCAGCAATGTCAACATCTGAATGCTCAATTCTGTCAATTAATACTTGTTTGAAATCTATCTTTTCGTTAAATATCCATAAACTGTACGACGCTTTACGATATTAGTTGTAAGTGATAGTTTTTAATTACTGCGGCTGATTACAATTGCTTAGTGAATTTACAGTTTTTTCGAATTTTTAATTGTAACACTTAACATCGAGATTCATAAATATTAAACAAATACATTTTAAAATGTTGTGTATTAGAAAAAAACAGCTTATCGAAAGTTAAGTAAAGAAAAAAATGTATAAGGTTTCAGACTATTAAAGGAATGATATGCCCGATATATAGAGTTTTTTCAAAGAAAAAAGCAATACGCGGTTCAACTTAAATGTTAGATGTCCTTCCTTATAATTAAGGCAAGTACAACGCTTATTAATATAACATATTTCTAAGACGCAATGTACAAAATAATTTGTTCAATGTCAAAAATGTTAATTTTGTCAAAATCAAAGGAGTGATCACATTGCAAGAAGTGATTGTTTAATTCATTTTTTTTTAATTTATGAGACGTTTGGCAATTATAACAATCCGACAATACAACAATCGACAATCTTAGCAATAACATTAGATTTGCTACCGCTATTAACTTCTTCCGCATTTCGTCGTGTGTCAAAACTTTCGCTCGATGTTTCGCCGTTCATGCTGACAGCTTCTTCAGGATAACTGAACTGATTCTCCGTTGTCAGACATTCTTATATACGCCGTTAGTGCGTTCAACCATGGAGTTTCCGCTCCACTGAACGTGACGATTCTGCGTAATAGACTCTTCTACGTGTTGCTAAGGTGATACCCTTCTTCTCTGTTGACGATCTTGTTCTTTTCTATGTTTATGGCTTCCCTGATGAATCTTTCTCCGTAGTTCTTAATGGTCACTTTTATGTTGTTGAAGTCCATTTTATATCCATTGTCGTGTATATGTTCTACCACCGGTGATTGCTCGATTCTTTTAAATCTTGCGTCCCTTTCGTGTTCCTTTATTCTTACCACAATAGCTCTTCCTGTTTGTCCGACGTAACACTGCCCGCATTGACATGTTATCTGATAGATACTTTCTGTGCGATTTTCGTCTATCCTGTTCTTAGCGGTCGGGAGATGCTGCTGGATTGACTTTGCAGTCCCGAAACGTACTTGTATGTCGTGTGTCCTCGGGATCCGTCCTACCTTTTCAGTGTCTCCCGCTACGTATGGTAAATAGGCCATCCCTCTCTGCGGTTCTGTAATCATCTTTAGAGGCATCTTCTTCTTAGTGGCTCTTCATAAGTCAATGTCAGTGTAACCATTCTTCTTCAGTGCTTTCTCCAGATGTATCTTCTTGCTGGATAGGTGTAGCTCATCACTGATGGTTTCGGCTCTACATAGTAAGGTTTTAATTACCGTCGTCTTCTGCAAAGGGATGATGGTTCGATCTCGCATGTAGATATCTATCGGTGTGTGTCTTCTTTCTAAATACTGTGTGTTGTAGTACTCCCTCTTCTGTTCTCTTCTCTCTTCTCTCACCATTACATCCAGCAAGCAGATTTCCATTTTCTTCTTTCTTCATGGTGAATTTAATGGCTGTGTGCTCCGAATTCTGAAGAAACGCGACATACTAATACGTTTCGGGACTACAAAGGTCAATCCATCAGCATCTACCGACCGCTAAAGACAGGACAAACAAAAATCGCGCAGAAAGTATCTACCAGATAATATGCCAATGCGAGCAGTGCTACTTCGGACAAACATGAAGAGCTATCGCGGTAAGAATAAAGGAATACGAAAAGGACGCAAGATTTAAAAGAATCGAGCAATCAGCGGTGGCAGAACATATACACGAGATTGGACATAAAATGGACTTCAACAACGTAAAAGTGCTAGCCACCACCAAGAACTACGGAAAAAGGAAAGCCGTCAACAGAGAGGAAGGGTATCACCTTAGCAATACGTGGAAGTGTCCACTACGCAGAACCGCCACGCTCAATGGAACGGAAACGTCACAATGGAGTATATAAGAATGTCTGACAACGGAGAAGCAGTTCAGTTATGCTGAACAAGCTGTCACCATGAACGACGAAATGTCGGGCGAAAGTTTTCTTACACCGCGAAACCCGGAGGGAGTTAGTAGCAGTAGCATTTGTACCGGCCGTGAAAGCCTACGCAGTGTTATAACATTAAATTTCTCCAAATCATTCAAGCTGTCTTTGGTGTTAGACGAGAAGTTTTGTAAAGGAAGTTGCAATTCTTAAATTGTTGTATCCCTTGAACAAATTTGGAATCATACTACTAAGATTAGATATATACTGAATTTTTTGAAGAACTGGTTGAACTGTGATATATGTGACAGGGTCACCCAAGGTATTACTATTAGGTCTAGGAGAAGAATGCAATAACTTACTAACAAGCGAACTTCGATAATTGTTTTTTCTTAAAATTTCGTGAAGTAGTTAAAAGTCCTTATCTCACTAGGATATGAAATATTAAAAATACAATGTTTTAATGCTTGGATTGATGGTGAATTTGTATTTAAAGGGATTTCGAATTAAAGTAATTTAGTTCACAATACCATACTAGTTTGATGCAGTTGTTCACATCTCTAGTAACTTTACTGTCTAGAAAAGGAACACTTTATTCAGCTTTTGTTTCAACAGTCAGCTTGTTAAAGCAGTTAAATACATCTAAAGTAGTTTGTAAGCCACGAAAAGGTGGTCTGCAAATTGAAATATAAAAAGAAAATAAAAAAAATCACGATTTCAGCAATAGAAGGACTAATGCCCATAGAATAACCAACTTTTTGAGGAAGAGAATACTTATTGTTAAAGCAAGAATCAGCTGAATTGATTAAAAAGCAATTATTTCTGAAAAGAGAGGTAAGGACAATATTGTGAGATTAAATTGAAATTGTCAGATATGTTAGTAAGTACTAAGTCAATCAGGATGTTGGTGAAAAGTGAAACAATGTCGAAAGAAGCCAACACAAAACTAGCCGATAATTGAAAGTTGTTAACTTTAGAAGCAAAAGGGAAACTGTCTCCGACTCTAAAGGTGTTGAAGTCTTTAAAAGCGAGATCTATAATATTTGCAACAAATGTAGAAATTACAAAATACAAGAAATAATTGGTCCGAGGGTTTTATGAATCTTAACGAGTCCATAGTATCTGGGTGCCACCCCTATATAATTTGTTAAAACCTTAGTCACTTCTTTTTTTTTAATTTTTAATTTAATCTAATGAATGTAGGTTTAGGGTCCCTAGGTAAGAGGGGATAGATTTCAGTGTCAGAGAGACTTTCCCATATAAGGCTCTGTTTAGAGCTACAATGACATTACTTTTATCAGGTCTGGTAATTAAAAGATTAGAATTTTGTTTTAAAAACATTTTTGTCTCTCTTCCCAAAGAAGCACTAATAGAGGTAAGCATATTCGCTAGGTTCTGAGAGAAATTCGTAACCAAGTAAGAAAAAAAAAATAAACGAACCATCTGCAATTATAAATAGAGGTAAAAGTTACAATAGATTCTTTGGGGATAAGCAATGATTTCGTTTCTTACCTATATGTCTTCACCTCCTTGTTGCGAAGAGTCAAGCACAGTACGAATACTGAATCGGCATTGTGCCGCGTCCACCAGAAAGAAAACCCTGTCACTTAACCCTGGTAGGACCCAAACGTCCAGCGCCTAACTCTGTCACAATTTCCAAAGTATAACTCGACATTTTCAGGGTGACTTCGTCAAAAACTCGTTACAAAAGACGCGGAAGTACACAGCTGTTGATTTTTATAATATTACTTATTTTTAATCAATTCGTTCTTTTCTGCCAAGTGTTGAACTTTCTGTCAACGTTGATTCTTAACTGCTTAAAAATTAGCTCAGTATGTATGTATATGGTTTTTAAGTAACAATTATGATCCTGTTCAAAAGTCAATTACTCGAACACTTCACTTATATCTCAATAGTTAAACTATGGTACGATAGTTTAACTATTGAGATGTAAGTCATCAGCAAAACCGAAAGCTAAAAGTGACCTATTTGTACATTTAAAATACAATAGACTAACCGTTTCTCGTTGTTTTTATAAATTTTCTTGTCTTCATAACAATTTCACTTTAAACTGCTGCTTACGTGTTTAATTAACTTTTATTATCAACATTATAACTCTTTCCAAGCACATATAAGACGACATTTGATGTCGAATTCCATGCGAACCAGGTGCTCTTTGCACCTGATCTTTTTATTTGTGGCTATATTTACTTGATCAAAATGTTTAGATGATATTTTATAAATTCCTGATTTTTATAATGTTATCTACATGGCATATAAGGTTTTCTGTTTTGGAGATTATTTAATAAAAAAAAGACAAATTTTAAGTATTTTTGAAGACCTTTCGTGTATAACAGGGTAATTTAATTCATTGATGATCCATAAATTGAGATTAGTGATAATTGGAAAAACTCCACCGCATTATTCTACGCATCTTCACCGTTGGTTCAAAATAAACATTTACTGACAAACAACACATATCTACTTGAACGGTTTTTATTTCAAAAATATATGCTTTCTCCTAATAACGGCATATTCCATGATGCTTCTGGTACAAACTTCTCAGTAAGCACATAAATTCACTTTATTCCAAAAATACTTCGACTCACTCACTTCATCGACCGATCTTCACCAACATTAACGGTATTCAATACCCTTTTTTTGATTCCTCTGATGAAAATTCACAAAATTCTTTTCCATCACTATATCTGCGCTCCATGGTTGCCACTTTCAATACTAACTGTAATATAAGTCTTAACCTTGAAGAACGCTCTTTGAAGAGCGATTTATCCTCTAACCTTTACAAGCCTCAAATTGATTATAGAACCTTCTGACTGACCTTGATCAGTGCACATGTAATATGGAATCCAGCCTCTAATTTTGACAAGCCACAAACGATTTATTCTCTGACGTTGGCACGCCTCACTGACTCTTTACTATTGATTAACTTCATATTGTATACCCAGATTCAAATTGAAAATATCTTATCCTGGAGGGTTTGTCCTTTCATATGCCTATCGCAACAACCAAGCTTACGTTCGTATCGTGATAGCTAAAAAACATTTTTTTTTCTAAAATTTCCTTTGATTTGCATAATAGTGGTTTATTTATTGCTTCTTATAACCACCGCAATTATTTGTGACATAAACAAATAAACTCCGTTTCAATCCTATGCAGCAAATTGTAAATTACACCCATCACTGAACCATAGTCATACTTGCAAAAATAAAAAACAAAGCAGTCATAAAAGCGTGCATAAGAGTATAGTGTATATCTTGACTCAGAAGAATTACGCCAGTCATGTAAATACACCGAACTATAATCAACGGTTTCAACACATCGTATTAAAACGCGTAAGTATTAGTATTATAGGTTTGCTTTATTAGTGGTTCGTTTGAACATGTTCTTTCAACGTAATATAAATCAATATATATGCAGTTTTATATGCGCGAATGAGTCACAGTACATGAGGTTCGTGTTAACACATTGTAAAACACTACCTACCGTTAATATCATTAATTTGTTATAAAGCTGTTTTTATACTCTCGTTGGGAAACCTTTAATTGCCTTTTACGAGCGTGCTATATGTTTTGGTTTCGATTTTAATTAACGTTTTGCTTTGGATAAGGCACTTTACCAACTGAGTAGTAAATTGAGATCAAGTGCCAGACGTTCTTTTCAACATTCTTTTTGCCTTCTCGATCGACACCAAAACGTGATCAAATAATTTTAGTGTGTTACAAGCTCTGTTACAAATTAGTATTGTTATAGAGATAAAGCACTAACATTAATTCAAAATATGAGAAAGAAGACGGTACTTAACATCAAAATAACTGAAGGAGTAATGAAAATTTGAAATGTAGGCACAATTTATGTAACATCCAATGTGTCGATTTTCTTAGTTATTTTTCGAGATATCTGCCACTCAATAGGCGCCTGGTTATGAAACCATGTTAATAATATTATTCAATAATGCTACCATAGCAATGGGTCCGCACTATCTATCTTTGAAACTATATCTTGAATAGCCCAAGAAAGTCAACTCCAAGATTATTACTGGAAACCCACATTTCTGAGCAAAGCGAAGTAAAACCACATTCAGATTGTACAAACATTTTCTGTTCCTAAAAAAATTGCTTCTACACAAGCCGCTCAAGTTTTATTACAAATGATGGAAGTAAGCCCTTCTATTATCTTTCTTATGTATGATGAAACTACATTCCGAGTCATTGGAAAGTTAATGAATACAAGTGTATAATTTGAAATACGGAGAAGTTCCGTGAATTAAGAGAAGAATTAAGCACTTCGAGATTCTCTTCTAAGGTTAGCGTATGTTGTTCTGTTTGGAAATGTGAAATAATCGTCTGTATTTTTAAGTAATTCTACCGTTGCAAGTGCTGCTTACTGGGACGTGTTACACAATTTTTTAGAAACCTCTGAATATTATATAAAATGGTTAGTTTTAGCAAGATGGCGCAACCCCCTCCATTTCACAACATATGTTCAATAACACATGTTGGCAGAAGTTGAATTAAGCCCGAACATGACGCGATCTCACTCCATATGAGTTTTGTCTACGGAGAACAGTCAAAGAACGCGTCCATGCCACAAAAAATAATAATCTCAAAAATCGCTTAAGAAACATTACCTCTGTGTCGATATCTTGGGTGGTAGACAATCTGCATACTTCCACTAACAACCAAGCGGATCGCAGTTGAAGTTATAAACTGACAAATATGGAGACGAAAGAGACGCAGCCTTGCGATTACGATCAAACAGCTGTGTACGCTTAACACTACGTTGGGTACCGAAAATATTTGCTTCCGTTCGTGTACACAAAGAAAATACCAACTATGCTAGTAAAAAACGCACTCAAATAAATTAAAAGTGGACTGAGTTCGGTGTTGTTCAATAATTTTATTCATAAGATTCTACAAGAATGTAAACCATTGAAAAAATCCAACAAAGGATACAATAATCTAAAACCAGCGAAATTAATAAAACGTATATTCCAAGATGATTTAATAATTACAACTCATGGCGAATATCGGCTACACAACAGGACTGAAGGTGTTATTTCAAAAAATAGGGAATGAAATTGAATGGTGCAAACAAACGTCGTGATGATATCTAAAAGAAGATTTGAAAATAATAATATTTAGTAGGTATCATAGTTTAAATACTTAGGAGTACCAATAAAAAAAAAATTAATCAAATAAAAATAAAGCGTAGACCTAAATAAACCAAAAGAAACATGGGACAATGAAATGGAAACATCCAATTAAAAACATTTATTTGAAAGAAATCACTGCTTTGGAGGCCATGGAGGGTCTCCCTCGCTTGAGCTTTATATAAAGACAGAAGTTATGGCTGCGATAGACTGAAAGCCAACAAGTTGCAGGACACACTAATATTACGGGGATGGTCATGAACGAACCCGTGTTAAAAATGCTCGCGTACAGTATGGTGCCTGAATTTATTTTTACTAATAAATTGAAAATTTCTATACCGACTAAGAACTGGGCACGAATGCTCCTGATGACATTCACGAATGGAACACAATTCGATTAAGGAGACGATATTTGTGGACTGAGCCCTAAACCCTCCTTAAGCCCGCGAAACAGTTTTCCATGTAGAACTATTCCAATTGCAGCGTATGCTGAAGCTATCGCAAAGGCAGGCTACACAAGGAAGAAAATAACCATAATGACTGATAGTCGAAGAGCTATCACGGCAGTTATGAATCCTATTACTAGGTCAAAACTAGTAAACCATTGTAAACAGACCCTCGATATACTGGCAGGTAGGTTATCTTCGATCTAGGTGCCGATACATGTGGATATTAAGAGCAACATAATGGCCAACGAACTATCCAAGGAAGGTTCTAAAAAGCAATTCATAAGATCAGAGCGCGTATGTATCATCACAAGGGACTCAGCTAGAAGAGAGATGGTCTTTGTTAGACAAAGAACGTGTAAAGAAATGGAACTAAAGGACTAATAGGAAATTGAGATACTAAGTTTTCTTTTAACCCAATTAGACGCAAAAAGAGAGATCAAGATCATTATCGAGTTAGTGACCGGATACTGCCTCCTGAAAATGCATTTAAATAACATACGTGTGTAAAAAATACGAATTACAAGAAGTAACGAGTTCGCATGTAAGCTGCACATGTGAGGAACTAACAGTCCCCAGGAAGAAACATTTCGGAGACGATTTAGTAAAGCCTTCGAAAGTGCTCAAATATTCTCTGGGCAAGAAAATGCCTTTTATAGAGGACACTAAACTGATTGGATAGATATGAGAATTCCATTGGTGACTCTACAAAAAGTATCAAGCTCAAGTGCCTGAACTACTGTTGCCCAGTCCAAAAATACGAATGAAAATGAATGCATTAAACCATACTAAAATCGTTATTAAAACAAATACAAATATTTGCAATTACTAATATTACAATGCTTAAAATGCTTTTCGTCATCTTATTCACTTCGTGAACTTATTATTAGTCCATTTTCTCTAATAAGGATATTAAAGTGGAAGTAGATTGATTTATTTAATTAAAAGGAACTACTATATTTCAAGCATAACCAATGTTATTAAAATTAGTTCGTATAGTAATGTGTTGCTACCATGTAACTGTAGATATGAAATATGCAATATTACTGCCATTACGCGTTCAACTACTGGTAAAACAAAGAGAGCAGCAAGAAAATCGTACCAGGATTTGTATACTCGGCCATCATCGCACAGCAGGTGTACTCGCCAAACAACAGTCATTATACTCTCTTCTCTTCAATGCGAAATATTTTTTTATCTTCCACGGAGAAGCTATCTACCAAAACGTACGCCGGGTACGGAGTGGTACCAAACCGAACGCTTTTCGGTAAAAAATTACCTTTGCGAAGGAGTACGTTTTATGCGCCGCGTGAATGTTAAAGCAGGATAAAGTAAAGCGTTACGTATGGAAATATAAAATAGATAAGCATGGTCCACTGACCCACTGACTACCTATATACCAATTTGTGTTTTTTTCTTCTTCTACTTCTTTTTTCACTCCCACTTCTATTTTTGGGGAGAGGTTCAACGACCTCGCGACAACCTTTCCACTCCGAAAAGAAACCTTCTACCTCTACTATAAGGCTGCCTACCTTTAGAAATCACTATACGACAACGCAACAGGCATCAGCACGGAGAGAGAAGAGAAATTGTATTACAAATAAATTCTCGGCTAATTTTCGATCCGTATCTATGTAATTAATTTAACAAACGGTCGTAAATTACCCACGCTTACCGATGGCTTAATCATTTCAACCGTGAAATTTTTTTCTGCCCGAATAAAACAATAATTATATATCATAAATAATACGCATTTAGCGAAATTGTAATCGATTGTATAAATTTTTTTATTCGGATTTCTAAATTTGTTATTGGTATTTAACATTATTTTACAGTATCTCCGCACATTACCGTACCCATCGTTAGGTATTGTTAGATCATGGTATCTACACGTTTGTTGAAATATAATTAAAGGATGCTTTCATGGAAATGTCAATGTCATTGGCACCAGGTGAGTGACGATCACCCATGTGCGGGCCAAGAGCGTGTGTCAGAACGATCCTTGTTTCTGATCCATTTTTAATTCTTCACCGGCTTTATAGCCTCGGGTCTCCGTCTCCCTGCCCCTGGCAATCTGGCATCTTATCTCCATTCAACGATAATCCAAGGGAAACGGCAATATTACCTATCTTTTCTTCACGTCGTAAATTGAAGGGGTGGGTTCAAAAACTAGACAGTTCCAGTTCCACAAATTTGTGGGAAATAAAACCAAATCTTTAAGAAATTTCAGAGATCTATTATATCGTTTTCATGCCTCGATTCTGAAAATATATGTGCTAAGTAATGTATGTATGTTTGTAGTTTTATGTGGTATTTCAGTCATGGAGAAGGAGAAAACTTTTTTCTTGATTGTACTCACTGCTTGCTTAAAAATAAATTTCACACATTTGGTAACTCTTGTCAGTTTAATTTCAGATACAATTAAAAGCAAATACATTATATACATTTATTTTCTTAAAAAAACAACTCTTACACTAAAAACGATATTATTACTATTATTATTATTATTATTATTATTATTATTATTATTATTATTATTCGTCTTCATCATTTTCGACGTTCGTCAGCTTCTGCAGCAGCCAATTTTTGGTAATATCACATTTTAGCCTTTCCAACATGCCCCATTATATCCTTTAGCTTTTCATTTTTGAGAAGGATACAATTTATCGCTTGGTCCCGGAAACAGTGACTTTGCAGATTTATTTAGTTGATCAAATGATTCAGACAAGAAAACACTTGTCAGATCAGAACATTTCTTTGTGTTCTCTCTAAATTCTATTATTATGTACCTTGGAATTGGAATTTTGAATCTTCGTTATTTTTTTATATTATTTTCCTTTAAAGAAAAATGAAAATTTTCCTTTGTAGTTTTAAATCATCTCTCGTTTAAGTTATTTAACGAAAAACGTCTTACTGGTATTTTGTACCATTCGTTTCCAATCTATTGAACAACAGATGTCAGCAGTTTCGGTCAAGAACGGTCTAGAGCAAGGAACTTTGATTGAAATTTAATTGAAATAGTATGAAATATTACATATCATAATTGAGCCTGATTTTTGGCAAATGCTATCGATAACAAGCGAGCGAAGGAAGAGACGACAATCTGGCTCTTTTAGTTCAAATCGAAGTTGAGTGGAGGCGTATTTAGCCAGGTACACAATTTTCAAAGCAAATTCGGTTGTTTTAGTGTTTAAATTTCACTTCAAGTATAGAAGTTAATTTAAGTTTTGATACGCGTGGTTTAATTAACTTGCTTAACAAGTTACCAGAAGACGCGATAAACGTTAAAGTTTGTGGCTAGCTTTTACCGTAACAATTTAATTTTTGTAGTTTGTTTGCTATTTATTTTTATTTAAAGTGCCGAAAGAGGGGAGAATTCCAAACCTATGACAGCGAAAAATTCCTTTTTAATTGAGGGAAAGCAATTACTCATAGCTTTATAACTTTACAATACACACATACGTAAGTTTGAACGTGCTAATCGTATTTTACTGGATAAACAAACTATATTTTATAAATTATGAGTAAGAAAAAAATTAGTGGCATTGTTTATGACTATTTTAATTTACATATTACTAATTATTCATTTCCTCAATACACAGCGTGTTCGGGCGAATATAATTCCTTTCCTGAATAATTTAGAGAAAATAATAAAAAATGTTTGGAAACAAATCCTGCATAACATAAAATTATGTTACGGCATACAAATTTAGCTTTTTGAATGCAACACACTCTGCATTATTACGTTTCTTCAACATTCCCTATACTTAATTAGCTCGGTTCTTAAGATGCTCGAGAAAATTTACAATTTTTAAGAAATGATGTTTCTTTAACACTCCATGTCTTAAACATATTATTCGATCGATTAATTATTGGAGTTTCCAGCGGCGCATTCTCATTTTAAAGACCTCAGACTCAGCACCACTTTTAGCAAACATTGCCTAGTAAGTACGTAGCATAAATAATAAATAGCGAAAATAAGCAGTCAAATGTTAATTAGAGATTAGCATAAAGCGAATAGATTTATTCAAAGAATTGCATACTAAGTTTATTTAGCAATAAGAAAGAAAATAAAATATACTGAAAGTTGTTTAAAAAAATATGCAATTTAGATAAACAAAACTGTTTATGAAAAATCCTTCTAGATGAGTTTCTGTCCAACACATATTTCGTTGCAATACAATCACGTAAACGATCATTTCGAAGAGATGTTAAAATTATATGTATAAATTAAATTTTACGTACCATTTTCAATTAACATCTTTAGAAAAAGAAGAACCCTTCTTGTACTACTTGACTATTCGAATGCTAAACTACGACATGCTGCAATTACTGCGCAATTCTACACTATATTGGGCTAAATGATCATGCATGTTGTTTCTTCGAGCTTTTCTTTGCTTAGCAATGTCTGTGTGCTCTAGAATGGGAAAACTTCTTCTTTACCACTTCGCTCAGAGGTAGCACAAGGATACATTACGGGACCTTTTTTATTAGCAATCTACACCAGCAATATCTTCACAAATATTACTTGCCAACAATACTCAGCTTTGAACCCGACAAAATACACGCAATTTAATGAAGATATTGACATCCTAACCAATTTAAGTACTGAGCACTATCTAACGATAAATTGCCGAAAAATGTACTCTCCAGCTCCTTACCCAAGAGGAAATGGAATGATCGATGATTGATATGGCCACAATTATGATAAAAACAAACAACTTATTCCTGTTGAAACAACCAAGAATTTGGGTGTTCTCTTTGACACAAAATTAAGATTTACAGGTCATGTTAATATGATGATATGAGCAGCTTATTGTAAGCTCGAGGTCCTATATGACTATAGAGAGTGTCTTGGGCAAAAACTTCACAGTCTTCTTTGCAACAGCTTCGTCCTATCACATTCCATCTATTGTGAGACTGTATAGTACTTCCATTGACGCTTTGGATATGCAAAGAACACAGCGCTTGCAGAACTTGTGTCTTAGGCTGGTGTTTGGAATCATGACATACAGCAGAATTACCTCTAGACTGAACAAGGTTGGATAGTTTAACAAGCAGTACAGAAGAACTCTACACGCAATGTGTTTCTATAATCAAATTATGACTCTGGGGCAACTTGCTTACTTGTTCAACAAAATAGACTTCCGTACACACAATCACAATTTAAATTTGCAGTTATCACCACCTCTCTATCACTTTGAACTTTTTAGACGCTCTTTCACAAATTAGATATTTCCTTTATATAATTATCTGCTGGAATATTTCAAATTGTTGCACCTGACATTATTTATTTATTCTTTTACTTTTGTATGTGCACATGCTGCATAATCTACTTATTTATTATACTACCTGAAAGTGTTTATGTACGCCCAAATTTTATATACAGGGTGGCACAATAATGTAGCAAAGCTCGATATGTCTGCTGTTAATAAGGATGTTAAAATAGTTTTTACTAAAAATTGAGGACACCTCGAAACATTACTTTAAAATTAATTTCATTTATACAGGGTATTCCATAATTTCATTAATTTAAATTTTGGTTAAACTCAACTCCCCCACATTCCCAAAACAGGCTTTCATTACGTTATACCGGGTATTTGAAAAGTTACGGTCAATTTTATTGTAATAGCATGATAAACTTAACCCGTATTTTGATAAATAATGAATACTTAATTGTTTTAATGCCACCACGAGTTTAGGAATATACTCTTACTTTGATCTCAACTGTAATTTACTTTCTTAAAATGTAAATTTAGGATTTTCTATTTTTTTTCAAATGGACACCCATGTAGGTTATATATATATATATATATCAACAGTAGAAGAGTCCATTACATACTATCATTTCTATTGAGCATTCCCTGTACCTAAATTCAATAGTTGAGAAGATATTTCAAATTATTAGAAAAAATTAGGATTTATAGAAATTTATTTAAAAACTCTGTAAATTACTAATCCACGTTGAATATGGTATGAATATTTTTATTTATATTGCGTTTTTTTTTAGTTATGTTGATTAGGTCGATATCTAGATTAAACTGGAAGTCCCGTATACTGAATAATGACTGTCTATTTTAATCAAAAATGAGAAAGGCGATCTTCTCATAATGTCCAAACAAACCCAATTTTACTAACCGGCAATTTTGTTCCAATATCGCACGATCTTAATTTGAACGAAGTAACGTCTCAATAAAATTGAGCCTGCTGCTGCATTAAATGCGCATCACCGCTGAAAAGTACGTATCTTTAATAATGTAGTAATTCGCTGTCGCTAATTATTATTATTATTTAAATAATCTCGATCTAACGTCGTTTTCGCTGTAGCGCGTAGGTAAGAGGATAGCCTAATCCAAATGTATGCCATTTTCAGAATTCATAAGAGATCGTTGAACCTAGCTTATCTACGTAAACGGACACTTTATTATAAGATCAATTATCTGTAATTATTTCGCTAGCGTTACGTATAAACACAGAATGCCCGTAAAGGCAAAGATTACTATCGCGCAAATGAAAATACCGTCTCTTCTGTAATGAATTACAGTAATTAGGATTTCATTATGATGAAAGGAAATTGCTGTTTACTCCTAAATTATTTAAAATAAAATGAAATCGCGCTCAAATAAGCGACAACTTTATTAGTTCTACTATTATTATTTACAATAATTGAATCGATCCTGTTATTATAGCGTTTGATGTGGAAACGAGCTGTCTCTACAATTCTGTTAGAAAGAATCGACACAGATACTTACTTATACCAAACTACATATATCTAAATCGAACAATCTAAATTAGCTTGCGGATTTATTCCCGTTTTCTATTTATACGGGTTTGTCTAACAACAACAAATTAGCACCGAGAAGCTATTCAATTTGCATAAAGAAAACTTGTTTCCGTAACAATAATAAACATGGAGGAGACGGTGCAGCACGTATGTCAGATATCAGCGCACTCTGACGTACTACTTAACCTATTTTGGAATTTCGAATTTTTCGAAATGAATATGGTTTAAACGCTACTACAAGCCATGAATTTTATCCGTTACGAACCATAATGCTTATTTGAAGATTGTAAAATAAGTAGAAACTCTTTTATATCTTCCTGAAAATCTATCGCTAGCATCTTCTTGCATTTCTATTCCAAAAGTACTAATTCCATCCTTCACTCAGGCAATTGCAAATAAAAATCAAAGATATCGTCTTCTTCGTAGAGTAACAGGAACTATCTAAATCAAATTCTTAGCTATAACTTTAATATGGCGCCAAGTTACAGTTGGAAAACGCACTATGTCCGGGCCTACTCGTTTTATCATTTATGGATATCATAATCCGAATTTGGATTAATTTGATACTCATAGTAGATCTTTGTAACGTGAATTTTCAGTCTAATTCTCATTACGACAGCGCCTTCAAAACATACTTCCATATGCATGTTCTTTTCATCAGCCTTAAGTATGTTTAAGACCCACCGAATATGCTGGGATTGAAATGTTTGGAGTGAAATATGGTGTAAGCCCGTTTACAAATACCACCGTTTCTATTTTCTTAAAAGAAGAAGAAAACTTGAAAATTTTCAAATAGCTCCAGTACCTGATAATTTTGGATTGTCTTGTCAGTATCACGTCCAATAACTAGCCCAGCTTAGTGATGCGCTACTATAAACTAAACCAAAATGACACATTCTAATGAAAACTTCTTCTCATCAAAACGAACTCGGGATCACTCGCGAAGAGAAGTTTCCTACCGGACCAGAAGAAACGGACTGAAAGAAACAAAACTAAAGCCAAAAAGATCAATGTGAAAATGCATGTTAATGCAACACCACGAATGTTGTTTGAATGCTTCCACAATGGATGATGAGGGTTCCGTTTTCTCAGGTACAAATGGTTGAGCGCGAGTTCACAAATATCCAGATGAACGTTATTATGCTACTGCAGTTCAGGGTTTTTAGAAATCTGTAAGAGATTGTGTATTATTTTGAGACGAAATTTATGTAGACAGCCATTACCAAGAATTATCTGCAAAAACAATATCTTCGATCCATGCGATAAATCTAGAGTTGAATTCTACAACAACGGTAGTCGAAGAATGGGATATGTAAAAATAAAGAAAAACGAAAACATACGAAACGTATTACGAAAGATATCAATTTATTCGAAGGAGAATTGCAACATTAGCTTGTTTTCTGTATTGTTTTATATATCTTTATATAATATCTTAAGAAAAAAATGATAATAAATAAATGTATACCTTTTAGAAATTAAGTAATTAGTATACGCCACAAACAAATAGAAATAAGTGTTCCCCTAATTCTTTAAATTTAAAGAATTATATATTCGTGATTTACGTATTTGGTTGAACAACTCGTTACCACAATAACAACAAAGATAAACTTTTAAAACAAGTATTTCTGAGAAATCACGAAAGAATGGAAATAAAATATCAATAAAACAGAGTTACGCTGTGTCTACCGTGTATCGATTGTCAACCAAATCTGATTTAGTAGAGTAGTGTCTTAAGTTTTACAAAAGATTTTACATTACTACTTCCATAAAATTTTACGTTGTTGTGGAAGCAGTGGTAGTACAGAAATCGGTAAAGTAATTTTTTCGCATTGAGTGTTTAAAAAAGTGTTGTGAAAAAGTGGAAATTTTACGAGAAAGTTTTCGTTTAATAACTTTTTACGATATGAGTAAAGGCCTAACACAACAACAATTCATCGAATATCTTCGTTCAACATTTGGTAATGAGGCACTACCAGAAAAAACCGTTTACAACTGGTTTGCAAAAATTTGCCATGATCGTTCTTCGGTCAGTGATGAATTTCGTGAAGATCGAGAAAAAAAATAGATGCTCTGCGCAACATGGTTGAGGAAAATCGGCATTTATCCTACTTTTCTACAAGACTGCACTATATTCGATTTTGCATGAACATTTCACGAAGCACCTCCAAGAAAATGATTGCTTGTTTCTTTCGCTTTCTACTGAAGATATTTCAACCGTAACTTTGGAGAATCGAAGTTACGGTTGTTACGGTTAATGCTGGATGGTATCCAACAATTCTTTACCAAAAGTCATCGACAAAAGAACCGACGTCGTCATCTTTCATCGTGACGATGCCACCCCTCACACAGCACGTCAAACAATTGACTACTTGAAGGAGAAAAATATCCTAACGACTTCTTTTTGTTGGCGAATCTCAAACAAAAAATGCATGGGCGGCATACCTCAAGAAGCAGCTGAAGCCTCCAAAAACCATGCTTTCGAGATGCCACCTTCACAGTGAAATTGTGCGCGAACTGGTTCGAACGCATGCAAAAGTGTATAAATCTCAATGGCGAACAATTTAAAAAAACAATAAAATGATTTGTACCAAAAGTACGCCTAACGTCTCCACCCAACCGTTAGAAACAAATGCAATTGGAAATTCTGAAAAGGTCACAACATAACCAATTGGAAAGAAACCCGGTCTGAACATGCAATAGTTCCAGCTGTCTTACATTTTTGTTTGATGCAACAACACAGAATCTTTAATGGATGCCTTGCCTTGTCAACATTTTTTTCACCACTCTACCATTTATGAACGTAACTGCAGTTGCCGCATATAACATTCATTCTCGTATAAATTTCCATTAACAGTGGCTAAAAAATTTGGATAGGCTTTGTATCATAAATGTCATATTTTCAATCAGCCATAAAGTTTGAAAAGAAGCAAACAACAAAAATTTTTAACAGACACGTGCCTGAGCGATCAACATAAACTGTAGAATTTCGTGGGCAATAAAGTCACGCCTGTTCAGTCTCAATGTGTTATTATTGACAAACCATGTGCAGCGTAAAGTCTTGCACATTCTTTACTCTACAGCCTGTTGGGATTAATTCTACATTTAATTTCAGTTTCATTCAAATAAATTTCGGGTTTACTAACCTACGCAGTAAATCATCATTACAAAATCTGCGAAGAAGTTCATCTTTAAAGACATCTTGTCCAAATGTTCTCGCAGGCGATCACGACTTGTCAATAGACATGTCACTACTCTAAACTACGTTCTGTTTAATACGAGTATCAACAGTTAATTATTGGAAAGGTTTTCTAGGCATTTGTGTTTCGTGTCTCTGCCCTTCGCCATTGTTCCAATACAGTTAGTGTTGTTTTGCGATTCACTCGTGAATTGCACTTTTAGTTATACTTAACAGAAACTATCCCGCTAGCTTATCTGCAATTTATTTATCCGCTTTGCCGTTGCTCTTCTGCGATTCAACAAGCTTCATAGATACTGAATTTTAAAATTGTGAACATCGTTTAAGGCTACACAAAGCTAAAACAAATTATCATAGATTATAACTTGCTCTACCCTGCAAGAATTACAGATAATGAATAAAGAAACTGCGTTCAACGATCCTCATATTTTATCTAGCAACATCATTTCAGTCCATTTCAATCAAAATGAAAAACTTGATGTCTCTTAACAAGGACTTACAATGTACGATAATAAATAAGATTATATGAAAACCGTGCATGTATTTAATCATCTGACTCTATTCATCGGACAAGATCTGCTTATCTTGCGATACAATTAGACTGGTATAGATAACCTTTTTGCCCATCGTTACGTAAAAGATCAAGCTAATAATAAATCTGACACAATTAATGGGTACGATAATTAATTCATGTGTATGAAGGCAGAACAAAAATAAGTAGGAGCGTGAATAATCATTGGAAAGATCACAAATATTCTGCATGACAATAATGTGTGTATGCGGTACTGAGTTCAGTGAACTGCAAGGTCGTAATGCGTTCGGGCGGTTGCCTATCGCAGCTCGCGGTATTCCCTGTTGCTTTCACTGCAAGAAAACACCGGCGCAATAGTATACTACGTATTATACATATTCATATTCACGCGTATACGTATATGCATATTTACTGCATATTTAATTAGTGTAACGTTAAACGCGCAAACACCTTAGAATTACGAGGCGCGAGCATTAAATAGGACATAGAAAAGAATGCGCGAGAGGAATTTCTTGTAAATACCACGAATGTTTTAAATACGATCAATCCCATCGTGACAAGCCGACAGATGTGGTAACACAGAAAAGCGTGTTGCTTAGGTAAAAAACTCGGATGCATGTTTCCGGTTTTGTAGTACGCATCATAATCATTTTGTGCCGTTTTATGCGGTACAAAGAGAATTTACTATTTCAATATTGAGACAGTTATCGATAGCCCTTTCAACTCTACGCTTGACAGGTACTCAGCTCCACTACCACTCGATTTTTGTGTCACGATGAAAAACTTCTCAAAGGTTAACGTATGCTAACGGCAGGTGTTGGAACTAGTAGCGGCATTAGTGAGTCTAACTACCGCATTAAAATACCTACAGGACTCCAAGCTCTACGCCAATAAGCAGAGATCTTTGCTTTGAACTTGTGCGTCATAAAGAACCCCGAAAAAGGGATACGAGGCGCAGCCATAACTATATTCAGTGACAGTCAGGCAGTTCTAAAGGCTATCAAAGCCTATTCATATAAATCTGGTGTGATTCACGAATGTGTACACAATTTAAGGCAATTGGGACACAAAAACCACGTTACTTTACGATGGGTCCCAAGTCATCAACGGATCGAAGGTAATCAAAAGGCAGACAAGCTGGCTAGAGAAGCAGCAAATATGCCCTTTATCGCTCCTAACCCCTTCTGTGGCCTACAAGAAAGCTACATAAAACAAATAAAACATGAGAGACGAGATTTCTGACAGGTCATGCAGCCTTACATTTCAGTAAACCATTTCTAATATCTGCTGAACTGAAGGATGATCCTTGTGCCATAACCCAGTGGTACCAATACTAATGCCAACGGTATCGCAATGTAATTTTTATTATTAGACTACAAGGAAATGGTTTTCACATAATAATTGTGGAAAACTATACTAATAATAAAAAAAATAGCAAGAACTTTGCTTTACAAAGTGTACATTATAAGTTGAGGTATTTAACGTTGTCGCCTGCATAGTATGAAGTTAGTTTTAGGCGTCAGAATGTGCCGCAGGTTGCGAATAATATGAAATTGTACGTCCCCAGTCCAACCAGAACTGAACGCGTCATAACTTGGTTAATATTAAAACCAGTAGCGGTGGTTAATAATGTAAACAGGAGGTCACGGACAGCAATCCGATTCCCTCGCGGATTTTCCTTGCATATTGTGTACATTGTACTATGCAGGGGAAATATACGGGAAAATCCGCTAATGATTAAAACACAAAAACCAGAACAAAATAATAACATTCGAAATACGGAGCTAGAGACATGCACCAAAGTTTCTTCTCGTGCATGACACATAAATGCGTGCAGTCACTCGTTCAACGCCGTCCCTCTGATATCTTTCTCTGTTTGCAGGCACATAGCTTTAAGTGTCCGTAAATAAACTTATATCCCTACAGCGATTATTTCAGGGAGACAGGTAAGTAACTTGTCTTCTCTTCATTTTCTTTACCTCAAAAATGTGCGTTTCCAATGTAAAATTTTCTTACAGAACTATAGAGAACAAATTCAATAGTATCTAAGTCATAATGTCACAAGTTAAATACGTTCGTTCAGAAGTTGTCGTATCCATCAGAAAAAGCCAATGTTTAAGGCTGATGTAATGTCAGGGTCTAGTATCTTCTGGTTGGGTCCTCGCATGGCAAGGAATGGGGTAATTTTTGAAAAAAAAAATAGATTGAAGTTTAATATTAAATTGTAATTCCAAAGGTATTCTTAGTCGTGATCACAGAAAAAGCAGAGCTCACTGTCTAAATTCTTCCATAGGTACGAAGTAAAATTCAAGCTTGGAGGTTAAAAACACGTAGAGTTCAAGTACGTAATATATACATATATGTTTGTATATATATTGAAACGTCACAGTTCCAAGTTAGTTCTGTCTTTTCAAGTTTAATACCCCAAAAACTTCATTATTTGTTTCTTTTCTTTTCATTTAGGCAGCTGGGAGTGACCCCTAGATACCCTAAGAGTCACTCCCAGACCTTACGACGGGAAAAATTAATTAAACAATTTAGAAGAATCAATTTCTTTCGTTCAAGACATTATATTGTAACGTTTTAACGGGATGAAGTTTGGGAAATTTTTTGAAATTTTAAGGTCTTAATTTTACAGAAATTGAGGATCCTGAATCCGGGAATGTCCCTAGACACTCTTTCGGCACCATTAAACTTGGACGCTATTAGACATAGAGGAAATGCTAAGTACAATGTGCCTGGACGACAGGTAGACATAAAATCACAAATAAAATTGGCATTGTTTTTCACCATTGTTAGATTACGTTGGCAATTGTTTTATTTATGATAACTCTTATACGGCTAACGTATGCACCGGAACTTACTATAGTTAATAAAAAAGTCTTCCCCACGATAGTCGTTGGCTGGATTTATACTAATTATAATATTAATTTTAATATTTTTACGCCCCTTTAATATTCGGCTAAACACAGCAATCTTTCTATAGGGATCGGGCTTCCTACCAACAGGTGGACCCTCATACCCGATAGATGGACAATGTGACATGCCAAGAAGAGATGTGAATATGGCGTAAATTGTTATAAGCATTCACGCCAGTTGTCAACAATCTTCCAAGTCCTCTAAGGACAGGCTTGATGAGCAAAACGTATAGTTCGGAAAAAAATCTACAATTAAAATTACTATACTTTGCAAAATATACTAACGTTTTCTTAGGAATACATTAACAGGATCTGTTGTTAGTAATTGTTTACATGATACAAAACAACTCCTTAGCACCAAAAATAGCATCATGACTATACTTCCTAACAAATAATTTTAAATTAGCATTCCTTCTGTATGATTGCAGTCGTGACAAAAACAGATATTTTTATAAGTTTTATGAAAACAGCCCTCGAAAATCAAAGAATTGATATTGCAAGAAAAAGAGAATTATTTAATGTTTTACTCCAAGTGAGTCTGATACAATTGCCAGAAATACTTATCCCACTCCTTCGTTTATGACAAAAATTATTAAAAATTTATTATAAATTTAGGTTTACTAAAGAATAATACTTTGTGGCAGTTAATTAATGACACGCAATATAATTCTTATTGCTCGAGTATTAAGGAAAATTTATAAATACTAATTAAAAGAGCAGTGCAGCCAGAGAAAATGGTCCTAAATTATTATGTTTTCTGTTCAAACCGTTTTAAAAGTCGATGTGAATTAGTACATAGTACATCCACAAATTTATTACATCATGCCGCTAAACCGAACATTATTCCACTTTCATATAGAATATAGCGTTTGAACAATCAATAAATAATTCTCATACAACAAGCCAATAACGATCTCCTACCGGCTTAAAAGTTATTGAAGCGCTAGAAAGGAAACAAATAATGAGCATACTTTTTAACCTCAACAAAGTATACAAGTACACATCTTCGCTTAAATAACAAATATACATATATACTACATTTCGTACCGCTCGTGACTTGAAGCGATACATTCCCTCGAAAATACGTGGCTAAATGTAACGAGAATAACAAGCAAATTTCTTGGCTTCCCTTCACCATCACTTAAACTTAACCATAGTAATTTGTTACAACATTAAATGTCTTACTGTGTTAATATACACAGTTAAGCGTTTTATCCTGGATCACACAGCTTTGGGATTAATATCTCAACTTTTATCAAAAAGACGCGTTATAAACCGATCCAGATTCGTGGATATTGATTTTAATAATTTTGTACAAATGTGCAATTAAATTTAATTGATATACATTTACAAATTGACAACCAAAATGGATTTAATACCTACGTATCTAACAGAGAAAATGTTATTGTGGTCAAAACATTAGGTAATACAGTCTGCCATGTGATGCATAGTGTATACCTATGAAACATACTATTCTCTAACAGACACGTATGTAGTTATTAAATCAGAATTGGTTGGCAACCGACAATCGACGCCAGTATTGCAAGATAGTATGTTTTTTAATTGCTAGAACCCTTGATCGAACAGTTCAGAAATTTAAATGCGGTTTTCTAATTTAGTCGAGTACACTAGACCTGCGTTTTAAACTCGTTCCAACCGATTTATCAAATTGCTTGAGCACCTTACCTTCATCGTAATCTAAATTTATCTATTAAGATTAACCCAGTAAACATTTTGAAAATTTAACAGTATGCAAATATCACAAGCGTTAAATATCGCAACGTAGTTTAACTGTTTCAAATTTGTCATTTGATATTGATAAGTTAAACAATAAAATTAAAATAAACAGTACTTCCACGGCCAGAGTTAGTCAAAACCAAACGTGTTCCAACTTCGGCCCGTGTCATGGTTAAACGAAAACTCGACGCTCTCGAGCTTCTTCGGAAGAGGGAGGAAAGTTGGTAGACAACAGTTAGCACGGTAACCCAACGTGCTAATCTCGCCAGAAACGAAACTAACTAAGCGGGAAACAGCAGCAGTTTCGCCTCTGGCGTAGCTTACACGTAAAATTTTGTACTACCTTTCCCTCTCCTGAAACCCCATATGATTGTGGGCGAACCGTCGAGTTTTCCTTTAACCACAACACGGTGCGAACCCGAAACACATTTAGTTTTAATTAAAGTTAATAGCGCGTTTTACCAAATAAAAATAATTTATTTTAAACTAGCAAGTCATTAAATGCTTTCAGTTAATTATTGAGATACTTTCTTGTGAATCACTAAAACTCTGATGATAATATGGCGTGTAAAAATGCGAAGAATGCTGTTGGGAGTTGTAAATGTATTTTATTATAGTTGTAAAACTATATAATGTATATAAGTCGTCATATTAGCTTAATATTTCACAAAAATCTATAAGTGTATGTATATGTTGGATGATTATGAATTTAGTAATCTCAAAATCAAAATGCGATTGTTTTCGCCTAAGCACCCCTAAAGAAACACTTTTACTTCACACAAAGACTCAAGATCATCAAAATTTTCAAGTCGATAGTGAAAAACCATGTGCTTGCGTCGTCGGTTAAAGAAGATCTGACATTTGCGGTTTGAAAAAATACTCCTTTTCTATGATGACTCGGTTTCAATGGCATTTAAATATGTCACTGGACATCCACGACGTCGATTCGAATTTGGGAATGACTTCTTTTAACTTAAAGCTCGGAAAGTGATTGGAGTGATTAGAAGTACCGTTATTAATATGTGGTATTAACTGAGCATGTATTATTGATATGTAATGAATAACTTTCTCTACTATTAAATCAACTCATTTCTCTAGTTTTCATTGATTTGGCATTAACTGATCCAATTTAATGCATATTTGCTTCAACACACCTTCCGTGTCTTGTACACAATCTCCAGAATCATGTCCTGCTCTTGGCATTTGGATAATTTACACTAATGATCTTAAACCTAATTTCAGACGTTTTCTTAGTAGTATCGAAACTGGTTTGTTTCTAGTAATAAGCATTAGTCACTAGACAACTGTCAAAGTCTCAGTTATATGCATCACACGGTTTTTTATTGTCGATTTAAGCAACGAATTTTCGTTTATGCAAAAAAAATTAAAAAAAAGTGAGTTTCGAGCTTTGATGAAACACTGAAAGAGATCAAAGGCAAGTTGAAAGAAGTTCATGGTACACCTGCTCCTTTTTTGGAAACTGTTTACAATTGGAGAAATGAGTTTAAATCTGGCCGTACATCCACAAAAGATGAACATCGTTATGAACGTCCAGTGGGAGTAACCACTCCCGAAATGATAAAGACAAAATCCACGATATGATCAACGAGTCAAAGTGCGCGAAATAGTTGAAGCCACAGGCATATCGCAAGGTTTTCAATTTTGTACGAAAAACTGGGTGTGAAAAAATTCTCAGCAAGATGTGTGCCGCCGTTTTGACGCTTTTCCGTCGCAATCTTGATGAATTTCTCCGTCAATACATAACTATAGACGAAACATGGATACACTACTACACTACGGAGACAGAGAAGCAGTCAAAACAGTGAGTTTTTGAAGGGGAACGGGCTTCGAAGAACGCGAAGGCGGTGAAATCAGCCGGCTAAGTGATGGCCTCGCGGAATCATCAACACCGATTACTTGGAAAAAGTACAAACAATAACTGCATTATGTAGTAGTAATATTATGCGTGGTTATTGAACCATTTGAGCGAAGAAATCAAGAAAAAACGTCCTCATTTGAAAAAGAAAAATATCCTCTTTCATCAAGACAATGCACGGGTGCACACCTGCGCAGTTTGAATTAGTACAACATCCGCCGTATTTACCGACGCCCAGTGACTTTTGGTTCACGTCGAACGAGGAAGTTACCGCCCAACAGATGCCTATTTTGAACACCTTCCGGAATCCTACTTTTTGGGGGGCTTAATCAAGTTGAAGAAACGCTTGGAAAAATGTATAGAGTTAAATGAAGATGGTGTTGAAAATAAATAAAAATCCACTGAAAATACTTTGCTTTTCTATGTTTTTCCAAGGATTTATTGAGCGACCCTCGTAATAATGCTTCTTAGATTGAATTTCTAGACGAGTATTACCGAAAAACATTTGTTGTCAGAAGTATATTGTTTGTTTGTCAACTTGTTTACTCGTTGTCACAGGAATGCCAACCCAGCGACTTGATATTTTTTGTGGTTGGCCTAACGATGATCATTTTCGATGGGCTACATTCACAACCTCAAATTGGTATTTAAAATGAATCCCTGATATTAGTACTAGCTGCGTTACAAATTACATCACTCACAATGTACAAGAACATCCATTTCCCTATCATATTTCTAAAGTTGCAAAGCGCTCTTTATGATAAATTATAGTCAATTATTTGAACGAGCAACACCAAACGCCACAAAACATATCCTACATTACATCTGCCATTACATATTTATGCCAATTTACAGGTGAACTCGGCGGAATACGAATTTAACAAATTATAAGTACAGTTTTATTGGTGAATGGTGTAAGTTAAGTACAGATTAACTAACAACTGGTTGTTAGTCAAGTGTAACTGGAAAACATTTCAGGATCACCTAATCACATTTCTTAAAATAAATGTCTGTTATCACCTTGTTGGGCACGTTTTTGAGTTAGCGGTTCAAATGACAATAATACGAAAGTAACCCTTATAAGTAAGTTTGGTGCCTTTTGGTTAACCTCCAACAGTAAGCCTAGAAAATTCTTGAAGTAAATGGAATATAAAGGTTTAATCAAGTATTCTGCGGTGGAAAAAGCAGTCGGTCCTTATTTTCCTTATCTATAATTTGTGCTTTGACTGATGTCTTTTAATATAACTTCCAATCTACTTTTACATTATTTATTTAATTTCTAATTTATTACGTAAAAACTCTAGTGTGAGCTACCACGATGAGTTCATCAGCACGATGAGACAAATCTGTTGGAAGTCCGCAAGCTGATTAAGGGCCCCATACATTACCATATGGACAAGCGCAGTTGATGCCACTATTGCAAGGTGTATGGATCAAATTAGTTACGATCTGTCGCTTACGATCGATCGAAGATCTGATGCACCAGATTATCGATGAATCTTGTAATCGTCAGACGCAAGTATGTACGATTGTTCCGATTAATCATCAGTCTCTGCAGTGCGTTATGTTGGAGGTTATAAGGATTTTTTTTCTACATAACATATTGTTTGTTATAAAATGTCTCAGTGCTTAGTCGGGGGATTTTTCTGTTGAAGTTTATAAAACTACTTCGTTCCAACGAAATACCATGGAATGTAGAACTCAAAAATGTACGGAGAAAAATATAGGACAACAGTCAACAAACTTATGTTGTTACATATTTTACCATATGTAATGATATATGGAATTACATTTCTCTGTATCTCACTATAAGATTAAAGGGAAAGAATACTATAAAACACTAATTGAAAAAGCAAAAGAAATAATTAAAATACCAACATGCGGGATTGTTTCGCATGAATTTGACCATTTGCTTTTGACTTTCACTTCCATTTCATTTCAAGGTAAAGTAATGAATCGTCTCAAGTTGCCTGAACAATTACGTAGTTTTGTACATCTTCATCTAAGCAATCTGAAATAACGTACATGGATAGAGCAATTTTTTTCAAGAAAAGTTAATACAAACCATTCTCCAGTCGATAGTTACATTAATGTTGGTTTATAGTATCTGAAAACGTGCAACCAAAATTCCCAAAACATTTTTTACTAACCAGAAATAGATAATAAATAAAAATTATAAATTGCACTTGTTATTGGGAACACTACAATCAACTAAAAAAACATGGGTAAACCCTTTTCCATCGACAGCTCCAAAATGTGTAGTGAGGTATTTTTGTTTCTGATAAAACATAATATTCGGAAACGGCAATCAAAATAAACTGATTCATAATTAGCTTGAGCAAGCAGAACTTGATTGGGGAATCCTTCCCCCCATTTTCTGGAAGAGGCAATACGTTTTAATTCGAATTAACTGCAGGCAATCAAAGAAGTTCCATCTGTTTTCAAAAGCTTGAGCTTTTATCAAGTCATCTTCTAATTTCGCACAAGCATATTAGGATAAAAGCTACTAAAATAATTAATACAGATTATTATTTTTTAAGAAACCCATTTGGCTTTTGTGAAAAATATAGAAAGCTCAAGTTCTTGAACAGCCGAAAATGTTAATTCATTCTCTACTTTTAGTAATGCTACACACGAATTAAGCAGTAAAAGATGAACATTAAAAAGAAAAGCAAAATAATATCAGAGTTCTATAACCTAAACGAAGCAAAAATTTTATAACGTATGGCGTCAATCCAATTCGATAAATCGCATTAGGTTCGTTGTGCTCAATACATCTCACCACGAATTTGGTAATTAGATCGAAGATCTAAATGGATCGAAGCCATCGCTGTATCCGCAACTAACATTTTTAAATTTGCAATGGCAAGTTTTGTGGCAAATCAAATTATACTGCACTGGATCCAATTCAACAACCAGTAAGCGAAAAAAATATGTTTTTGTTGCGGAAAGGTGATAAAAACATCACCAAAATATGTGATACAGAAATATATACCTTCAAATTAAATGGACTTCAGACCAATAGAAACGGAAAGATTGCAAAAGTTTTTTCTTGTGAAATAGGCACAGGAAATCGCAATCACATTGATTTCTTAAATTTCATCTACTAACGATCAACCCTATTCTAAATCATTTCTTGTCAAAGTGTTTAGCGTCGTAAAAATACACAGAAATTGTCTATTAAAAACGAAATCTTTTTTGTTTTTTTTATTAATTTTTTAGTAACATTTTGATATGTGTAGCTTTCTTTTAGTTTCGTCGTAGGTGATGCTGATAGTGACATGATATATAATTTCATAACTATATTTTTACACCGGAAAACAACTCGATTGTAAAGTATCACAAATCAAGCATGTACTTTCCGTAATATCACCGAGAACAACACAACAAGAAACAAAAAACAATATCCGATCATTACCAACATTACCATCGTACAACGGACAAAGGAAGTAACAAATTTCTCGGGCTCGCGGTTAAAGCAAAATGTCGGACATGAAGCATACAAATATCCTTCGTAAACTAGTCCTCGTGAACTCATGCACGCAGAAACGGGTACGCAAAAACTTATTAATTCCGGCGTGAACGCAAATACATTACGTGAAAAAGTCAAAGCGACACGGCATAAAAAATGGCAAAAATGACAATCCGTGTGAGCGGGTCGTTGGCCTCGCCGCTTCAAATAGGTAGAGTAGAAATGCTTGACGACGAAGTTTACGGGATTATAGGACCTATAACACCTGTACTTTTGGGTTATTTATTGACAAAAATCGAACGTAATACTGACACGCATTTCGGGGATTCGGATTTCGGCGACTTTCAAACATTTGTTTCTTAAGAGTCGATGAGACAAGAGCAACTCGACACCAACTGAGTTGCAGATGTGTTTTGTATTATGTTACAGAAAACTTTCCATAAACGTCCCGGTTTCGAATCTTATTTACGGTACTTTATTTTAAAAGGAATTATATGCGTTCACGTCACCACAAATCAACACAAAATCAACCGCGCCAAAAACTACAGGGTAAATTAAACAAAATACAGGTGACTCAAAGTTCATTTAATCTTCAAACAAAGACAAAACTAATTTGACATGTATAGATGTTAAACAACACATAAGTATCGGCACACTCCGCACCACACAAGTTTAATTTATTATATAGTAATATAATAATTAGTCCGGGACGGCCGTTTCGAGGACACGAATGGTCCTCATCATCAACCGATACTTATGTGTTGTTTACCATACTACGCCACAGTCCTTGCTATCATTATTAATGTATAGATGTATACAGCAGTAATTATAATTAAGTATTTGTAATTTCACAGGATGATTATCTACAAAGGGGAGAAACTTGCCTTTTTTATATAACACCTGGTTCTTGCATTATACCTTGGTGTAATAGTTTTGGAGATATTTGCTATTCTATACAAAATGTTTGTTTTGAAAATGTTTACAAAATTCCGTATATTTCATGACGATGGTGATCAAAGACTAAATCCTATGGTAAGCAGATGCAGACGGCATTCATTATACAACGTATCCTCAAAGTGAACAAATTTCGATTGATAATAGCTTGTTTATTTTAAATAAAACATCGTCTTCTATGAGTTTGTAGTGATTTCGTTGTCCGTTTTGGATGGTACTACTGAGATTTGGCATTACTATTTTCACAAAATTCGACATCTGTTACTGTTGGAGCTGGTTGAAGCAGTAAAAACACAGAAATCGGTAGAATAGTTTGTTTACAGTGAGCGTTTAAGAAAACCTTTAATTTGTTTATTGTAACACCGAATGTTTCAATTCCATCTTTTAGTTGTATTGTTTGTGATTCAAAGTATTTAATTTTTTGGAGTATATCACGAAAATGTGGGTTAATAAAGTGGAAATTAGTTTTAAAAAATGAATCCTGAAACAGGGGTTTACATAGCGAATTGTCTGCGTAAAAACCACGTCCTCCATCTTATCAGACTGGACTTGAATAAGGCAACTTCTGTAGGTACTATCCTTAGAAAACTTTTTTGGTGTGATTAATTAATTCATTAACATTCAGAAATTGCTTTCTAATAAATTCCGCAACTCTATGGAGGACGTGGGCAGTGCATGTAATATGCAGCATACTTTGATGTCCTTAAGCAATTTTCCAGCTTCAAGCATATAACCTGCAACTTCACACACAAAGAAAAAAAGCTTTCTCTTGTTCTCTTCTTCTCACATTTACCTATTCTACTATTTTGCTGGCTATTAACTATGGTTTTGTTGGACGATCTGTATACAAAACACCAACAATGACGTGAACTATGCTTTGCCATAGTTTCTACTGAACTCAACCAATAATACTCCTCTCCTACATCGGTTTGAATTTTGTTTACCACTTTTGTGTATATTTTTGGGAGATTGTTGATTTTATTGCCTTTTGACGACTTGAACCAATAAACCTTATTATTATTATTAACCTTAAAGCTTCACTACTAAATGCGTTGACATCAACTACCAAGATCCGTTTTCACTACTCATCATCTATTCATCGGCTCATTTATTACATTCAAAAAGAAATACATTTCTATAGAATATATCCCTGAGTAACACTAAGCTTGATCCTCCGCTATTAATTTTAAAAACATTCAAAAATTAAAAAAAAATCATGCTGCTAATACATTAAAATTTATGTCGGTCTAAATATTTACAATTTCTTATTATGACCACAACAAAACATATATAAATTTGTTTGAAATTTTTACAGTATGAATTTTTTTAATATGGTTGTAAACATGTATAACCCCTCCTTAACTTTATACTTTGTTTTATGCTTAATTCTATATAATAATAAACATAAAAGTAAATTACTGTAATGTAGCAATCAGTGTCTACAAATAATAATTATTATTACTATTTTGCGGAAATTCCCAGAAATTATTTTAATTTTTTTTAATTAATTCATTCAATGTTAGATGCTGCCCCTTTCTACATAATCTTGCACCTTTTGTGTTACTGCAAAGTCTAAATGTTTTTTCATCTATTTATACTGCCAGCCCCATCTATTAGTGTAAAGTCTAAAGGTTTCTTTATCTAGTCAAGCTGCAATCCTTCCTCTAAATTTGAAACTATTTGATATTTTTCGTTGAAATTTACTTAACATTTATGATATTTTTAACATGCGATTATGGAAAACAATGTTTTCTTGGTCATTTTAAATTTTAAAATTCACCATCAACATCATTGTTCGAATTTTTGAAAGTGCCATCTGTTGATGGGTAGGTAGTTAAGCAGGATGGAGAGTAACCTGCAGTAGCAATAAAAACTTTTGCAAAATTGGAAACATAGAAATTTTGTGTGATAAAGACACCTTCTGTTTGTGAAATGTATTAATTGAAATTGACCTTTACTATAATTGTTTCATTTTGTTATTGTACGGTAATATTTCTTCTTAGTATATGAATGTTATCTCTTTCTTGCTTTTAAGGAATATGGAAAATTTGAAAATAATAAGTTTGGAAAATAATATAATAAATGCTTAGGCGCCATCTCCCAGCGAGTAGTTTAAATAGAATTTAACTTCATGCTTACTACAAATAAATTTTACAGACGTTGCACATATAAATAAACAGGTAATTTTCCAAAAATAACTTCTTACACCCAAAGCAAATTTTGTTAAATGTTACTTCTACTCTTCTATTCAAATTATAGTTATCTCAAACGTAAAGTTAGATTTTAATGTAATCTTATCTCGATTCAAGGTTAGAACTTACTATTTCATTACTTTGGGAAAAATGACACATAAAAATCCAATAAGAATCTGATACATATTTTAAAAGTTTGTACTTTTGAAACGCCTCTAGGCTGAAGTCTGATATATTAATTAAAAGTATCTAGACTTACCCTTGCAGTAGAGTTCACCGCCGAGCTATTTTGATTGCACAATAGGTTTGTTCGTTCGGGCTGCACCCTTTACTCGGTGTAGTGTAAAGTGACGTCACCAGAGTAGTCAGTGTAAATCGTGTAGCTAGTCGCTTACACCAAACAAATGTAAGCGAAGGACTTTTCAATTTTTTGGCTCTACTATCACGGAATTACAAATATCGTCTTTTAAAATGCGTGCATTTATGATCGAAAATTATATTCAACGATTGCAATATTCTTCATATTTAAAATGTAATTAGCGTTACTTATTTCGATATATACGCTTCTTACATCTGCTCTAAACCGCGTGTAAAAAATGTAGACTCCAACTGCACGGATCCCAACGAGCAACATTGGTGTAACTCCACGCAGTTTTAACGAACGCATATTTTTACACTGATTACTAGAGGTAACCAAGGCAGGTGAAATTATTAGGTATTTGCAGCGGCTAGACGGACTCGTGTCTATTCGTCTCATAAGAAAGGGTTCGTGTTGCCTACTGGTGACCGAGAGTCGACAAAACACGAGTCGGTCTAGTCGCTGGAAAAAAACTAATAATTTCACCTGCCTTTGTTGTCTCTACTGATTACACGAAGTAGTTAGTGTAGGCCGAGCGAACAAACCTAATATGACAATATGCAACGTAACGCAATAGAAACTCGTGACCTTGCCGTGATGCAACTATTGTGAATCACATGACTGCATCGCATCAGCTGCGTTCCATATGGTGCGCTACGTTGTGTTTTGATCATTTTATTTCCATTTTTCGTGTTTAAATACTTCTCAATGCATTAGCATCTACTTATTGCTCGTACATTTATAGTGGTAGTTAGTGTACAGTTGCCAAGTATAAAAGCAATTTGTTCGCAGCTTAAGTTAGCAATACATCGTATTCTCAAAGATAATAATATGCTTTCGGGAAACAATGAGTTAGATGCCATTGAAGAAATACAACGATTTTTTATTTGCTTTCGTTGTTAGGTGCACTCAAACCTCTAAATATAGCCAATATATATGTTAAATGAAAAGAAAATAATTCAAGAAATAATATCTAAGTAGCAACACATGAATTCTAAAAAAAATACAAATAAACTTTAAAAATTTATTATACGTATAAATTGAGCAGAAAAAAACTTAATTTAACTTATGAAAAATATTAATATAATAACGAAATGCTTTTTTAAAAGTCAAATCTTACACAATATTTACCGCAAAATACACATACAGTATTAGTACCCTCAACATAATTCAACTATTAATTTCTTCCAAGCACAATTCTGCAGCCTAAAACACAAAACCAAAGTAGCAAAAAAGAAACTATATTAACAGATCATAACTCACATTTCTAACATTTTCCATAGAATCATAGACTAAGGCCTCTAAAGTCTCCTTAGTTTTCTCATTCCAAATCACTTCGAATGTGTTCCTATCGTGTTTCGCTAAGAACATGAGAAATCTGCACACCCTTTCTCTTAGAAGAGAATTAGAGCTTCTCAATAAATTTATAAAATTCAAATACTCGTCTGTGGTCAAAGATGCGCAAAGTATGACACGATTTACCAGTTCGTAGTTTTCTGGTGTTCTGCGCAAGACTTGCGTCAATATTGCGATTATATCGTTTACAATTTTGATCTTTTTCTTATCTGAAAATGTACGGATTACATGTCATACGTAATTTATTCTAGATATCGACCAATCCCATAACTTCAAGAAAAACGATTACAACATTTTAGTTTACTTTAATTGTTTTACCTTTACTACAAAATATATTAGTAAAAGACAGGGTGCCAAGGATGGGTGTATTAGATTTGCATTGTAGCGTAATTTACCCACCGAGTTCTTATAGGAAATGTTATTTAATGAATTTAGACTAAACTAGAAAAAACACACACTTGGGGCATATAAGACAACTGTTGGTCAACAGGACACTAGATAACAGATCTAGTGTAGGGAATGCTAAGGTGCTAACAAGAATTTTAATATCCCGCCCAAATCAAAAGCACTACAAGGTCCTGCCGCTAGGTGCACCTCTCAACTGCTGCTCTGGCAAGTTTCGTCATTGTAGGCGTACTTCTGTATAAGTTATTACTGATGTTTTATGTTTCTGCGAATTGGCGAAATGGCTATTATCTACGTGGAAACGCAACTTGTCTTGAACACCTTACAGCGATTCAAGTTCCAGGGGTGCCTCAAAAAATGGGAAAATCACTGAGATGGTTACATATGTGTCGGTAGTGACTCCATTGAACGGCAACGAAAATTCGGATTCAAGGTAACTTTTCTGCATTTTGCAATAAAAAATTCTTGGAAATTTTAGAGAGCACCTCGTATTATGTGCATGCATGGTTGTCACAATATCTTATTATGTTCTGAATTTTATGAGCCAATACCAGGAGAAGGCTAGCTTTATTACACTCTGTAGTTCCATGAAGAAGATAATTTTATCCATAGGTTATACTATTGTAATATAAGAGCTTTCAGTTTGCAATATATTCAATAATAACTTAGTTACAGTGTGTTTTAGTTTTAAATTTAAAATTTGAAATCAGAATAACGTGAATCTATGTGTCCCAAATCATAGGGTCCAGTAATATATTTTTTAAAGATTTATCCTAAATCGAATTTTCTCTAGACAACTGTACCATACATATCAAGGTGAAGAAATTGATTAGAATGGATATAATGCCCGCTCAACACAGCCAACCAACTAAATTCTATCGTCCTGTCAAAAAATTTGAACCAAGAGAGAGACTACGTGGAAAATTTTGCATTACGATCCTCTCCTGAAGGATTATAAAATTCAGCTTACTCAACAACTTAAACCTGCTGATTCGCAAAAAATGATAATTGCCGGATTTGGAACAAAGAATACCCTCAAGTAATTCAAGAAATACATCATCATGCTGAAAAGGTCACGGTTTGGTGCGATATTTTGGCTCGTGGCGTAAATGACCCTTATTCAAATCATGTCACCGTCAACGGTGGGCACTACAAATATTGACTCAGAAAACGTTTTCTTTCAACAGACGGTGTAACATGTCACACAATTGTTGCAAGAAATTTGCTGGACTGGTAGTTTCCAGAAATGGCAATGTGAACTGATTACCAAAGTGGTGCTATTCGTTACCCTTGGAGTTTTTTTTTTCTGTGGGACTGTCATAAGCCCTACATTTACAAGAAAAAGCAACAAACACTTCAGGGCCTTAAACAGAATATTACGCGCACCATTGAAAATTTACCACGTAATACGTTTGAAAAAGGAATCAGAAATACGGACTCAAGAATTCATTCAGTTCAACACAGTTTGAACGATATTATTTTCAAAGCATAATACTTTTCACAGTAAAACAAAAGTTATTTGAATATTACCTGTACAGTTATTATCGTGTCTCATTTTAAGTTTTTGACGTTTTTATGGACAAATTTATTATAAATTAATTCAAAATTTCACAGCACACTCTGTACTTTTCTTTAACTCAAATAACGTTGGGACGTTAGGATTATATAGTAGAACAAGTTCCCTCATTATAATATTATTTACCTAGCCCTCTAAATATGATATAAACAAAGTAACTGCGTACTTACTTAATGATAACAGTTTGTGAATTAGTACATAAACATTCAATATCATCAATGCATCACAGAACTGGTAGAGAAATTGATCATCAGAATGAACTAGATAACAAATTAGTCCGTAAATATGTTCTAAGGCCTGCAAATCGTCACCATTAAGATCGCTAGTCGATCTGGTAGTGTCTATTGCGTACGACATCGGTGTACTCCTAGATGTTGGTGTCGAATCATGAGAGCTGTTCGTTGTCCTTTTTTTCGTTAATAATTTCGAACCATAAACTAAATTCGGTATTAGCTTCACATCCAGGTAAACCTTTAAATAATAAAAATAAAAGGGAAATTCAACATTATAAAATATTTAGCCACAATTTCAGATTAAAATGTTAAAGGGGTAGGACAGAAATACAATCATGTTAATAGAAGTAAAAACATATTAGTAAATACCTGCTAAAAAAAGAGCAGCAGATCGAGCAGAGCTAGAGAAGCATGCACTAATTTCATTGTAATTCAGAATAATCTTACTTTCTGCATCTGTTCTACTGAATTTTCCATGGAATTGCGTATAACAAAGGGTAATGAGAAAATATTCGCAACGTATTGCAAAACTTTAGGACTTGCGTTCCTATTCCTCAAAGGTGACACAATGATGTTAGCCAGGTTGCATTGCATCAGAGATGTAAGCTCTCCGTTCATAACTTCCATTATGGTTCGTTGCAAAAACACTATCCATTCTTCGTTTTCGATTGGATGGTTATCCTCGTGGATACTGATCCTCAAAAGCTTCGTTTGAAGTTCTTTCTCATCTAAAACCAAAAACCCTGCACGAAGTGCTGTAAAAATGAAAATTGATCTGATTACCATCACTACTTTGTTGAAGGTTCAAATCTACACCAGTCTTTCCACCTGTAGCGGTACCACTCGGAGAATCTTTAGAACTAGTGTTTATGTCGTTTTCTTTTTGCGATAAGTCTATAAAATCCTGTTCTTCCGCTTTACTAACATCCTTCGAATCGGCTACAGTTTTCTTATCATCGCTTTGATTGCTATTGGAATTGTGCGAATTCTTACTTAATTTAGACTTAGATTTGGTTGTGTCGTGATCATACTTCCTATTCGAGGATAATAAGCTTATGACGATATTCAATGACAGTAATAAAATTATCTTATAAACAAAAACCGAGGTTTCAGGTGGGATGACGTCAGGTACATCAGTCATAGCAGAAACGAACTACATGTTATGGCTATTCTTGGATGGCGACTGTTGTCGCTACGATTTTATATCCGAGATGCGGTTCACGTACTCTAAACCTTAGGTAGTAAGTAAGCTAGTAAGAAGGTAATCAAAAACAAATGTTACCATTTAACAGATCTGTCTTTAGTTAACATTCAAATAATATAGCGGTTTGTAGCCATTACTGAGTTAAATGAGTCAACTTCTAATTGTCTCGACTGAAATATCCAAAATTGAACATTGTGTAGTGATAACAGTTTTCACCCTTGAAGGAAAGACACCGCCGAAACCAATTGGCGTTGTTTCGTCTGGGTAAAAAATCTCTTGTCGATAATTCGCCCGTAGGAGAGCTCATTAGTGTAGTGACACATGGAAATATAAAACTGGTTGAGGAAGTCGCATTGAGTCATCGACGGCTGAAAGCTAAGGAGAAAAATTATTCAGCGCGGAGAGGAAACAACGCGTCAAATGTATCCGAATGTTTCTTGAGGTGCACCAGCCTGACAGCACGGCCATTAACGCCCGGGATGAAATAATAATTCTATACCACGATTCTTTGTCTAAAACAGAAACGATGAAGTGGCATCGAAAAGGCGAACCCGTCTCATCTTGTTAATCTACTTTAAAGAACACAACACTACAGCAAACGCAATATAATATGCTCATTTGCTACGTCAATTAAGACAAGCTACGCCGAGAGAAACTGGGACAGGTTGTCTGGCTCTTGCACGACAATGCTCCTATCCACACAGCTACAATTTTGAAAGCTACTATGGATCAGTGTGGATTCAATCACTCACTACTGATGTTGGCCCAAGTGTATGCGAGTTCCAAATTATTTCAACTCAATTTTGATCTGGGACAAGTTTTAAGGAAGACGTCATCAACACTGCTTCACCTCGCAATGAAAAGGAACTAAAGGTATAAACATGCCAAACTAGAACACTTTCCAACGTAAGTAAACAATATCATAACAATATATTTATACATTTTACAAGAACATTTTTGATATTTCGTAACGAACGGTGTTGTAAAACAATCCATTTTACATTCTTTAATTTTTGAGCTACTCGGTAGATATCAAAAGAAATGTTAATTTAAAACTAACAAGGAGAAGTGAAGAAGTTAATGCAGTAAAACTTTACGATGTTCATCAAATGTCTGCGCTTAATGGTGTAACTAAACTAGTTTCATTCCAAACGATTTAAAACAATGTATTCTTGTGATGGTAAATCGTAAGCTCTTTCTTCAAGAACAGAAACTGCACATGTCGTATCCTGTATTCTGTTTATATAACATATTATATCTATCTCACTTCGCCTTACAAGTGTAAAGTCGATTTTTTCAGCAATACTAGATATGGGGCACTAAACCATCCCTTTAAATTGCCAGTATTTGCATCTCGACATAATAACAATATACCATATAAACTCCCGGTCTTTGCTTAAAATAAAGCGAAATTCAAAGCGTTACCGGTTTTGTCCATTAGCCTTCTGCTTAACATGTTCCTTTTTCTGTTGCTCTTTGGCCTGCAAAGTGTTGGCCGACATAGGCCTCGTTAAAGCCATCGAAGGGGTATCATCACAAATTAAGATGTGACCTTGAACAAATGGATGATTCAAAATCTCCGGCCACGACAGTCTTTCACTCGGATTTTTTTGCAGCAAACCCTAAATAAATAGATAATTTTACAATCATGGAAAAATAGAAGAAATGAATTGATAAAACTTTTGTTGTTGTAGGCTTTCGCGGTTATTGTCCAAGGAAGACTAGTTTCCGGATTGCAACCGCGTAAATATTGCACTAATATTTACGCGGTATTTCGCTCAGTATATGATATTTCGGTCGCAATTATATGCAACCTTTTTTTAGGCTGCTGCGCTAAGTGATGCATCTGGGTTTAAATAGAATCTACGGCTGCTGACTAATCAGGTGAGATCCTGGCGTTGTTCGTATTGGCAGTGGCTTACAAAACATCAAATTCAGTTTTTTTTTGTTTTGTAAGCCTTTACACGTACATACAACCCCAAGTAGTGTCATTAAAATTATAAATGACTTTCATCGGACGGGAAGAAAACGTGTTGGGTTACATAGCCATAGAGCTCGTGCAACGGCAACTCGCCGTAATGATTTACTCTAGAAAATCCGATAAATAGGTATAAATTATGTAGCACTCCAGCATCCATAAAAAAAGCTTTGGCTATAAAACACGTGCCTCTAACAATAAAACTGACTCTGGAAGAATCTATAACATTGTTAGACCACATTAAAACTAGACCATTAAATAGCAGACTTTTTACTGTGGTTGCAAAGAATTTGGAAGTGACCACAAATATCTTACAGTCTAATCCACGACGGCTCCCAAAAGGAAAACCATCTATTTGAACTAAAAGACGAAGTTTTGTTATTTCCACATCAATACCACCAACGAAAAGATTTTATGAAAAATTTACAACCAAGTCTGTATCAAAGCAGAAAATAAAGAAATATTAATTTTGATAAACAAGAAATTGATGATTTAATCAAACCTTCATACAACATTGCTCTTAGGAAAAGGTTAAATCCATACCCTAATTAATTTGTCAAAAGGAGTATACAAGTTTTGCATTCCATAAGATTGGATATTGCATCAGATTTCAGTATAAAATTGTTAAAGATTTCTACATTTATATCGAATTATGTAACTTATTGAGTTTAATAAAGTCCATTTAAAATAGATAACCTGATTTTTCATTGACACATTTATCAAAAAATATGTACAATGTAAATTGCACAAAAAATACGGGTCACCAGTTGAAAAAAATTGGGAAACACTACTCTTGCTATAGAAATGAGTAACGTTTCTCAAAACAGAGAATCAGGTTGAAAAACCAGAGTTGCTTGTAGAGCCAATATGTCAATGCAATTGCCATATTGTCAATCTACATACCTTTAGGAATGAAATACAATTTTCAGATATAAAAGTAGGCCATTGGATTGGTTCATGTCTAATCAGTCTTATTAAATGTAGAATAGAAGTTGTACGAAAAGGGGGTTTTCCTACAAGCAATTCGTAAATTATGCACCCCAAAGACCACAAATCAACATTGTGATCGTATGGTTGCTCCTCGATCAATTCCGGAGCCATATACAATGGGGTTCCTAAAAGTACAAATAAATTAGTATGAATACCTCTTAAAAATAAAGAACTTATAAACAACCTTTAATTGATGTTAAAACATGTGTACCAGTACTCATATTCCTCGCAAAACCAAAATCACAAAGCTTAGCACAATTACTTGAATCTAGTAATATATTTTGTGGTTTAAGATCCCTTAAAATAAAAAGAAATGTAAAACGCAAGTTGTTTCTTAAAATATTTTAACACTACCTATGTAGAACTCTATGTGAATGTAAATAATATAGAGCCGACACTAAATCCCAAACTATAGCTTGCACACGACTCTCTGGTAAATATCTTTCTTTACCAAGAATAGCATTCAATTCTTTATCAGCAAATTCTGTTATAACTACAAGCTAATAATACCATGAATAGAATTGCTGTAATTTGTAAGTTGTAATACCTCATTCTCAGTTTCAAAGGAGTCTAACATTTGTATTATGTTTGGATGATGAAGAAACCTTTGTATTTCACATTCTCTTCGAAGTCCTTTCAATTCTTTATTCAATCTACCTCTCTGGAAAACATACAGTTAGGTTAAGCAGTAGTTGTATTTCACATTAATAATACTGACCTTACTGATAACTTTCAACGCGACGAATTTTCCATCAGAATTCTTTTTTGCTTTATAAACTCTACCAAATGAACCTTCACCTAGTAAGCCAATTACCTTATACTTATCCATATTTATTTTATTAAAAAATCTTTATACATAAGATATTGACAGAAATTTTAAACTATTTAGAGGCAATTATTTTCTAGTATTGTCCATTAAAATATATTAGTACCATGCTATTAATATATTATTTGTTTGTATTCTTCTATTGTATTTCTTCCCAAATATGACAGGAATGTTGACAGTTCACAGCACGGAAATGATTTTTTTTTGTCATATAGATTACCAACATCACATCTAGTCACTTTATTTTAGAAATTAGGATATACTGTTCTCTTCGAAACGACCCCATGAGATTATTCCAACTAATGTTACTGAACCGGAGTATTTATTAAATGCTAAAAGGCATTGTTAATTCCTGTCTACCAAGACAGAAATTATTATTTATTTATTATTTATGTTGTTCTTTCAGAAGCGACGAATTAACTATACAAACCAAATAGACCCGGACTTGGTTTTAAATATGTTCCCATTCCTTCTAGGTCAACGAAAGCTAACAGTCTAGTAAACCTAATGGCCACACATATGGAATCAAATCGAGTGTTTCCACACTGTATATTCGGAACTTACTTAAATTCGTTAGGGTAAACCAAAAATGTTATTTCAAGAAACCAGTAACAATTTTATTGAATAGGCAATTTTTCAAATAGAATTACAACCTGTTCCAACAACGTTACGAAATCACCGTAACAGGTCCATGTTATTACACTCAACCATGCACAATGTTATGAAGTTGAAGAGAAGAAGTTTCAACTAACTTCGCGATTTTAAATTTAAATAAAAAAAAACGGATTTAATTTCATTCGACTCATATGAAAATCATTATCCATATTTAACGTTACTTATATGAGTATGTCTTGTGTTATAAATCCACGCGATGTATTAGAATATTTAAACGAACTGGGTTACCAAAATATTACTGCGGATCAGCTTAAAGAATTCATTCGAGGTGAATACTTGGAAATTGCAGAAGACTCCTTACTTTCACTGATTATTTTGTAGACTTAAAAAAATTAATTAAGTATGATCAACGAATAGAAGAAGAGGAAAAGGATAATATTGAAAATGTTCAACCCCAAAGAAAGCAACGGGAAGAAGACATTTTTGCATCTCTCTATGACACAGGCACGGCATCGTCAAAGGCAAAAGAAATACCAAAAAAGGAGAAAATTATTAGTGTACAAATAAAAAGACCAATAACGGGAAAATGTATGCAGCATAAATCGAGTTCTAAGGTAGATATGTTACCACATTCGTCAAGGTCCACTAATGAGATGAGTTATAGTGGTTATAGTAATGAATATACAGGGAGTATTGACAAAAAAACGAATGAAATTGTTGAACGGCCACTTTCACAAAAGACAAAATCCAGTGCAAATGTTGATCGTATTAGTACGCAAACTATTAAAGTTAAAGCATCATGTAAGTAAATTAATGATCTTTTACTTAGTACAAGAGTTATTTAATAATTTTACAAGCTTCCTTCCGAAATTCAGCCGACACATGTTGCAAAATATTTTGAATTTCTGTTATAGAAAAACAACCATTAACACTAGTATCAACTTGAAAAATTATTATAGAATTGGCAAACATGCTGTAGCAACATTGCACTGATTTAAAAAATGAAGCAACCAATTTACATTGTATAAACTATGTAATTTATACAATGTTGTATGTCCGTATCATCTTTTATAATTTCAGTTATAAGACCTAGGTTGCCCGTCAAGCCATGTAAAAGTGATCCTGTAGCATTGTACCATCAATATCAAGCCGAATGGAAGAGACAAAAGATACCTGGTGAAAACAACCACTCTAATTTAAGATGGGTTATCAGGGAAAAGATGTTAGGCAATCCAGAGGTATGCAGAATATTTTTTTCTCAATTTTTACTTTACATCTTTCTTAACAGATTGTTCCCAAAACTTCATCCATGGATAGGTTAAGAAGTAAAAAGCTTTACAACAGAGTCTGACGATGTATGCCAATAATTCTGCATTAAACAATAATGACAATGTTTTTATATAGAAAAAAAATCAGAAATTATTTGAAAACAATAAATATTTATTTTATAACGGTTTTTCTTATTTTTTGTTCATCCTGTTTACACTTGATTAACTTTAAATTTAGCTTGCACTTCATATGTATTATTTTTATGCAGAAGTGTTAACAATTTTTCTTCAAGTAAATCTACTGCTTCAGTTGTCAGAACAAGAGTATCATGTTTCAGCATTGAATATACATTTAGTCCATATACTGGCATTAAATTGACGTGTTTTATTGTATCTGTAGCTGCTGTAATGTTACGTGGCATGATATCGGATCTAAAATAAGTTTTAAAATGATTTATGGTATGCACAAGTCAAAACATACACTTACATATTAACAAACAATATAGATGGACCCCAATTTCTACTTTTTACCAATTCTTCAATGAACTTTGGATCATCTACTGGTAATTCTAAGTGATTAACAACATGCAAATCATCCTGAGCAAATTTAACTGATAATGTGGAGACTAGACCCAGGACACGTGTATAAAACGGCAACATGTAAAAATGGGGTGTTGGTGAACGTGGGCCATGAATTATACCACCTCCTCTCCACAAAGGACTACGTATTGAGCCATGGCGAGATCGTCCAAGACCTAACAAATATATAATGCAGCACAAGGTACATGCTTCTGTTAGCTGGAAATACCTTTTTGAGGAAAGGGTTTTTTACCACCACCCCTAACCTCTGCTCTGGTTTTTGTATGTGCATAGCTAACATAGCGATATAGTCTCTGCCATTGAACATTTTGATGTATAATGTCTATTCTTGGACTAGATGCAAATATTTCAGGATGCAATTCTACTAGTCCTAACTTCCTTTCGTCTATTGTGTCCAAATTCTCCACCCATACTTGACGGGGCTTTATGTATTTCGGGGGGAATAATAATTTTCGTGGTTCAACAATGTTTGACGTTGAATACACTCTGTGAATGCTTTGGCAGTTTCGCAACATGATAAATATACTTTTGAACATATTCATTGAAATTAACAATTACCCAAGTACACATATGAAGTAATAAATTATTACAAATGCGAGACCGTACATAACCTACAAAAGTAAACATGCACACTATGTACAGCAATGTCCATTTTCGATCTCAGGACTCTAGATGTGACTGTGCGCGGGCCTCTTGCTCACACCTCATATAGTTACGTTTGATGCGAGTGAGAAGCATACAAAAATTCTGATATCGGAGATGGATGTTACTGTACAGGTAACGTAATGAAAGAAGGTTGCAGAAGAAGAAAAACTAAAATGACTGACTATCCACAAGTATTCAAACTCAAAAAAGCATAGCCGTAGCCAGAAGGAGGGAGGGAGTGACCATTCGTGTTTCCCCGACCGTTGATAAAACATGATCTATCTTCATTTAGCCTCATTTCGCAGATTGATCCACTATGATATTTCCTCATATCTGGATGCTCTTGGATCCATAAAATGTCTACCTCAGTTGTCTCTATATAAATTGCAATAATTTATCGATTTATTTTGAATGATAAGCTGATACGATTAAGTTTTCTAGGTAGACCTTAAAAGTGTTTGTGAGGTTTCGGCTAATAGGTCGTAAACCCCCTTCTAGACAGAGAAAAAAACAATCGGCTTCACGCAACAACTAATCAAAGCTGGTCCCACCAACGAGCTTATCATTTTAATAAGCGGTTACTTATACGTTAATAAATATATATTTATTAACGTCTGGTGAAATATCCCTAAAATTTGTTCCGCTTCTCACAAAGAAAGTTAATAAACAGGTATTTATTATATCGATAAATAAGTTTCAATTTAATACGCGAAGATTTGTTGTAATATACTCTTTGTTACTTTAACAAAACGAAATAAAAACATGATTTAGCTAATTCATTTCTTCACCGCAAAAAATGCAGTTAATTTCTTTCTTATTTGAAAAAGGTAGAGATTGTTGCAAATCCTACGGGACCACAAATTCTCTACTTTTAGAATTTAATTCAAAAATTCTACGACTGATACTGTTAAAAGGTTACAGATTGTATTAGATTTGTATATTTAGGTTATTCATGGATAAATAACACTATGTACATACATGATTTACCTTGTTATTTTTTATTTACACGTCGAGATAAATATGTAATTTCAATTTCCGCAATGCTAAAATGCTTTCAGTAAGCAAGTTGCATAGAAATAAAGCATGTCCTAAACGTACCTAAATCACATAAAACGGAATTAAATCAGAACAATTGCTATCAGCTAAAGTGTCTCCTGTATTAGCTAGCTTAACTATAACTAATTTTATCAATTTCATATCTATTCGGAGATAAGAGATTACAAAGCCGAATACATTAATTACTACGTTAGAATTTAATCTTATCAAAAAATAATGTCATTGTATATGTGTACACTGAAATTATAAGGGCCTAGAGTTGGTGAATCGTACGTTTCGGTATGTAAGGTAGGTACCTCACCCTGATAGTCTAAACGCTTCTACAAACTAACTTTTAATCATTGACAAAATTAGCGCTATTCATAAATATATACTCCGAAATTAACAAAATGCTTTCATCGGTTTAACATTCAAGTTTAAAGTAGTTGTCAATAGATCTGGGTTTCTTTCGATAGAAATCGCAAATTAGTTAGAAGCGATTTCATTAGTTAAAAGAGATCCGACACTTTTTCTGACAATTTCACAGCACGGGATTTACTGTAACAAATTTGTTATTTCCGGAGAACAAAGCTATTATTAGCGTGTAAATTTCTGTTGAAAGAAACTTTAAAAGATCTAGATTTACCGAACGGTATATTTTCGTATTAGAAAAAATTAAATCTAGTGTTTCGAATGTAGATTAAAAAAGAAATGCAATGCAGTCATATTACTAGGCGATACTAGTTACCTGCTCAATAACCAAATTACGAATTACTTAATCCAAAAATTCTCTGTGTGAGTAATTTCCTGCTAAAAAAGAAACAAATTCTTATTAAACGTAGCAACCGGTTTTGTGCTTGTCAGAATATCATCATGTCAGCTGGAGGAAATACAAACAAAAAGAGAGGATCAGGTAACAGAATGGTCACATATGAAATTGGACTTGGATTGAATATAGTAAAGCACTGTAGATATTAACGTTTTACTATATTCAATTCAAGCTAATTAATTTCATTTGTGACCATTCTGTATCCGAATCTCTCTTTTTATTTGTATTTCCTCCAGCTGGCCTGACGATGCACAGTGACCAATTTAAATTATCAGGATGCAATGGGAAACCTTCACTGTTGTCCAGAAGTCGGTGGAGCTCAGCAGCCACGCCAAATAGAGCACCAACATGTTAGAGGTATACAATATTCAACAAATATTTTAACTTTATTTAGAAGTAAATAATAGAATACCGGTTAAATTGAGAATGAACTAAGCATTATAAAAACCATATTTTTTCGGTAATATTTACAAAGTTAAGTCATTCCTGTATTGAAGTTTGCTCTCGAATTCTACGTAATTCACAAAGATATCACATTACATGGATTTTTTTTTTCTCTTTATTTAATTAGAGGTTAAATACTTAGAAGTGAAGAACAGGATTAGCTTATCTAATACAATATATTTCAAAGCTATGTGTAGTAAAGTGATGAGGAGAGCGCAACAATTCGATTGTGTAGCAGTAGCGTCACTGCGCTGGATTAACCGAAATAAACGGACGCGTTATTTAGAACAAAAAACAATAAGAGAATTTATGAAAACGTAAATATAATATAGTAAACAACTTACCGAATATACTTAGATGGCTGAAAAGAAATCCGGAAGTGAGGCCTTCAACGCCTATATCATAGCGTATGTTTCTAGAGTGACCTCTTTGAAACCCGTCCGTTGCGGCATATATATCTGCTTATACGCAGAAAAAGATCATTCTACATCTGGCGATGTAGTGTTCACATACTAAAGGTCGTCTTTGAATTTGTATAACGGATCTTCCGCAATACTATTGTTAAAAAGATGGCGTAATCTAGAAAAATCGACATTTTACGAAATACAGTATTAAATTTTTCTCTGACTGAAACACTTTTTTCGTCATCTAAAATATATAGTACTGTTTGTACGTGGTCAACAATTTCACACGAATCCCGTAAGGACAACGGAGTGTTTTGCAATTTTTTTATTGCGTCGACTACTGGAACGTAATTGTCGTTAATAGTTTTTAAATCTGCTGCAAATGAACGATTTTGAAATTGCATTTGACTTAGCTTTATTGCAGCTGCTTCTTTTCAAAATGTTGAAAATAATAGAATGCTACTTCTAACGATGTACCCCATCGTGTAAGAATAGGCTGTGGCGGTTCCAGTATGTCAGGACACTGTGAACGAAATAGCCGAATATGTTTCAGTGACTTAAGAAAAATGACTTTCGTCTGTGCTATTAGTTGATCCACATTGGAATAACATTTTCGTAAAGTGTCTGCTACAATGAAGCAGACATGTTACGTACAGCAAATTCGGTTGAACAGCTTTGAATAATTGACCTGTGCGAAGCATAACCGCGGCAGTATCGGTTACCATTTACACTTGCTTTAGTGACATTTCAAAGTTGTCTAGTGTTCTAACTCATACATTATGAACAGCTTCGACAGTACACCTTTGCTCTCTTTTACAGGCTAACAAATAAGGGTGTCACGGTCCTTTCAAGGTCATTGTCTGTGCTACTACGATACTACGGAAGTTTTTTAATATCTCCAGTTTCATCCATAGTTAGCCACAACTGTTGCGATTTTCACATAATTCTCAATCTTCTCGCGCACTGACGGCAAATACCTACGTAGCGTCTGCAGACTTGGTAGTTCCCACGTTGGATTGTATTTCTTCCAAAACATCATCGTTAAATCACATAGAAATTCTTTATACGGTCTCATTCTGGTTTTTTTAAATTTGTGTGTTGCGCTATTTACATGGTACCTACACGTATATGGTTTCCAACACAATAAACTTTTATCGTAAACTGAATACTTTTTTCCTGATTTCTTTATCATTTTATATTAAGCCTGGAAATTGCCATAAATACGTGTTCACCCTGTTAGCAAGCAGGCAAGTTGATGCATTTTTAGGCATTTTCAACATTTCTAATGCTTTCCGTTTCAATTCCAACACTTATCAGCTTCGCATTGTGATATGTATAACACATAGCACACAGCGTAGAAGGCCGGGAAGTGGCGACATATAACGAAGCAGCTCTGTATCCCTCAACCTCTCGCGGTGAAACACCACTGGAAGGCAAGCGAGAATGTTACGCCCTAGTGATGAGAAAAGTGAAAAGTGATATTACAGCATATTATATATTTAGTTTGAATATTTTTATCGTAATTAAGTTTCTAGTTCAACCGGTAATAATGCCTGCCTAAAAGTTTCTAATGAAACACTCTGTACAGTATTTTAATTTTAAGCAAAACTGAAATAAACTACAGGATGTTTCATTAGAAACTTTCAGGTCGGAATTACCTACTACACTGCAAAAATTAATTCAATAAATCGTGTTCCTTGATTTCGTTTAGTTAACAGCAATGTTCTACGTTTATCAAGGTGAAATCTGTTTATCAATATAATACATAGATACCCCTTTATTAACTTACTTTGTAAGAAGCGAAACTAAATTTTAGAGATTTTTCATTAGACATTAATAAATCCGTTTATTGCATTTAGTGTATCTATAAAGTATGTGTTCCTTAGTATAATAAACAGGCATTTAATAAAATAATAAACTCGTTCGTTGAACCAATGTTAGTTAGATTAACGTACCTACCTTTTTCGTTCAGTGTACCGGTTAAGTCAAAAGTTTAATTATTGCAATGAAAATATTCAAACTAAATACGCAATATAGTGAAATATCTACCTAGCAAATTTTATTAGATTTACTTGATACCGCACATTTGCCCATCACTGTATATTTTCATATACCACACGTAGGCCATTTTTTTAGTTGTTTTCGTAACGGGAAGTTCCGATAATTTACTGTACTTTTTTTCTAATTTAGCGTTTTGAATGCTGCCAGGCTATTTCAGCTGAATTAAGTTCTGTAACGCTTGATGGCCAACAACCTGACAGAGAATCAACAAAAAAAATGGCGAGTATCAGACATGTGTATAAAATCTGAGTTTTGGCGGAAAGAGAAAGTATCGCTTATCGTTGTGTTCCTATTCTTCAATAAACAACTATTATAACTAATTCGTCGAATAAAACTACAGAGCATGTGTAATATCGTTCAATTCAATAACAATCCATCTTAAAAATAACTATTTAAATTTAAAAAATTAAAATGGAACGTTTCTATTTTAAGGTAGAGTCTCTATTATTTCGACAGCAAGTACTGCATTTACTGATAAATCAAAGCAAGTAGTAACCTGCTTGTATAACTACAGCGAAGCTAAATCTGGAAAGAAGTTTAGAAAAGGAGATTCACTGCAAGTGTACAATGAAATAGACGATGAATGGTTAAAAGTATTAAATTTATCAACCAAAGACATTGCTTGTATACCAAAAAATTATGTAACTGAAGAATCTGCCAGCGAAATCCAAGAGTATGTACATATTTACTATTTACTTTATTCAATTTACAACATTTAGTATGCGAATTTCAGATGGTTTGTTGGACACGCTACAAAAAGAGAAGCAGAGCGACTTTTTATGCGCCAAGATAGTCCTGTTAAGGGTTTATTTCTCGTACGTTATTCAGGAAATAAACAAAACTCTTATGCATTGTCCGTACTAGATTATGACGACGAAGAAGACTTCCATGTCATTCATTTTCCAATTACAGTAAACCAAAGTGGTTTCGTAATTAATTCTGAATCTTATTCTACTCTAAGTGAAATAATAAACGTCTACAAAAGTAAGATATCTATCTCCCGTCTTTTCTTCTATACAGAACTCTATACTTTTTCCTGTTGTAGAAGCCGGCAGAATATCCAAACCATGTCCAAAACCCCAACCACACCTCTGGGATCTGGACGTTAGTCACAAAAAAGAATGGGAATTATCACGTAACGATTTGGAACTCCGCAAAGTTATTGGGGAAGGTAACTTTGCAAAAGTTCACTTAGCGTATTGGAAACAGAGTACCAAAGTTGCCGTAAAAATACTAAAAGAACAGTCTATCTCTAAAGATGAGCTTTTAAGAGAGGCGTCGATAATGAAACAATTCAGACATCCCGGTCTAGTAACTCTTTATGGAATTTGTAGTAAAACAGAACCTGTTTATTTAGCCCTAGAATACATGGGAAATGGCGATTTGCTAACGTTCCTTAGAAAAGATGCTGGAAGCAAGTTGGAAGTTGTAGATCTAATCGATATGGCCGCGCAAATTTCTGCGGGAATGGAACACCTAGAATCGAAGAATTTAGTACATCGCGATTTGGCAGCTAGAAATGTTCTGGTTAGTAATCACAACATCGTTAAAATTAGCGATTTCGGTCTGGCCCGATTACTTCAAGACAATAAATATAACGACAATTTTACTTCTAACATTGCGGTCAAATGGTCAGCCCCAGAAGCGATCTTACTTCGAGAATTTACTATTAAATCAGACGTCTGGTCATTTGGAATATTTCTAATGGAATTATTTACATTTGGAAAGATTCCCTATCAAGGTATCAGAAACGAAGAAGTTATTAGACTAGTAACAAGCGGTTACAGAATGGAGAAACCTTCGGATTTTGTACCAGATAGCATCTACGATATCATGCAAAAATGTTGGAATTCAAATCCTGAAGAAAGGATATCATTCAAGAAGCTAACGAATTCCTTTAATAAATTTTTAGAATAATTTATATTGTAGGAGGTATAATAAATGTAAACTATTTAAATCAGTCTTATTTAATTATTTTTAGTTAGGGAGATTATAATTTTATCAATTTAATTTTTTTGTACAGAGTGATTCACAGAATCCGTCGTTCTTGAACTTGTAATGATGTCCCGATTTTGAAACTTCGGGGTTAAGCATAGTTAGCTATGATCTATTTAGAAAAATAACTTCATTATCGTACTTCCGGTTACATCGAAACTCACGGCCAACCTTGATATTATAAATAGAAACTTATATTTTTTGTTGCATTTTTAGATTCTACTGTGTATTTTAAAGCTAATTTTATAAAACTTCTTGTAACCTGTTGATTGCCGTTTCAGAGTTATTTCCACTTCTGTGAAAAAAAGCAAAAAAAAACGTATGGTGCATTAAAGGCGCGTAACAGCAATACAGTAAAAGGTAGAAAACTTTTTGTGAATTGTAATGGGTACAGAACTCTACTATTTAACCAAGCCGTAAAAAGTAAACAAATGTATACACGTGTCTCATAACATAGGGTTGATTTGACGTAACTTAAGTTACGTCAAATCAACCCTATGTTGGTTAGTGGTAAGTTTCTTTTTCAAAGGGAACACCTGTATATTTTTACGCCATGTGATGTAGAATTGAATTCTCTATCGAAAAGCTATATGTGTTCTTATACCTATCTCTATTGCTTCTTTTGGGATTAGTGAGTTTCTGAAAATATAGTTTTGAATTCGCATTTAATTAATAGTAGGCTGTGAAAAACAATTTTAATATTAAAAGCATATAAAAAAAAAACAAAAAAAGTATGACAAAATAAAATTTGTTGAATACAAGATAACCAAGAACGAAATGCCGTATGCATTATGTATAATAAAATTATAAGCATTGTATATGACCTCCGTTGGCTTTCAAACACTTTAAAATCCCACTATGAACTCCAGTTGTAGCCTGCTTTAATTATTCAGGATCCTTGCTTTCAAACGCTTCTCTTACTTGTCGCTCTAATTCCGCTCTGGTCTGTACTTTGATCAAACACCATTGATTTTATGTGTCCCCGGATGTTCAGGAGATTTTGGTAGCCAAGACCAAAGGCCGTTGCGTCCAAACCACCTATCATTAAACATTATACTAAGTAAACGATGTATCTCACATAAGGAATGAGCTGGTACAAGCAATCTCTCTGATCTAACAGAGGCAACTAGTCGAGAGAGTCTGCTACGCATTGCCGCAGAATTACTCTATATCGCTCACTGTTTAAGGTGTCATCATAAATTTGAAAACGTATTTTCCCATTCATTATTAAACAAAATACATAAACCAAATGTATTCTGAAAGCCAGCTTCACGAAAGAAGAGAGGGTTCTGCGGTGTCCAGTTGCGTCTTTGGTTAATTTGGATTCATCCGTCCAAATAATTTTTTGTAAAAACTCCTGGAGCCATATTAATATTCGCTCGCAGAAAACGAGAAGGCAAGCCTCATCGCTAGGAATAAACGTTTGCACAATATTTTATGTATTGACAGAATGCGCTGTATTGATGAATATGATATACCTATTTCCTCAGCAGTAGCACGCATGGAACTGCGAGGGTGGGTGTGAAAGTAAGTTAATAGCATTATTTCATAGTTCTCGTCCCCTATTCTGGGTTTTGGGATGTACTTATTATGCTTCCATTGTCCAGTAAGTAAAAAGTTTTCTTGAATTCTTCGGAAACGTGTTCTACTAATAGGTGGCAAACGAGGATATTGCTCATTAAAGACTCGGTAAGTTCTGCTTAAAATTTTACTACATTCTCTGTGAATAAAAAATCAATTTAAGATATCTTCGCTTCTATAATTATCAAAATAGTTTTTCATTTTTGCCAATGCAATATACACGACAACACAGACTAAAATAATTTGACAGATCACTTGACTGTAGATTAATATTGTTTGGTCATTCTCCTTAGTATCCACAGCCTACCGCCTGCCAATTTTCCAAGAAAGTACTAATTCAAAACTACATTTTCTAAAAGTCACTAATTCTAAAAAAAGCGATAGAGATAGCACCTATAGCTTTTCGATAGAGAATTCAATTCTACATCACATGATGTAAAAATATACAGTGTTCCATTTGAAAAAAAAAAACTTTTAGTACTAAAAAGTTACGGCAAATCAACTATAGGTTATGGGACATCCTGTATAATTTTGTGTACTTGTTATGCCTTGGTTAAATAGTAGAGTAAACAGTAACCAGTAGGTGAGAAGATGTTTTATAAAATTGACTTTAAAATGCCTAGTAAGATCTAAAAATGCAACAAAAAATATGGGTTTCTATTTATGACTTTCGATGTAACCGCCGTGTAAGGGTGACATTGACGAAGTTAATTTTTCTAAATAGATTATAGCTAACTATGCTTAACATTGAAGTTTCAAAATCGAGATATCATTGCAAATTCAAGAACTTTGAACGGGTTCCATAAATCATCCGATAATAAATTACGCAGACGGTAAGAAAGCGACATCATTGTAATAAAATTAATGTCGATAATGTTAATTCCTACTAATATGCTGTAGAATAGCTTTTAAATCATAGATGTCCATAGGAAAATTTTCAGATATTTGAAGCGAATTTTGAGGTTGACAAATAAAAGAGCGGGAAAATGTTGGTTAACATCTATCTTAATTAAATTTACTAAAAAAATAATGTTTTGTGAAAAAGCCTACACGTTACTGAAAGAATTAGACCGCAGTCAAGATGTTTTACCACCATATAACGTAAGATATACAAACCAATTTACATTCGTACTTTATATAATGCTTTTAGAATGACTTGCTAAATGAAATTGGAAAAGAAATTACAACACTTATAGCACAAAATCAAAGTGATGCGTAAGTATTTCACGTATATAGTGTTATTCAAAACAAAATGTAATCTGTGTAATTTAAGCCAAGCAAATGAAAGTCACAACAGTGAAGATGTTTCATTGATACCTACTATTAGAGTCAGACATATAGCAATCCATCGTAATCTCCGTTGCATCCTAGCATATCATTATAATCGGCTGAATTCGCTTAGAACGATGCGATGGGAGTTTGGTAGCATCTTGCCAGTAGAAATCAAAGCAAACTTAAGTACTACTGAATCAAACTGGTTCGCGAAATATTCTAGTATGTTAGCAAAATACATGCGATCCCTTGGAGAAGATGGTGGAGTAAATCTGTGTATGGATATGAGACCACCTAAGGCATTATATATCGAAGTTAGGTGTATGGTCGACTACGGAAAATTTGAGTTAAGTGATGGTACTGTTTTATTATTAAAGAAAGATAGTAGACATTACTTGCCGAGAAGTGAATGTGAGGAATTAATACGGCAAGGTATTTTCGAGCATATCATAAATTAGATTTCTTTTTGCTTGATTCAAACCAAATCTTTATATTTGATACCAAAAGTGTGATTTGATATTAAAATTTTTTTGAATATCTTGAGTTTTCTTTACGATTCGGAAGGTTAACAGATTGATTTATTTCAAAACTTGCAATGAAAATTGTAGAAGGTACTGCAAAATGAGTAATCAGAAATTATATTATTTCAAAAGAATTTAGATGTTTATTGAAATTTAGAGGTACGGTAGGAAAGAAATTATAAAATTCAATACATATGTTAGCTAAAATTATACATGATATTAAACTTAACATACCAAGAAAAAATTTTTATTAAACCAAGAAACAATACTATTAGTGATAGGAAATGAAATGCAAACATCTAATAGAAGCAATGCTTACAGCTAGATACGTGTTGTTAAGGATCCTGTGTTATATCGCTTTATTTCACATACTAATCAGTATATATATATATTTCCTCAGAACTGACAATTTTTTAATTGATTTATTGTATATTATTATATCAGTGGTAGTTTAAATTGTTCTCACTTACAGTGAGTGAGTTACTGTTTATGGTACAAATAATTGGTTTCGAACCTAGTAGAACGTTGTAATTGTTTATCATTGAATAAGTGCTTGTTTTTAAATAACAAGATCAGCAATTCCAAATATGTAGATTCTGTATAAAATCAAACTAACCAAGCAGAAATATCTAACAAGTAGATTTTTACTATTACAAAGCATAAAGAAAAATGTATAAATACAAATTTGTGTACTCCGAAAATATAAACAGAACAGTACATAAAGAAGGTAGAATTCTAAGTGATGATAAGGTTTAAACTTAAAAACATTTTAGTCATAAATTTAATAATCCTCATATATTTGATTTTGTCTGGTATAGTGTTGTAGAATGGGCCGTTGACCATATATAAACGATGATATTGCGTTATATCACAGACAAAAGTATATATGTTATTTTATCTGTGGTTACATGCAACTATCTTTTTCTGGCAGCTACACGAATCCCGCGGAATTTTTGCCAGATCTGTATATCTCGAGATTTTAACAAACTAATAAAAGAAATGATTGACTATATTTTTTCATAGTAAACACCGATTCTCGGAAATAAACTAAACCGTTCTCACCAGTACTGTAAAATTACCAGCTCAGTATCAATTTGAGATCAGCCCAGTGCTGCTATCTGTTACTATCTCACATTTTATGTTTGAATAATGCAGCACGAAGTACAGTAATGTCCGTCTCAAATGCCAAGATTCTCCTAAGCCTTTTAGTCATACCAAAGGTAACTGTAACATTGCTGTACATACATGTTTTGCACGAAGAACGTTGATATAATCTTCTCAATTTCAATGTAAGACCCAAACCCCTAACACAATGTTGGACATGATACTCTCAGTTATTAATTCTGGACAATTTCTGGAAAATTACTGTATTTGATGACCATTATTGATTTTGTTGGTTTTATTCGTGTTTAACCATTTTTGAATTGTATTCATATAAATACTAGTTAAATTCAATTAAGATTGTAAATATCATTGAAGTAAACATAAGTAATAAAAGACGTAATAATCTGCCTTATGCTACGCCTTTTGGTATGACCATATTGTCTATAGTGCATTAAAATATTTCCCAATAAATTATTAGTTATTAATATACTGTTGAGTATTATCGCGTCATTTCGAGAAACGAGCTGCGGTAGTACATTCAAAATACGTTAAACACTATATTTTAACAAACTATGTCTATTGAAAAAAGTAACAAATAAAAGTAAGATTGGTACAAAGCGCCTGTATTCGATGAACAGCTTGAACGTGCGCACTCTGTCGAGAACCTACGACAATAGGAGGCGCGAAATTTACAACTTTAAATTTGAAATAAACGAGCTTAAACAGCTGCCTAATATGTTATGGGGAACAGTAGTTCTCCACGCGACCACATATGCTAGTAATAACCATACTACTACGGTAGGATTAACAGCTAAAAAGAAAAGACTCAAGTATGGTAAATACTACGAAAATTAAACGGAGGGTCGATGGAAGATGGTGCCGTAATCCGATGAATCGAAATTTTAGTTATATAGTTCCAAACGTTTATGGGTCGTTGAGTTGGAGAACGAATGTGAGAAAAGGAAGACATTAGCAAAATTGTTAAACATGAGGATGGTAATACGGTCTGGGGTTGCTTTGAAGGTTTAGGACGTTTATTTTAACATTTTGCGATGGGTGGATGGGTGTTTTAACAGAACAACGATTCTAAGCATACTTCAAAAGTAACAAAACCATTTTTTGGGAAACACGTAGGCCGTGCTCTTGTATTAATAAAATGGCGATCATCGAATCTAATCTTATCGATATGGAACCATTTACATCGAGAATTATGAAAATCACTTCCAGATTCCCAATTAGCAAAGAACTGCTTTGGAAAATCTTACTAAGTGCCTAATATTAACAAGATTGGATATAAAATATTTTATATATTATTGTCTTATTTTATGGATTTCTTACATTCTTGTTTGATTAAACTTATGTGCGGTAGTCTCAAGTTTTCTTATAGAGAACTAGTATGTAATAGAATTTAGTTTCTATGTAATCTCATCATAAGCGCAACTAGTATTAATGATGAACGCGCTAATTATAGTTAATCATTTCTAGAGAAATAGGAAGGAAATCTACTGCAATATCTATTGTTGAATGTAAACCTTCATTACAATTTCTTGGGATTACCAACCGAGATGTTTATAGACAAGAAATTGCAGAACGCATATTATGATCAGTATATACCTATTATTACGTAAGGTGCACGGCAATTGATTGAAACACAAAATCAACAAGAAATTAATGAGAAATTAAGATTTACGACGAAAATTTATGCATTTTAACTATTCGCGGAAACGCTTTTGCGGTAAAAAGACCAACACTAAAAAAATAAAACAAAAGCATTCCAAGCAGATATGCACAGGTTAATTCCTATCCCACATCTAATGACATCCGCTTCACTTTAACGATCCGAAAGTCACCGGGAATTTTAATGACACAGTAGAGATCCTGATAATGCAGGGTTTTAATATTGATTATTATAGTGGTGTAGGGTATAATAATTCTTTTTGGAAACAATAAAGGGGGAGGAAATGGTTACTTTAGATAACAAATTTTACGGGTGATACTCTAAATTTATAATATTGCATGTAGTTATTAATATTGATTATCATGCTGATATGATATATGTATGAACATTTATTTTCAGGATGGAACACAAGAGGAAATCACTACTTTAGATAACAAATTTTATAAGTGTTAGTTTACATCGTATAGAAATTTGATTTAATTATGCGATGCTTCACTGTAACTTGATGAGAGCTGGGCAAGTTGATAGAGTTTGTATAATACTTCAAAAAGCTTATTATATCTTAAAAATGTTTTTGATGTTAGGCCTCTTGTTGATGCTTACTATGCAATTGTGAAATGAAATACATCGGGTGCGTGTAACGCAGAAACGTGTCACAAGATTTACCTTTTAATTGTTCTTGAAGAACTATTTTCAGGACGCATGGTTTACTCGATCACTTCGATCTATATTTACAAAATTTTTATTTATGTGCACATTTTTATAGTAAATTAAATCCCGAAATTAAAAGTGCCACAACTTTAAATAAATTTGAAAGTAAGCTAAAAGCTATATTAATTGACAGTCATTTTTAGGAATTGAGCGAGTTCGAAATATATTTGAAATAGGTGCTTTTTTTCATTTTTGCACTTAGCACTGAGCATCGAAACTTCAAATACAGGGAATTTTATGATATTGTTTTTCGTGTACGGATGTACGTTTACTATTTATCTATATTTATTATTATTACGTTACTTTTTTGACTTATTTCAATTTTGTTGTACGCATGACTATAATTATTATTATTAGAATTATGAAAAATTAATGAATTAAAGGTGTACCAGAGTATTAAAAATTGGCAAATTAAAAAAATAGGAAACAAGCAAATTTTTCCGTTAATTTTATCAAGAAAATTTCAGATTTGGAAGTTAAAAAATATAGTTTTTAAACAATTAAACAATTAAAAAATATATATAACAGTAATATTGACTCCGATTTTGTTTTCCATCTACATAGCAGCTTTGCCCAGCGTTATTAGCCACTCTAATTATCATATGTATGTCGACGACACAGAATTATGTAGGTATATCTTTCAAGCTAATAGAAATACACAATACACAACCTCCCCTTGTAGAGGATCTTGAGAACGTCACCTCAAAATAAATCCATTCAAAACACAATTAATGCTGTTTGGTCCGAGACATTCATGAAATGCAATTGCAGACTACCTTACTCTGTTGTAGAGGATGAGAGATCACTATCTGATCAAATTAAAAATTTGGTCTTTCAATCCGACACTTCGTTTTGGACATAATACAATACATATGGTAGAAAAAGCGGCCATCGCATTGAGGTAAATCCATACTCATCAACATTACTTCGACATAGTTACCAAATCTGTATTATGTATTATCTCACTTCATATACTGTGATGTAATTTATTTTAGCTGCATACATGAAAATATGCAGTGAATACAAAATTCATGCATCGGATGAGGATCCATGGCATTTATCATAGACGTAGCACTCAAGCAATTCGCTTCTCGACGATCAAATGAGTAAACAACGGCTTCTTCGTGTTTCTTTGCAAATATAATAAAACAAAGAAAACCTCTGTATCTTTAATATAAAGTCAGGTGTCAAAATCGCAGAAACTTAATAAACATGTGCTACTATCCACTTTAACCTCTTAGAGTTATACGAATTACTACTGCCCTCGACTGAATTGTAGCATCTCTTTTCCGCAATCCATTCCCTACCCCAACGCCGGACTCTATCTTACATTGTCACATGCACAGAATTTTTATATACATCTCTTCTTTATACTTATCAAGTTGTAACATTGTACACTTTTTAAGTTTTTTCTTTTATTCGCTTTTTTATGAATTTAACTTAATTTTACATAGATTAAAGGAAGAACCCTTTCTGCTACCGCAAGCTCGAACGACCTTTTGGCAATGATGTTTTTAATAATGTAAGTTAGTGTCTGAAATTGTATTATATTGTGACATTTACCGATAAATGCTAATATTATTATATTTGCTCGACAGGTTGTAAATATAACATAAAATTACAAAAGAAATTCAATTGAAAACAGATGTCTTTATATCGTATGTTGGCATTGCGTGTCATATGTTAGATTAGCGCTCGAAGTCAATTGCTCCTTGGTGTTAGCATACTGAAAGTAGACTCATGGGACACCAGTCGAGGATTATTAAAACATTGAGAACAAGTAAGGACAATCTGCTTTGTTGTTAAGAACCCTCCGTAGGCACCAAGCGTTGTAGAGCTCACGGCGATAATTTAGTGAATCCACCTACAAAGTAGATCATGGTAAGATATATCTCAATTAATAGTTGGATATCATTAAAATATTGTGAAGTGAAAAATCTCAGCATTTTTGAAGCGGACAAATAATTTCTATATAGTTAGAGAAGGATAGAGTTGGATTAAAAATTACGCCTAGATCTTTGATTATGTTTATTTTAGACGTAGTTTGGCTTTCAATTGAGTAAGTAGTACATTGATTAATAAAAACAATTTTACATGGTGCGGAATTTATGCATGACCTTGCATGTAAAGGTTTTAGAAATTGTTGACATACCACCTTTATCAGACTATCGAACAAATACATCAAATTGTAAGTGAAATAGCAAAATATCAGTTTAAATTTCACGGTATTTCCCAAAAGGAAAAGTTATACCTTAGTAATATAAGTCAATACCACATAACGCATAATACTGACTTCTTTTGTCTGTATTATGCGGGTAAGTAGGAATAATTTTCATTAATACACTCATGGCGATTGAAATTGTAACAAATAGAAATAGAGCAGTCGCAAGCGAGAAGAGTTATTGCCGTAGCTATATGAACAGTATGGCGTGATCAAGAATCAAAAAAAACTTTTGAAATACATTAGATTAGAATGTAATAGAAACTAAGATACATGATTTTTAACATTTGTATGTATAATTAAAAGTCATCTGGCAGTGATTGCGCACTCATATCATCTTCATTCATTGTTGAAACCGGGACACTCCTTCGGTTAGGTGTGTGAACTTTAAATGTACGATTCAAAAATTTTCCCGAATGAAGCTTTGTAATTGTCGCAAATAATTGATACTTTTGACTTGAATATCATAAGATTCCATCAAAACTTTGTTTTTTTTTTGTACAAATGTTACTTTTGCTAGTTTTAGTGAGTAGTTCATAGTATTTCGAGTTTTGTTGTCCTGAGAGCTATTTTCTTACCGTTCTCCGTGAAGCTATGATGAATAATTTCACTTATGTTGGTTTCGATATCTTTTTATATTACTCCAAGGCTTTGTTTTCCATCAAAATGTTAATCTTGTGTTTTAGACACATCTACATGCGTATACTACAATGTATATACCGGGTGTTGACGTTCAGGCAATTTAAGAGTTTTAATCATTGAAGCAAAGCATGGTTATAAATCTGCGAATTTTACACCACTCTTCACTCAATTATGAATCCAGAAACGCTTTTTGTAAAATTATGGAAGAGAAAGCAAATCGTGGCCGACACTTTAATTTCATTCATTTGTTTCAGAAATAAACGCATTCTTACTTTAAACAGTGTGCAAAATGCTGAAAATACTCGTGCATGGGCCAAAGAAAATTCCCGATTATATATTTGTACAAACACCCAATACTCCCAAAAAAATTATATTTGGTCTGGAATTATTAACGACGGAATAATAAGGATGTTTCAAATAGTGGAAAACTTGACATCAGATAGCCCCTTCGGGAACCCCTGCAGAATAATGTTGGTTCTGCAACGGAAGCAGTTTATCCGGATATTTGGTTTCAGCATGATGGGCGCTCGGCTCATTTTGGGTTAAATATTAGGGTATATGTTGACTTTGTCTTTCCTAATCGGTGGATTGGTTCAGGCGGAGAAATAAATTGGCTTGCAAGATTTCCAGAGCTAATTCCTTGTGATTTTTTTTTGCGCGGAGTTCTTAAAGGTAAAATTGATTTTAGGGGACACAGGAATTTAACTTATTAGGGGAAGCAATAATCCAAGAATGTAATTTAATTACTAACAGACAGGTAGCTAATGTAAGAGCTTTTTTACAACATTTACAACTGACTTTATTACTGTCTTGCTGAAAATGGTGGCTTATTCGAATATCTATTCCAATTTAATTACTTTCTAAGTTATTTTGTTACAATAATTCTTTTCATATTCATTCGCCGTGTTACGACGTTTTCTATTGGTGTTTACAAATAACAGAAAAAAAAATCACGGCTATTTACCAATTAACAAGAAATTTCTTTTTAAAATCGTTAAGAAATTAAAAATTTAATAAGAAGTATAGAAACAGTTTTGTGGGTAAAAATTTTTTTTTGTACAGCTTTTTACTTTACAGTGTTTGACAAGTATTCCCCAGATAGAGTATTTTATTTGATTTTTTAAAATTATTCTTGATCAATTGTTTTGCTTATTTTGGGATGTTGAACAGAAAGGTAAAATTTACGAAACATACTGGGTATTGTAGAAATTAAACAATGTGAAATCAACTCTTCTGTAAGAATGATTAATTCAATTTTTGTATCGAAGATGTAATGATTTTTATTTTGAAATTGAAAACGTTTTCAATACAATATACGTGCAAACAAATTTCGTCCCAATCTACGCTATGGACATACGGAAGTGTGTCTGTTACTTATGATGTAGTGACTTAAATATTTAATCACGGATTAGCACGTTAATCTTTAATTAACTCTCATCACTAATCAGGATTAAACATTTTAATCATCAATTATTAAATTAATTCGTGATGAAAATCAAGTGTCGCTTTGATATTTGCCGATATTAAGGTGAAAAAAGAAATAAAGTGCCAACGAAGTAGCTGTTATTTGCAGAAATCTAATAAGAATTTCTTTAAAATAGAACAGATGAGCATCTAAATATAATCGTTAATACACGCCAACATATTTTTGTGTTGTCCTTTTAATTCTAATTAGATAATTACGAATTCAACCAGCTCAAAGTGTAAATGCAAATAGTAATTCATTTAATCAAGAATTAAATTTGATTTGGAGATTAACTTAATTCAGAATTTAAGAATGTTCTGTAGACGGGCCATAGGTTACCAAGAAAACGTCACACCATATATCTATCCGAGGTGAAATTTATTTAAAGCTACTCTACAAGATTTAATAAAAAAAATAAATATTGGACTAACGACCCTATTCAATATGACAATTTCCAACTTGTACACATTTTTAGAATCTTTTGTTTATTTATCGGGGCTAACAGTTTCAACAATTTTAATAAATCAAGAATGTCGTTTTACTCATTTGAATACACCTTTTGCTTAAGACGACAACGAAATCTATAAAGGCGATGCGTAGGCCAAGTTATTAATCAAGAATTTAGACAAAATCAAAGATGAGAACATTTGTAAGAGTGAGGTACTCCATCCGGGTACACAGTGCATTTACACTCAGTCTAATAATACTATTAAACAAATAACCGGTTAAACATGGCGATTAGAATACATAAACGTTAATCAGAAATTAATTGCCTTATTTGGGAGTTGAACGCGCATTCTTTGGATGAGGCTATTTATTAAGTGATGATACTATTTATTAAGCAATCTCAGCGTCATTTCTGTCAAATAAGACGATGAGGGCATCGTGCATTATTAAATTTCCTAATATTTTTCAGCTCCAAAGCAAAGAGCTCCATACATACCAATAGACTAACAACTTCGTGATTTAAGTATGTTACGCATCGAACGGAGGAATGCGTTTCAAATCATGTACTTCCGTTAAAGAGAGGTTAAAAATATAATCGCAAGAAACGTCAAAGCAGCGTTACCAAGATAAATTTTACAATTTTTGACCAGTCGTGTTCTAAATGCGAAAGAGACGAGGCAAACAATGTAACATCGACCTATTTGCGAGACATGTTCTCGGAAAGCTACATGCTTTGATCTCTTGGTTCGGTTTTTCGAACCGCAAAAAACCGAGCCGTTATAAATTCTGGCATTTCCCCGCGTATTTTCCCAATGGATCAACATACGATGGAATACGTGCCACACCACACTAGTTGACACCTACAAAAAAAAGCAAGAGAAAGTACTCCGGCTTTCTAGATCAACGACATTGCCCTAATTCATTCAGAATTCCCCAGGTATAAACAAATAACAAAGATTACGCGCCGTTTTCCGGAGAACTCCTTCCCAAAATAGAGGGATGCGCGCTCAAAACGACTAAATAAGTATGTGGACATGCGGCGCCTCTGCTTGTTGCAATATATTTATGCGCGCCAGAGTGTGGATTCTTGGAATATTGGAGTTTTGAAGGCTTAGTTGTGGTTTTTTTTATCGAATTATTCTAATGCAATGTCCTTATAATAAATTCTCAATAATAGAATAAGGATTTATGTTTGTTATGCAGTATTGGAAAATCCGTTTTTATTATTTATTAAGGTAAATATTTTCTAATCGCGTTAGAACCAACAGAACTTGGAAATTTTGTTGGATGCATTTGAAAAAGAATTATCGGTGAACAATCGATGACTACTCTATGTAAGAATGAATAACCAAAAATGTAGAAAAACTTGGTTTGCTTCTCACAAATTCTTTATTAAGAAAACAGCACTCCTACCAGTTTCATGCTGTAAAGCACATCCTTAGGCAAGCTATCAAGAAGCATCCATCAAATTGAACGAATAACAATATGTATGTAGTGTTATAAAGTGTTTTATTATAAGTAAACTATTATATCAATCTCGTGCTTTTTTGCAGACGCGTCATATCTAGAAGGTAAAAGTTGAAGTTTACTTCTAAGAAGTACAGAAATTGTCACAATCTAGCTCCCATTTTTAGAATGTGCAACACCTTTAATTGCGTATGAGCTAACTGCGATAATAATTTTACTTTCCTTTAAATGGTAGCCCGAAATGTCTAAATTCACCAAATCTTTAATTTGCTTCTTTAAGCAGATGTACAGTTTAATTTGTGATTTAATTTCTATAAAGTTATATGTATATTTATCATAGGATTAATGTTTCTGTTAGTAGTGTTTAATTTAAATAGAATTTTTGTTATTAGATCTTGCATCTTTCTTTTTTTTTCGTTCTTTGTTCTCATTATCATTTTCTATTATTTTTACTTGTTTTGTTATCTGCAACTTCTTTATTTTTGCGAACTTTATTGTAATTAATTAATTATGACAGGCTTGTTTAAATCTGTTATTTCTCAGATACAATGTGTTTAATTTTCAGTATGCATACAGTAATTTTAATAGTCCGCAAATTTGGAAAAAACTACAACGAAATGGAACATAATGAACGCTGCCCGTTTATAACCGGAAATATTTGAATTTTGCACTGAGTAATGCGGAATAGATGGGATAAAAAGATTTAAATTATTGAACAATTTTTCATGGTTTGTACAAAAGCCATCTTCAAATTAACAGCATAAGAAGTCCAGGAAACAGACATGCTTGTACTAAAAACCGATAAATTTAAAAGAACCTGTCATAATTAATTAAATCAATAAAGTGAGGAAACAACGATTAATATAACAGGTAAAAATGAGGAAAAATAATAACAAGAACAGAGAATGAAAATACAACAAATAAAAATAATCACGTTTATTGGCATCAATCACCATTCGTGTAGCCACGCAACACATCGCAACCATACATCTTTGCCTTTACCTATTTTTTCATTAACTTCTTTTTACAACAATTTTTATTGTATTTTGCTTTATTAATGCGTCAATTTTAATCCCAACCAACACTTTTCGTAACATTTCTTGACGAAAGTTGTAAGGACAGGGTCTAGACATACATAGTAGACTGATATACATTCTATGGAATTAATGTAATTAAAGCCATGAAAAATAAGGCCACATACACTCTTTCATAAACAGATCCTAGACAATCTTTTCTTCTAGTCAGTCTTCTCCTAGTCAATCTTTTTTTCTATTGAACAATCGACTCAAATGAGTGAAATAACTCCTATTGTTGGGCCCATAAATATTTCATATTTTAAACTACCTAACACACGGGGGCTTTTATTACCATAATTTAGAAGGATAACATAAAAAATACTAGGTACGTATAATATAATCCTATTAAATAACTTATTTATTAAATTGAAAGATTCTACTTCACTTGATTTCAAATCCAAAGTAATTTCTTTAAAATTCTGTCATTGGTCGAAACATTAACTTGGTTAAAGTTTTAGAATTGACAAATACCGTAGAGATTGCAGCCTAATCAAACACATCAGTTCTCTGGCTGTTCGCACCAACAATACCTTGTATGTGTAAGAAAATGGGTGACCAATAAAAAAGTAATCAGTAGGCAAATTAGTAGCTCTGTCTCACAGACAGAAAGGAAGCAATAGATTCTGAATCTGTTAGGACATTACCACTGTTGATATTAAATTGTAGTTTAGGGAATGAAATTCCAAGCTTAGGTCCAAGAGAAAGACATTTCCTTATATAAACTGGGAATACAGTAGAGGACAAATTGACAAACCATTTGTAAGTATTACAAAACAACGCATTCATATCGAATGAACAATCCTTTTTAAGCTTTTGTATTGCAATGTTTAACTTTATTGAAAGTTTTGTTATGTTTATGCTGTATATTTAATTAAAATTCAATAAAGATACGCAGGAGCAGTGCATTATGTAAAGTTTGTTTAACACTACCGATAGAATGTAGTAGATAAGAGATACGAGGATCGTTCAATAAGTCGTTAGAAAATCATAGAAGAAGAAAGCATTTTCTGTAGTAGTTATTTTTCAATATAATCTCCATTTAACTCTACACACTTTTCCAACGGTTTCTCCAACTTTTTTGAGGTCATCAAAAAAATTCTGTTTGGGCGATGACTTCTTCGTTCAACGTGAACCGTTTAATTTTAAGAAACTCTTGTTAAAGAGTACTGCAAATATACCATTCATAACATAAATCTTGATTTAATAGACAAATTTTGGAAATTTCGTATGAACACAGCTTTTGTTCAGCTTGGCAAAAACAGCTTTCATTTACCTTTACAAAAACAGCTTACTTTTTAATTTTAAGTAGAATTCTAGTAGATCGAGTTTCTGTTCTCAGTACCAAACAAAAGTACCTAGCATGGTATTTTAACTCGGTTTTCAAGTTTCCCATTCATTTAGGGTACATGTTCATGTTGCGGTTAGACACGCTGTTAAGTCTTGTGTAAATATGGTTTCATTAGTGGTTAAAGCACGAATTAAAACGCAAACTACACAGAATATTTTTACAAATCCGCAATATATGCATATATACGCTACATATATCAGATCAGAAAACGCAACTTCGCACTTTCGACGTAACTTTCTCGTTATTCATGTTAATTCCATTCAATGTCACAACATCAACAATATCCAAACGCAGAAATTCCCACTATCCGAAGTGATGTTATATTAAAATTTATGCAACCTAGAAATGTCGAAAATGGTATTCGTTAGCACGTAACGTTAATTACAAGGTGAAAAACAAAAACACATACAAATGCAACGTATAGGTATAACATCATAGGAGTTTCCAGATGGCAATAACTCCATCATGTCGACATTAATCGTATAAGTTATGTTTGTACAAGGTGATCCAAACCAGTTTTTTATTTTAGGTGTTATTCAGGTACTTTTGGAGACATTTTGTCACATATTTATTCGTGAATATTTAAATAATTTAAAGGGAAATGGATGTCGTTCTTTTATCTTCCGTGAGGTACTACCAAGGGAATGCTGATTTAAATGAAACTTTGTAGGTTTATAAACCAATTTAATGTAAGAGCGGTGGTATGTGTTTTTATTGCCTTACAGCCCGTTTTCGGGGTGTAGAATACCCTAAACGCAACGCAACTCCGCGCTGTTTGCGTTAATATCTCCGAAATGATTATTGTTATTAAAAAAATACTTTAACCAAACTATAAAAGGGTAGAAATCTCGTAATCTTTATTACGAAACAGAATAAGCGACCGATTTCGTACTAAATACACATCTTCAAACCAGGATTGTAGTAAACAGTCAAGGTTTTGTAATCCTGGCCTAAAACCTCGGGTACATTATTCAAGTTATTTGAATTCAAGTAACTTGAAACATCTTTATAAATATGGACCACTTATTTACTGCACTTGAAGTCTCCCTTCAACTATATTTCAAGTTTCAAGTGATGTAGAAATGCTTTCTACGTTCTATATGCCTTGAAAGTACTTAAAATCACAAATGAATAGTGTGAACTGGTATCGTTCAGACCAATTCAAATAATTGTGTTAAAGTGAGTTTATGTTTTACGTTATATGATATAATTACTATAGTGACATAATCAAGGATAAAATGAAGAGGGGCAGCGAAAATATATGTAAATTTCTAAAAATCTATGAAAAATTATATTTGCACAATTAAAATTATGTCCTAAAACAATCTGTATCTCTTATAATTTCCGAAATATTTACAAAAATTAAAAAATTGTGTAAATCATTAGAGGACGCTTTATTCCAAAATCAAGAGAATTAGCCGATAAAAAAAAATCGTGTCTTATATCACTCTGAAAAAGGGATTCGGAAAACTACATGTAAAATTGATGGCAACGTTCTTACCAACGATTTTACATGTAATTTTACTAATAGTAAGGTAAAATTCACGGCGTCTTCCAAATTTACTGCTGTTAGTAAATTTAATAATTTTAATATTTATTGGGCACATAATTTTCGTGGGTAATATTTAGTGATCATTTATGGTGTTAATTAATATTCAATATCTTACTTTATTATATTATATTACATATTTTTTCTAGGAAAATGTTTTTCCCTCTTAAAAATTATAAAAAAAATTAGAATTTTACTTGAATGTGTTTATTATGTCTGAAAAGTCCCTTAAAAAACAAGTATACTAAAATTTACATTTACACTTATCCTTGTAAATTTGGAACGTTATTACCGGTAACGTTACTAATTTACCATAGTAAAATTACTAGAATTTTTAGAGTGCACCGAGGTATTTTTTCAGTATTTAGAGTTTCATCTGAAAAATCTGAACTTTTGGATTGCCAGCGTTCCCTTGCAAGTAACTTATCAAAATTTTCTACAGACATTCTTAAACGATATAGATACCTATTCCTATCTTCTGAAACTAGCACTTACCGACTTATTTTAAATACGTTACAACTTACGTTATTTTAAATACTTGTAAAATTCAAGTGGCTTGTTTTTGTGTAAATACAAGCTTGAATTCAAGTGATTTGAATAATATGCGCGAGGCGTAAAGCACGAAACCGGTCGCAATTATAACTGTTTGACTTTTTAATAGTTTTATTACAATGAAAAAATGAATTCAACAAATCGTATTCCTTGGTTTAATTTTGTTAATGCAATAAAAAAAATTATTACATTAAGTAATAAATTTGTTACAAGAATTAACTACGTTCATCAAATTAAAACTTGCTTATCAATATAATAAATACCCGTTTATTATAGTCATTAAATGCTTAACTGTTGTTAGTTGCAGGAGTTTATAACGGAACGTCGAGTGCGAGAGTTATTTAGTATTGGATATTTAGAGCGATCTATCAGTAAGTAAGGAGACATAATCTTAGATCGAACTAGTGTCCCGTTACCCTTTATCATTATCATTTATATTTTCCATAATTTTAATCATTTTAGAATACAGCTTAAAAGTTTCAATAGAAATACTAAAACTTCCAAGACAGAAATTTTGAAGTAGTAGCAAGAACTTTTGAAAACAAAAATGACGTGTCTTCTTTGTTTTGAATACCATCAGCTAATATATGAATAAAGTTCATTTACATTCCAATTAGTCCGAATTTTTGGCTTGCTATTGTAATTTAAAATAAAAAACAAATTGAAAAGAATAAATCTATTTGTTGTACATAGCATATATACCAAAGTATGTGTTCATCGATGCAATAAACATTCATTTCTTAGAACGATAAACTTGCACGTTGGACCAATTTTGATTAATAATTTGTTACATGAACTTGTTTTTTTTATTGTATTAATGTACCTTTTTTGTTCGATGTTAAGTAAGCCAGCGGCTGGTTTCAGATACCGAAATCCATACTCAAATAGAGCAAATTATTTAATTCTTGTGGATACTATTTCCAAATTAGAGAATACTAACCTTTCTTTACATGATACGCTAAATATAGTAGATGACCTCAAGGCGTCATTAGGAAATCTAACAGAAAATGTAGGAAGGTTAACAACCGATAAATTATGTGAGGTTATAAATAAGAGTCCCGATTTTCAAAATATGATGCGACCTTTTTAAATTCGCGAACATCACATCATTAGAGGCAGAACGCCCATTTTCCAAATACACCAACATATCTTCACCTCTCCGTAGGAGTATGACCGAGTCATCATAGAGGCCATGCTGATGATACAACGTGGCTTCCATTGATTTCCATTCTACATTCCATTCCATTCTAAAGTGAATTTTTGCGTCAGTATACATCAACAACACAATCAAACTAAAATAGTAAGTAATTACATACATTGTTTTTAATATTGATAATAACCGAGCCGTAGGCTACTGCGAAAGCACTCGTTTCTGCAGGCTTATTAACAATTCATAAATCAGTGAAGTCGCTTTGACCTTGCAGCTGCCATTTGTATGATGGGAAAGATTTACTAGTGTTCATACGTAAACACACGATTTATTCATTTCAATGTTTTGTGAAAGTACTAGAGTACATGTAACAATTTATAAGGCATTTAGTTTAAATAATTACTTGAGTAAGAAAATATGTTTTCTATGAAATTAAAAAAGAAAAGATTGATTTTTATTCAATAAAAAACTGAAAATGCCATATGCCAATGAAATTAAAAAAGAAAAGATTAATTTTTATTCAATAAAAAACTGAAAATGCCATTATTTTAATAATCGTATTCATCATGAAACTAAAAAAAAAGGTACTTTGTGGTGTATCACTTTTCCGTCTTGCAAATGTCTTCACTTATATGTGTACGGTCATCATTTAATTAGCAATAAGTTGCATTTACCTAGCAACCGCAAACAATCGATCTTATTATGTACCGAAGAAAACAGGAAGTTTAAGAAAGAAATAATTCTTCTGGTGGAGAGAAATGTAAAATTTAATTTATGTAGTAGAACAAAATACTCATAGCCTTTCTCCTGAAAGATGGAAAGTAAAAAATTTCAAAAATATATTATAGACCCAATGGCGTTGAATGCCAACCACACCAATGCTACATACTCTGACAGAGATCGAAGAAGTGGATAAAATAAAGAATCTATTGACTACATATCAGTCAGTTCGCAGTCCAGTAGTACCAATATTAGACAATAGTTTGATACCTGCGTAGATTATCGTTTCACACTCAACGACATTAGTGATGTCATTTTTGAAAAAAAGGAATATTAGTGGTCCAAGATTAGACCCTTATGTTATACCTGGAAAACACGTAATTTCTGTACTTCCAGAGAATACTTCGGATTCTCTATTGATTAAGTAAGATCTCGGGAAGAAATGTAAACAGGCATAAAGGCATGTTGCTTCTGAGAAATCCATCCGCGCAGCTCCGACTCCGAGTACAAATTAGTAAAGACAATATGTTCAAATGCTTTTGAAAAGTTGCAAAGCACAGATTGGATGATAGTTGTTGATTTCAATGGGATCACTTTCCTAACTAATGGACAAATTCGTGCTAACTTCCTCACAGATGGAAATTTTATGTCTGTCGTTATTAATTTGGCAAAAGTAAAATGTATCGTTAAAAAATGAAAAACATCAACAAAAAATATTAATTTTTATTTAAACAATTATTTTGAACATTTTTTTAAATGCCTAGATTTTAATAAAAAAAGTAAAGCTCAAAAATTAAATGTGGAGGATTTCAGAACTAAAACTTTATGAAAACAAGAAGTTGACATTGTTGACTACTATTTCTTCATCCTCCACAACATTCGTAAACAACACATAAGTATCGGCAACCTGCGCACCACACAAGTTTAATTTATTATATAGTAATATAATAATTAGTCCGGGACGGCCGTTTCGAGGACGCGAATGGTCCTCATCATCAACCGGTGACTGAATGTAACATTCATTCAATTTAATATTGTTTCTAAAGTAATATTTTAACTTCTAACAGCAAATAGTTAATGGACGAAATGGGTCAGACTATGGCAGACTTTTCATTCTAACGATGTAATAAATTATTGACTACGAGTAAGGGGTACACGAAACTCCTGACATTTGAAAGGGACAATGTAGAATTTTATACATACATAGTATTCACATATGTATACAATGATACATAATTTATGGTGAAATCGGAAATGCAATTGGACTATCGATAACACCAAAAATTAGTTCACAAAAAACAGAAATCGAAATATTTTCTTGAAAAACGTTAACTCCAGTCGTGGTGGTGGGACACTTTACGATTTCACTGTATATGTATATATATTCTAGATGGAACGTGACATTTCTTGTTTACTATTTTAAATATATGGCTTTACATATGTTGCAATTATCTACTTCACATCAGACGAATACCTTTGGAAGGAAAATCCCGAGGTAAGTAATAAATGCGCCACAGATGTTGCGAGTACGGTTGTAAAAGCTATTTGTTGCGGTCAATGTCTAGTTTAAGTATTCTAATGAAACCGCACTGTAATAGATTATGGAATGTCTTACGGTAATATTTCTATCACAATTTATACTCTACTAACTGTAGAAATATACGATTCTCTTGAAAAAGCGCATGCTATATGTTGATATACTCTCAATCGATCATTTCTTGCTACTACGGGGCCTTCAATTAAATTCAGCTTATGATTCCAATGTAAATTTAGTAACAGCGTGAAATATTAATTTCTTTTTAAGTAACATTTTAACAAATGTTATAATCATGTATTAATATTTGAAAACTTGTGTCAATAATTAGAATATTCATTGTCATGTTAGAAATACAACACAATTTTTGTATTATTAAAAGATATTTTAGAACTGGTATATTCGAAAACAGACAGTGGGTTCATGCAATTTATTCAGGATTTTCCTCAACAATTCCCTAATTTTGCAATCACGTATGAACAGTTGGCTAGTCAAATTCATGCTTGTATTAACAAATTACGTATTAGCTCGTAAACCACGGGAAGGAGCACCTAAAAAAGAACTGCAAGATTGCATTGAAGATATTCGACTTGAATGGAAAACTCACTTAAGGAAAAGCTATCAGTTACCACACTATTTTTAAAGAGGCTTAAAATTATATCCATATGAAATTCAAAAATTCAAACTATTCACTAACTCAGTCCCCTTGATTATGGTAAAAAAACTGAGTATTGCTAGGGGTTTTGAACAATGACGACATTCTTGACAAATTGTTCTTTTCTGACGAGGCCTGGTTCCATCTGTCGCCATATTTAAACAAACAAAATATGAGAATATGGTCAATAGAAAATCGTCATGAATTTGTGAAAATACCATTACGTACACAAAAAATTAGCATTTGGCTGACAGTGCCATGAAGACGAATCATTGGGCTCATATTTTTTAACAGAACAATAAATGCTGAAAGATACCGAAATGAGTTATTAGAACCCTTTATTAATCAGGTGCATGATGATGAAGTTATAAAAGAATTTTTCCAACAAGACAATGCTTCAGCACATACGGCCAGATAAACACTTGCTTCTTTGAAAGAGTTTTTTGATAATCGACTAGTGAATTGCCCTCAAAAGAATCTCACAATTCTGGATTACTTGAAAAATACGATTTTTAGAACGCCACAACATTTTTCAAAGTTTTACTTAAAGAAGACATTCATACTTCACTATTTTTTACCAAATTTATATCGCAATCATAGAATTTAATAGGAGGTACGGTACTGCTCAATAAAGCATTGTAATAAATATTTCCTTCCCTTGTTTTTTGTATGTACATAAAATGCATCAATTTTGTGATGTGAAAATCGGAAGTAACTGTTGCCTCATATGTAAAATTTGAATGATGATATAAATTTATCAAATAATTTACAATTACCTTAGCATTCGCTTGCACCTATTATCATTAATGCAAACAATTTATGCAATTGAAGAAATGCATGAAAGATTGTTGCATAGAGAAAGCATGTTCTAAATACCAATAGAATAACAAGCAACATTAGAAATTGATTATTTTTTTCAAAACTAATTTTTGGATAAGTGTGGATTTAGCTTAAAAGGGCGAAGTAGCTAATTATTAATAAATAATTACATATGCATTTAACACTTGCAATTACAAAAAGAAAGCTGAATATGGGTTTACTATGCATAGTAAACCTAGCACCTATAGGTACAGTCGATATATTATGAGAATAAATTTGAAGGCAAAGAACAAAATATTGAGGACAAAAAAGAAAGAAACAAGAACAAATGAAAGATGAAATAAATAAAATGATAGAAGGAATCACGATGCAAGAATTGAAAGGAGCGTTACTGAAAATTAAAACAGATAAAGCTTGCGATATCGACAAGACAAATCCAGAAATAGTCAAATTCCTGGGAACGAACGGAAAGCAATGGTTAGAAGAAGTCTTTGGAATGATATGGGGAACCAAAAGGAAAGCATATGATACAATTGCTCTATCAATACAACTGAATCTTGGCCATTATAAAAGATAGATATAATAGTAGCAGAAATTGAATTTATAAAAAAAGATAACTGGGAAAACAAAACGGGACAAAGTACTCAAGACAACAGTAAATCAAGAAGCAGTAACCACTAAAATTGAGGAAAAGGTAAAGAACTAACATGGTGTGGTCATTTAGTAAGTATCCAATACTCTACCAATGGTTGAGAGGATGCCTGAACTAAGAAAGAAAGAAGGACCTAGGAAGAATTAGAATAGAAAAATAGAAGAAGTAGGACGAAAAAAGCAATTCTTGTCCTAAGAAAAATATGTATGCAAATGATGAAATTACCGAAATTGCCAAGATCATCTGTTTTTGACAATTGCACTAACAGAGTGCAGTGCGCACTGAGAGCAAATAAATCGATTTCGCTCATTTTTATTCACACGTAAAACGTCATTGTGACAATTTAACTGCTAAGCAAACTGTTTCGCTCATTTAGAAGAAATTACCACCACCACTGTTGTTCAGAATTCTAATACCATGCAAACACCTAGTGCCTTACAGAGTCCCGTTCTTGCAAAATGGAAAAGCAGCGCTTCTCAAAGGAGCCTGGAGCCGTTACGTGGCAAAAAAGCACGTGATGTTTTGGATCCAACGGCGATATATGTTCAGAATATGTTCCAGAGGCAAGAAAATCTATCCGATGTCCTAGCGATTCGCAATGAATTGCTGGAAAATGCCTTTCGGCAATGCCACGATCGGGAAATTCGGCGCAGAACTATTTCGTACATGGTGCAATGCGCATACAAAGCTATGCTCCAGATCATCGATCTACAATTCTACGTTCATGACCACGGCAAAGACGATTTCGTCGCCGATCCGGAATGGACGGACGATCTGGAACCACAACCATCTCCACCAGATACATGGGCAGCATATAATGTCCCTTTCGTAGCTACGGAGGACAAGGAGGATTTCAGCAAAGAATCATTCAAGTTCCTTCCGCAACCATCAAGCGAAATAGCCGTGGAAATAAGTTCCAGCATGACAGCCTATTCGGCGCGAAGTCTAATTTCGTCTGAACCGCACGAATCGCATACGATCAGCGAATATTCGGAATGCTTGTTAGGACCTAACGTCAGCGAAGAGATACTTCCGATTGAAGAGGAAGAAAGTATCATGGAAGATGCGGAATCTGAGAAAAGTTTGTTTACGAAGATCGCCACCCTCGATACAGATATTGATACTTCGAGACTTTATGGCGATTATAAGCGTAGGGAGACGTTTAAGTTGCCAAGGATCCAAAAACTATTCCATGACATGAAACCTAAGCCGGCAGAAATGAAAATTAGCACGTTTGCCTTTCCACCTCTTCGAGCTGATACTATCCTACAAAGAAGTCCATCGCCTACAAAAACTGACAAACTGAATACAAAAAAGATGTCGTAACTTGAATACAAAGTACTGTAACGCAAACTCAGGTTGCTTGAGACACTTTTTGCTGTATTTTACTATGTAACTTTTTTATGTTTTGAAATACCTACTTCATTTTATATAATTAAGTTTTTGATGTCTACACCAGTTGTTCATTTGTAAAAAAAGGACTTATTATTTATACAGTAACTACTTTTTTTTCAAATTAGAGTTTTTAGACCAACTCAGCAACAAGTAGACTGTTTATGCTACTTCGGTTCGAGGGTTCGTTATATTGGTGAAAAGATGGAAAACTGTTACAAAAGATCAAAAAAAGAACTGTTTATTAAATACATTAAAACTAAATGTTACAAGTAAAACTAATATTGGAATACAAAATGCAACAAAATTCATAAACTTTTGACGACAAAAATATTATTTTAAACACAACAAATGGAGCTGATGTATAAATTTTCATTCTGAAACTTCCTCCCGCTAAAACAGTTTCCAAAGAAAATTCCTTAAAATCATGGTACTTCTTACTTCCGTATTGTCTTTTATAATATGAAGATGCCTTTAGAAGGCTATCCAATTTGAGGTCAGGTTAAGAATGTGTAATACAATACAATAAAATCAGATGACAAAAAAAAAAAACCTACTACTAGAATTAATAATAAAAATACGAATTACATAGAATTGATGTACCTGTATGCACTGTCTCCTTCAGTTCCTTGATTTTGCATACCAATCATATTTATCGGAACTCAATATTGATTTAATAATATTTAATATTTAAAAAGAACAGTGAATAATACTACAAATTTTGAGTTTGCTTTTAAAAACAAGTACAATTATTTGTACTTACAGACATTACAGACCATAAGGACACTGTCTAAAAGAATGTATTGTCTTACTAAAATGAGTACATATAAGGCCAATTCAGAAAGTACAGTATATTGCACTTTCCCATGTTATAAACGTTATCCCAAGTCGGCTGGCTTTTACGGTAATACAGTATTGTTCAATACAATTTTTGGATAATTTAAATATATTTTTATTGCTGAACAGAAAGGGTCCCAATTAATTAAATATGTATACATACTGTAATGGTACAATTAACAACTTCCGCCTTGGTCGTCATTAGTGCCACGTATTCTGCGTTCAGTCAACTTTCAGTCAATATTCTCTGTTTTCAGTCCCTTTTACATTTTTGAGTTCTCCTCTTTCTGGAAGTGGAAGAGTTAGGAGATAATATTATCTTCTTACCAGAGCTGTTATCCGGACCTGGATAATATTAGTTCCGGATATCCTGATTTTGGTCATCGTTGGACCCGAATCCATTATCAAAAACTCGGATCCGATTCTACTACCCAAATTCTCGGTTCTGGATCCATTATCTAATAACTCGGATCTGGACCCGCTATCCAAAATCTTGAATTTGGATTCTTTATACGATCGAATCCATTATCCGATAACGTGGATTTAGCCCCGTTGTCTAACAACTTTTCCGAGCAGGTCATGTAGCAGAATTATTGAACACCTTTGTAATGCAAAGTAACTTTCAATTGTGCCCGTGGAAACCCAGTATTATTTTGAATGCACGCTTTCGACGTATATTGCAAAGTGATAACGGATCCGCGTTCGAGAATCAGATAGCGTATCCAGATCCGAGAATCCGATAGTGGATCCAGATCTAAGAATTGGATAGTAGATTCAGATATTCAGATAGTTTTGGATCCGGATATCCGGATCTCATTTTTTTTGTATTCCTACAGCACTACTCCCTACAGCAACGATTACAATGAAACAGTGAAGATTCTTTCTGTACATTTTCTTCATATTTTGAGTGTGTATTTCTAATGCAATATGTTCCTGCAATAATTTAAAGGACGTTTTCAGTCCTACCTAATAATTGAATATCTTTCTAGTTATCTCTACAGTTGTTGGTTGTGTTAGGTATCATAGAATCGCGTAGTATCAGTCTCTTAATTGCGTGACTATATTGCACGGATTATACTATTGTAAAATGCTTTAGATTTTCAATTTCTTTTCAAAAAGAAGCATGGATTGAAGTTTTGCTATTTTATATTTTATTGTTTCTTTTGCCTTTTGTAACATTTTTGATATACATTTGTCAGTTATAATAGCTTTACCAAACAACTAAAAAATCTACATTATTCTATTTAAAAAAAGTCGTGACATCAAAAAGTTCTAAGATCTCGTCAAACAACTTTTATATAAAACACATTTTTTCATATAGCGGCTTATTCCATGCTATTTGAACATGTAAAAAGAAAAGTTGAACTAACTTACGAATTAAATCAAAAATAAATATCTGCATTATCACTAATGGCTACTAATTGGAAATTTTTGAATAGGTTAATATAAGAAAAAGGCAACGAAAATGTATGACGAGGAAATTAATAAGAGAAAGTAAATTAGGAGAGCAACCACAAGAGCAATCTTCATATATTTACACACTGGTCTATTGTCAAAAATTTAAAAACCAAGAAAATAGAAACTATACACCAAAATCAAATATATGTCAGTATATTACTATAATCGATCACTCATTCTCAGATGCGCACATTCAATCAAATATGCTTTGGAAAATCGCTGAAGGGCTTTTGGAACGTGTATAGTGGCAAAAAGGGAGAAATATTAGTTTTTCCTATGACTACATGTAGGAATAACAGTTGATATATTGTTTCAGAAATAAGTATTTTCAGAACGATTTTCTTCAAGTCTTAAGTTCATTTGTTACTTAAAAATACTACAAGAAGTGGTCAGTCACTACATTGTGGATGAGTTACTTAGTATGTTAAAAATCTTATATAAACATTCTGCATTATAGTAGGCAGAATGTATACATAAGATTTTTAACATGTCAAGTAACTCATCCACAATGCAGTGACTGATCACTTGTAGTATTTTTAAATAACAAATGTGTTAAACATTACAGTATTTTGTAAAAAATCGAAGAAAATAGCGTATACACTAAGGGAAAGAAACTGCTTGATTAACCAACAAAGACGCCTGTAGCTCTTTTTGAGTAATTATATTAGGTTGAATGATCTAAAACCGTATATAGCTTACAGCAGAAAATACGATTGCGAATTACATATTTCTTTTAAATAAGAACGCCACTGATTGAGATATCTTTATAAAACAAAATATATGTAAATGTTGCTAAAATTAACATTTTGTAACCGAACTATCTCATAGTTTTTAATTTTTTTTTAGTGAGTGCTCAAAAAATTTTCTCTAAACTCCAAAGCGTAGCATTTTTAAAAGATATAGGAAAGTACAAGAAATTATTATTGAAAAGTAATCATTTCTTAAACAACAGCACAAACAAATGTTTTAGTTTCAAGGAAGCGATACATAAAAATGGTTATAAAACGTAAACCGAGCGTATTTTCTATTGAGTAATAATAACCAACAGATTATAAATAACCAACACATATTCGTAATACAATATTGATTTGAAAAAGTTACTTCATATAGAATTAGAAATCACAAGAGTTATCGAACTGTCAAAACTCTCATCGGATTTTTGTACAAATCTATCCTTTTCCAAACAAATATCACAGTTCTAGTTTGAAATGTCATGAATAGTCTAAACTGTTTCATTTGATTTTAATCAACGATACAACCAATATGTATTTAAAATTTCCACGCCGTGTTAGTTACATTTCAGTACAAGGACCTATTATTAATATCCAAAAGTAAATAATTATTTAAAAAAATATTTTTGCTTTCTTATAATATTTATTTGGTGATATTTAAACACGTTCAGGACTAACGAAAATCCAAATTATCTAAAAATATTACTGAATAATCCGTCTACGCCATTAATCGTTATCTGTAAGATTGACTAGCTGCCATTTCAAACAGAGAAATGATTTCATAGACAGGGAAACCCGGTTTAGAAAATAATTGCGAAGCACTTACGGTGTTTTACTTAAAAAGAAACACCGCTAGTGATGGAATTACTAGAAATACGTTACATTAGAAAAATGAACATAGGAGTATGTATGTACGTATTTTTAAACGCTTACAAATACAAAACGGTTATTTTAAAATTATTAACATTGCGATTGCATTTCTTTGATTATTCAAATAAAGATGTAGTAAATAAATAAATAAGGAAGCTTATTCTTTTAACAAAACAAATACAATTCTTAATATACCTACGTAAAACACGACTAAATATTGCATCCAGAGATAAATTACACTACTAGACTCTAAATAGATAAAATGCATTGTTTGTCGAAATAACTGGTGATTGTTGTTTGACTTAGTAGTTTCTGTTTTGCACTGTAGCAGGTAAATATTTTGATACTCCTTTAGTAATCTCGGTGCATCTCTCATGATCCGGATTTTCTACAACTGCAGGGTGTTCATGCTGTGTCTCATCTAACATTAAAAGCTCTTCATTTGATAGATCGTCATCGGGTGCATTTATCAAATCTAAGATACCCTCTTTATTAACTTCAAAACCAGCCATTTTGTATATCATTTTCCACAATAAGATCGATTCTTACTAGTGTTGGCCATCTTCTCACACCGTTCAGAGAAATAGGTATTACTTCAGAAAGTTCTAACGTTGACTGCATCAATCCCATCTATCGAAGTTATTAGTTTTTTGAACGTATTTGTAACTTTTAAAGTTGGATATTAATCAGGTTATGTTGGGTGATACAAATTGAACATATGTCACCGCCCATATTGACAAGATTATGGGGATGTGCAGAAAGATTATCAAGTAACAGGAGGATCCTCAATCGAATGATTTTAATTTTACAGTAAATCTTCAGTACTTTCTCCAAACCAATAAAATAATCGCGAAAGATAGACGCTGTAATCCAAACTCTCTTTGTCTACGAATTTTCAGAATGATAAATTATAAGTGGTTTTAACAAAAAAAAAAAACAAAGTGCACCTATTTTTTCCTGCTTCAAATCGCGCCGCCGTTTTGTCTTCTTCTTATAAATAGGTTCGATTGGGTATTCTTTTCAAAATAAGTCCGTTTCATCAAGGTTAAACATCTGTTCAATTAAGTATACTCCCTGATCTACTAAATTTTGAAATTTTCTTACAACTTGGTTAAGTGCAGCGTTAGCGCTAGCGGCTCCGGTCAATTTTACATTGCACATCACTGGTCGGAGCAATATTTTCTTTGGCTTCAGTCAAATCTTCATATAACCTTTTTGCTTTCATTTTAATCAGCGCCATCGATAAAGGTCAATTTCCTTGAATCTTGTGTAACCAACAGATGCTCCATTATTCCTAAATAACTCGATTTGAATTTTGCGATTCTCTTCACGCTAATATTAGTTAATCATTCTACCATTTCTTGAATTTTTGTACGGCTTATTTTAATTGTTTGCAGCGTAGGGTTCTCTGGTCCCATAACCCTACAAATATCTATATTTTTTTATATCTTCTTAACACCTCAAGTTTTGTTTTTAGCATAATTCCTTTGGTTTGGAGTACATTTCAAAATTACATAAATCCTTAGAATCGCTGTAACTAATCTATAGATTGCAAGTATGTAGCTTTGATAGGTTAAATATTATGTATTTATAAATAAAAATATAAATGTGCTTCATCTAATGCTTAAACAATTAACTACAAGAATATCACGGTATATGACGCGTGTAACACCGATTAACAAATTTTGCCATCAATATACAAGTAGGGTTATAATGGAAATGCATATACCGAATTAGCGTAAACCGAGAGTCACTTGTAAGTATATACAGGATCGGGGAATTTAATTTATGAATTTAATTAATTATTAATTAATTAAATTAAATAAAATTATTAATTAATTTAATTTAATTTATGAGAGGCGAGTAAGAAAGAAGATATCGGAGAAGAAGCATCTTCTCTTTTGCTCGCCACCCCTCGCTTCTTTCGGAAATTAATTCTCTGACCTTACGTTCCAACCAAAGAAGTTACAGTAAAGGGAGCAGCATCGTATATTACTCCCCATATGCTGACGAAAAACACACATAAAGTCGATTTTTTAACACATACGGCGTTTCCTCAGCAGCATACCGTTTCGCTTGATTTTACCACATAATTAAGTGATTTTTTTACCAATGGCCGAACATGTGTTTGGTTACTTTCATATCTAAAATGTTTAGTTTACTAAATGTCATTTAATAAAACAACAATATATTTTTTAATTCATATTATTAATTCAGTGTTCAGTGTATGCGATCACTTTGTTTGCATTATTTCTTAGCTGACGCAAATCAAATTATTTCAAATTTAACAATATATAGAATTATATACAAGAAGATATACGTGAGTATCACACGAATCTAGAGTCTAGTGTTGTTGTTTTTTTTTTTACAATGAAGTTGGCCTTTTAATAATTAATCTTCAAGTAAAAAACAATTTGACATCGAGAGAAATGGGATTTTGCAGCATTTATTGTGAAACTGTAAGTGTGATTAAAGTTATTAAGGTATTTTATTGGTTTCCTGGAACCGCGTAATTGCAATGGCTTCCGCCAACGTTTTTCACATTCCTAAGAAACATCTTCAGAGCTTTTGTTGTTGCTGCTACTATTGCTGCTGCTGCCACTGCACACTGACAAGGGAGTATTCATTCCGCATAGGTTTATACAGTGGCGACCACTATTGCATATAATCAATTTGGCCTTTTCTTCCGGCATTTTTTCAAATTCACTAAAATTTGCAGAAATTATTGGGAAGCATAAAACTCTTCAATTTCAATACGATTTCCGTAAAGGTCGTAGTGTAAACGCTGCGATAGATGTTTTCATCAACGCAATAATGAGTGCGTTGGATAAAAGATTAATTCGACTGAGTGTACTCATTGACTTCTCCAAAGCATTTGATTGTGTCGATAACGATATCCCTTTGAACACGTTGAAACTTTACGAGATTAGCCCGTCTATTTTTACTCATAATTTATATTAACGATCTTGTGTATTCTTTGGAGGACGTCAGTTAATTATGTCGATCATGATAGTTAGCCGCACTGGGGACAGCAGTCATTGTTTTTAACAAAATATTAATTAGTAATTGGGACGTGGCTAACAAACTGAGTTGAAATGAGGTGAAAAGTTGCTCGCGTCTTGTTTAGCAATACCCGATGAATGCCTTACAAGGTGACTATTTGGACACAACACCTGCTAAAACAACATTACGCCTTCCGAAGCATGGCCAGATACTCCAGTATTGAATTGTGGAAGTGTTTGTACTATGACTGCTTCTAGTTCAATTTAAAATATGCGATGGGATCCCTAGCGGGAGGTCTTTAAGTAGTTGGACAATATGATGGGTACGACAAGGCGCGTCTACGACTTACTGTGTTATCTGATGTTTATACTACTAACATTGCTTTCAACAGGATTAGTCGTGACCACAACACTAGACAAAAAAAAAAACAAGTTTTGCTTCAAAATAAGTATACATCGTCGTAGATTCAAAGGCCTGCAGTATACAACGCCAGTAAAGTCTTTAACTCTGATCCAATAATTAATAATTAATTTCTTAGAAGCATTTAATGCCAATAACATTAATTTTGTTAAACACCCTAGAAGCTCAAAAATTATTCGCAAGCGTACAAATAATTTTGACATTTAGGATGTTCGTGATTTTTTGGTATGACCTAAAAAGGACAACGCATAAATCAACTGCTTGCAAAGCTCCTCGTGCTATTACACCGTTAAGGCCACAAGATATTCTATTCCCTCGAAGTAATGTTAAAGTATAAGAAGTGTTTAGCAATGCGGATTTCCAGTCCTTGCAAATTGTTTCCGATTAAATTAAACTGTGAAAAGTGTCACTGAGGCTGCAGCCGTGTTACATAATATCGATGTAGGTGAAGAGATACCTCCCATGGATACCGACATTGAAGCAACTATTACTGCTACCAATAATGTGCCTCGGAACAACCGGACCAAGCGTTACTTTATACGTAATTGTTTTAGTAACTTGGTAAATTATTACTTGAAAACATTTTTTTCTTAATAAAATTAATAAATAATGGAAATTAGTATTTTATTTTTTACAAACATTTTTGATTTAATTCAGTTACTAGTTTTTCTTTTTTTGTTTTACTTTTAACTGCACAGGTTCAATATGAACATTAAAAAATGAAAAAAAAAAGACAGGCAAACTTAAGCTACCTGCCAAACCGCACAAACCGTCGAGGTACTCATCATATGGGGAACAAGCGTTGGAAATTAAATGATGTTTAATTATCTGTCTAAATGAGAGCTGTAGCAAGGCGGTTAGGGGCTTTACTGGTATCGTATACTGCACACCTCTGAAACTAGGTCGTTATATATCTATTAGGAAGCGAGTTTTTCTGCTTGAAATATGAAAATTGTTAAAAGCAGTTTCAGTATCATAGGCATAACACAGCAAATGTAGATATACAACGCCGAAACTGTCATATTTTCCAACTCCTCCCCCCAGGCTCTTTAAAATTCCTGGCGCGATGCCAGGAATTTTAAACCTAATTGAAGGCAGGCACAGTACAAATACTTTCACAATTCAATACATATCTGGCCATGTCATGACGAAGTCCAAGACTACTAGTCTACTCGGGAGCTGTAAATTGCTATTCATCTTAGTTGAGAAGCTGTTTTTTCTTATTTGGGCATTCCTGTATACCTTCTCACGTTATCGATTCAATACTCTTCCACACAAGATTTCTTTCTTTCCGAAGAATGCTATCCATCTTCTTACATTGATTAGATCCATTAATAAACGCTTCTTCTTGTGAAATTTGCATTTCTTTTCCAAGCTAATATTTTGCGATATTTTTCTAATAATGACGTTAACTATCTTCTAATGCATTATACTGCGTGTTCCACTAAGAGTGGAGACCGGCGACATCTAGGAAACCACAACAGCTATAGTGATGGAAAAAAAAAGTTGATATCTAAGATGGCATTAGGAAGTTAAATGAAAATATTTTTAAATTCCAAACACGACCGTTAAGGAGCGTAATTGCTAGAGTCAACGGAAAATTTTAAATTAGTTAGCAATAGTTCCAGGATTAAGTATGATTTTAAATGCTTTATTAAAAAGCTTAGTTAATTAAGCATCACTTTCTTATCTTAGTTAGCCAATCTTTAAATTTGGGAATTCTAAATTTAATTGTATCTGTTTGTGTATTGTTATCTGTTACCATTTTAAAAAGGGGCATTACATGTACATTATTACGAGCAATACCAACATTTTCATAATATACCTACATCTTTCTCCATTTAACAGAACTAGTCCAACGGGTGAATCGAGTTCGAGTTCGCTTAAAGCAATACTGAAAACCGGGTATAAGTAAATATTCTAATGTCGCATACTTTGTATGCTATGTGGGGTGCAATTGGTAATACATACTTTTCTTAAAAAGTTTCTTAAGTTAAGAATTCTAATTTCTAATTTTACATTTGCAAGATCAAAGTACGTTGGTTGCTTAAACTGCAGCAAAGTAAGATAGATCGTGCAGAAACTTCTACGCTTGCAGGTTTCGTACTAGTACGAGCGTTACGTTACGAATTAGAAAATGGTATCGTTGCAAATAATTTTAGCACATGCAGTTACCACCTATTTTCTCCGCTCATTATCTACAACTGCAATACATTGATAGATATTCGTTAATATACAAATAGTTTTATACAAAATATTGAAATTTTCGATACAAAGTTGTTCTTGAGTTGAGTTCTTGAATATACAGGGTTAGCCATCTACGCCGGCTGTTTCAAGACGGTATTCCTCTTGTCATGAAGTGAGATTGTGGGCGTAATTCAGAATTATGTTGAAATCTATCTAGTGTCTCACATCTTTGTAGTCGCCCAATGTTATACTTCTCAAAATGGGACATGTTGTATATTATTGTATTTTTGGAAAGCTTGTTAAATTCTGAGACAAAATATAATAAAGTAGCATTGCCTTAAAGCTAAGCGTTTCAATATTCATAACTTTGTTGTTGAGTGATTTAAAGGGAAATCGAAGGAATTAAAAAAATATAGACCAATATCGCTATTGTGGGCATTAAACAAAATACTGGAGAAAGTAATTCAAGCACGAATGATGAAACATATAGAACGCAATTTACTTTGTTATAATCAATATGCTTTCCAAAAGGTGTCGAACACAACTGGAGCAATATACGACTTATCCAAAAAGCGCAATCACAATAAATTTGTGGTGTCAGTTGACAGCGATTCTGTTTAATAATAATAAAGAGCTATTCTTTTACTTATTAAAATCTATTTCCGTATAAAATAGAATTCCGTTGAACTAAGACTCATAAGAGGACGTGGCCAACGTTATTGGCCACGAATTATTTAGATACTACCATTATAAGAAGAATAAAAGCAAACACAGTTCTAATTCTATTTATCTTCCAAAGGAGCTAATTACTTACTAAAAACAAACCTAATTGACTAGAAGTGAAGCAAAAATAATTTAAAACGTTGTAAGTTAATAAGGAGTATTTTAAGGATCGAGAGATGTGCAAATTGTAAAAATTCCAGTAATTTCAGAAATTATTAAATTCATATTCCAAAGGGTAATTGCAAAAAACAATAATAAAAAGTACACAGATGTTTCAAATAAGTATGGTGTAAGTTTCAATTCTCGAGTTTTTGCATAAATAGACGTAAGTACACAATTCCCGATTGAGTACCCAAAGTAACCATATGTATTCACAACTTATAGTAAATAAATACTGTTTTATCTTTTGCTTTAGAAATCATATGCAAATAACGCATATACGATCGTTTAAACACTGGAGCCTCATAATTATGATCTAGTTGGCGTAATACGTAACTTCCACGCGCAAATTCTGCCTGGAAAACCCAAGTTATAACTTATTGAATTGTTGTTATGATAACGCGTTATAGCTCTTAAAAACGTCAATTTCATATTGGATATTCGAGATTACTCTACACTATCCCGTAGCGTTCCCTGGGCTTTATTATATATATGCTGGCTTTTCGTGTTTTGCAAACAAACAGGAGATAATCAGGCAATGTTGTAAATAAGTGACATTTGTGTTAATAACGCAAGTTCATGGAAAACGTTAATGCGAGCATCAAAAGTTTATAGATTTGGGGAAAGCGTACAGGAAATATAAAATTTACAAAAGTACGGATTCTCTTAGATATGCTAGATGTACTAAAAAGATAACTGATAAGATTAAAACGATAAAATAATGTACAGCTTGCATACAGTTAATTTAACTGGTTTAACAAAATTTATTTTGTACAATTTCTTTTAAGGAATAATGTATCTATTCTAATGTTACACGATTGAAAAAAGATGTTTTCTACTCAATTAACAGATTCCATAGAATACGGAGTGCCATCCTTTCGGCAACTTAAAGGAGAGTGAAACACAAATAATTGCTAATTTAAAAATTTTAGGTTTACGCGCCCCCTCTATACTAACCCGTCACGTAATAAAACTCCGCTTTCGTTTGGATAATGAAACTTGAATTAACCGTGTACTTGAAATACTATTTTAATACTTCAATACTCGAAATTACTTTAGAAGTTAACCACTTGGCCAATTACGACTTACTCAAAGGCAACTCGAACTAAAAAGGACAGACTGTCTGTCTCTTCGCTCCTTTATTAGCTACGGCATTTGTCAAATATAAACTACTGAGCTTCTTTTCTTTAACAATCTCACACTACGGCCAGTATGTGACATGCCAGTAATGGTCGTGATCTAGCAATCGGCAACCGTAAAATATGGACATTTCCTACCGGACTTGACTACTTATTACCAAACTATATTTTATTTCCAAAATAGAATTTATTTTCTGCGTGTTTGCACATTAAAAAACGAACAATTAAGACCTGGATATAGCAGAACGAAGGCGTTTACGATTTACTTAATAAAATACCGAAGACAAAGAAAGGAGCCAGATCCCATATAACCCGCTTCAAAAATCAAAAATAATTCAGAATGACTTAACCTTGACATATGTTGCCGGAACATCATAGCGCGATTTTACTTGTTATAACAAGTATATAAGACATTTAATTTTTTTTTACATTTTACACAGATTATTAAATGTTAATGCTTGAGGAGGGATCCTGCTCGAAACCGGTCGGATAAGAACATTGCCCCGCGCCCAAAGATTGTCGTTCTTCAGTCAATTAAATGCAAAGCTATGCCAAAATGCAAGTGCTAAGATGAAACTTTTGTTTTTCTTAAGATATTCATTAAAATGATGTGTAAATTTAATTTATGCACAGAATTGCAACCCCCAGAATGCACACCTTTTTGAAATGAACATCATTGCCATCATTGCATTTCACCCAGAAACTCCTTCCATTAACAAGCAAGCAAATTTTGAACAATTTTCTTATTACATTTTTTACTGCTGAAAAAACTTAGTGTACGATGCTTTAAATATATTTATTCGTTTCATGTCGAACTCTATTCAACATTTGTCTACTTATACTTGGCATTCTCATGCAATTACGACGCGGTTTCAACCCGGAAACTCAAATTTTTTAAAAGAAAACAACGACCGCGGAAGTCTACAACAACATATATTTGTCTACTTATCTTTGCAATTTAATATTTATCAGCGCTTGTCAATTTACTAGGCAATGTATGTAGGAAAATGATAGTTTTTTCGATAGATGATGTAATTGTACCAAGGAAGATAACGTTTACACATTTGCATCATTAGCGAAACAAAAGTTTATAGTATTTCGACACAGCACTCTATATTTTGAAATGAAAAACTTATCTGGGCAGTTTTTTTTAATTTACCAAAGAAGGATGCATATTAGATATAGGAAGATATTGGGCATTAAGGAAACAGCGGGATTTGGCCAGAATCTTAAATGTTCTCAATTATTGTGGTTTATAAAAATACAAATAAGTTTGTGTTAATACCTGCATCTAATATGCATAAAGAATTTTGAATTCTAAAGAAAATAATCTGTTGGAATAGTTTTCCCTCATCCCTCTTTTGCCCCTATTTGTAAGCCGAAATATACGTCGTGAGACACCCGTACAGCCCTCCTAAGCAAAAAGGTTGTATCTGACAATTTTATGGAAGATGAATTATATGCATGCACGGTATGTGTCGCTGTTGCCCCGCCTTCTATACAATTAGAGGAAGATATGCACTAGTGTAGGTTGTTGTATCTACATAGTTATTGACTCAGTCGTATCTGCTAGTGAGAGTCTTAACATCTAATATTGTTTTCCCGATAAGACTTCTATTTTGCACACAATAAGAAATACCAAGCAATCTACCTTTGATGTTACAAATTATGCAAAGTATTGAAGCTTTCAGAAAAATCAATTTTTCTCATCACCAGTTGAAATGTAAATACGACTTTCGTGTTTATATATTTGAAATGAGAAAGTTTGCATTCGATTGCATCAAGAGCGCCATGAGATTGAAAATATTTTGCTAAAACTTCCAAAACATATTATTATTGGTCAATACTTCCAGGGGTAATAGGCTTAACAGATCACTATATATATTGTAAAGAGACTGCATAAAATTTTTAATTGCTCAGGGTCAACGTTTTCTAAATTATTTTACTTTACAAAGAACAATTAATAGAAAAATTAAACAAATTGCAGTGTTAAAACTAAACGTGTTCCGGGTTCGGCTATATTAAAATATTTATGAATTTATTGGAGTTTCTGAAATTTTATATTTGATTTAAATGGAATTTTCCTGTTTATTTGGCCAAATAATAAGTTTTGTACCTGCTCCCTAAAGCTCTTCAGTGCAGTGGACTTTGATGGATGTTATGGAAAGTTTTGGCTCAATGCTCCACTCGATTCAAAACGTTGCTTCAGTTCTTGATTAGATTCATAATCTTGGAAAAAATGGAACTAAATCCAATCAAAATGTAATGTGAGTAAATCAATATTGTGGCAATATGTTACTAATATAATCGGTTGAGCACATACGTTACGTATTTGATATTGTTGCTGTTCACGTGACAGACACTGTCTCCATGTAAATATTGAAAAGGAAGAATATAACCGGGATGTGCGTCAGACATATTCCCAGCCGTATTGTCTCTTTCATTTATATACGTAGAGGTATAAGCAGTACGGTATATCTATTTCCACTATTAACCTGATTTATTCGAGAAATGTTCTTATAACATGGAGGACTGGTTAAATTTATGTAAAATATGGCAATAAATTGTTGTACAAAGCTTGTTTGAGAACACTTAATGATTCTAATGAACCTATATTCTGTGCAATATTAAACGAGAAAGTCAATGACTCTTCCTGTGATCTTATACGGCTTCTGCAGACAATTACAGAATTAACGAAATGTTAGCTATTTTAATATAATAACCGTCCAGTCTGAAATCCGTGAGTTATTCCAGACGATAATCTGCATTATAACAGCCTCCAAGAGGGCGCCAACGCTGGCATGCAACTTTAACAAGAAAGGAAGGTAACGAATGGTCTCGTTCAAGATGGCTCGTATAGATTTCAGCCAATACACCCCGCTAAATGTCGGCGGCTGCATAAAAACCAAATTAAGCGTTGGGATTTCCAAGTCCGAAGAATGCATTCAACTCCCTCGTTCTTTTTTTTTCTCCGATTTTATTCGGCCGACAGCCGGCCGGTTCTGTTTCGTTGTGCAGAAGGACTATATCTCAATATATTATCATTGCATTATGTATAGGCATTTCGCGCGCGGAATAACTTGCATATTAATGGCATGGGAATAAATCAATTCCAGAATTCTTTAATTTTTATTAATAAATCTGCGGAATTTCCCGTGCATTGTAATCTCTTCTGTTTGCTAACGCGCAGTTTGCGAATGGATCAAGTAACTGTGACGTTTCGATTTAAACCATTCGTAAGAGTACTTGATCAATTATCGTGAAAATTGCGTTAGTAAAACTAACATTGGTAAAGTTTAAAATTACTTATCATCTCTACTTATTTTAATAATAAACTAATAAGCATTATGAAAATCCAACTTCTTTGTGAGTTTCCATTCCACGTGATTTTACTGGCTACGTAGCTAGAGCAAAACAATTTTAATTTGAACGGTTATTTAAGTTAGTTTCATTAGTAGAATTTAGGTGATATGTCAAAAATGTATAACATAAATGCTAGTTTGAATTATGAATTTATTTAGAAATTTGGCTAGTGATTTATTCAAAGTTAATACATTTTCTGAAGTGCCCAATTAAAATTCCCGATCAGAGATAACCTATTAAATGTATTGCTTCGCCATAGTTAATTACAAATCTCCAGACCAACTGGAGCAATTAAGTCGATGTATATGAGGGGATAGCAGAAAGAAACGAGAATTATATTCTTTAAGCAAGTGTGTGGTCAGTACCGCTCACCACAGCTAGGTTCATTTACCAGACTCTCAATTGTTAGGTGACCAAGTAGCGTTCACAAGAAACCATCGCAATGGACAGAATGGCTTGAAGTCGCTCCCAACATGGTACAACGTGCTAACATCGAATTCTGTTTCCTGAAAGAAAACAGCTATAAAAACAGTTTCAATGTTTCAGAAAGCTTATAGGAAGGAGCACTAAGTTAGGTGAGTATTTACGCACAGTTTGCCTGTTTCAAACATAACGAAACCTCACTCGAAGATGAACCCCGCTCGAGTCGCCCCGCAACACCAAGAATGAACGCAAATATTCAAAAAGTGCGTGATACCATTATGAGCGGTCGTCACAAAACAATCGACGAGGAACAAATCACTGGAATTTCCTGGAGGGAACAACTATGATCCGGTAACAAAACAGCTGTCCAGCCAGTGGAAGACACCTTCATGGCTCAGCCCGAGAAAGGCATAACAAGTGAAACCAAATGTAAGGTCCATGATGGTATTGTTTTTCGACATCAAAGCAGTCGTTCACATTGAATTTGATTCTCCGAGCATCACGGTCAACCAACATTACTATCTGCAAGTGTTGCAGTGATGGAGTGAAACAGTGAGAAAAAAACGACATGAATTGTGGAGATCGGAGGCGGAAAGCGAAAAACATGACAATGGTTTGTCATCCTACATACTCGCCTAGCTCATGTGACTTCTTTTTATTTCCGAGAATGAAAAGAAACCTAAGGGTAAAGTATTTTCAGGACGTTGAAGAAATTACGAAGACATCGCTAGAGGCACTTAACAGCTTTAGTTCAGAAGAATATGAAAAAGAGCAGTATTTTGTTGTGAAGAAGCCAGCTTAATATAAAAAAAATAAGTAAATAATTCTCGTTTCTTTCTCTCTAAATTTCAGACATTAAACATGCTGTTAGTAATAATAATTATCACAACAATGTAAAGAAGCTAGGGTAGATAGAAAAGCTCCTGCTGGATACCACCTACTTTATTATTATTATAACAATAATGTTAATATAATAACAACAATAATTATTATAATAATAATGTATCAAGGAATGGGTTCGAGGTGTGTCATACTTCCGATTCATTGTTAACCATAGTACGGGACCAAGAGACCGCAGGAAATCAACGTCCTTACACACCTATACCATAAAAACACGCGAATTACTAGATTTTCATGTAGATTTGAAACCCCAAAACCGGTTACGAAACAATATTATGGAAAAACACATGAAAAAGAGCATGCACGTACAATACTTTAAGTTAATAGTGGAACAATATCTATTTGCATTTCCCCCGATTTTCATTCTTATTTTCGGAAAGGGAAAGATACATAACTGGTGTAAGACGGAGTATTTAATTCGCTCGCATATCGCCAAAGGACTATAGGAACCGTAGTCGAAGACATCACATGCAGAGTTTGCCACAGCAATGAAGAAATAACAATGCACCTGCTATCAGCTTGCCCCAAGTACGCGGTCACCTTGTACATTAGCCGCCACAACACAGTATTAAAAGGTGTATGGCATGGACGCGAGAGACGGAGTCGATGGCGAGTAACAACAGATTAAACTATTCTGGAACTTCGCATTCAGCACAACTATACAGATAACAGCAAACGAACCGGACCTCGTAGTGATAGATAAGAACTGAAAATATATGTACATAGAAATATCATATCCAAGCGATACAAACATAGTAGGAAAAAACCGAGAAATACAGAGACCCAATACAACTTAAACTTAAACTTATCTACGATGGATTGAACATCCATCTTCATCCTGGTCATTATCGATGTAATGGGAGCAATGCAGCCGAATATACTTCAACACCTAAAAAAGATCAAACGCATTAAGAATTCAATGCAACTACTCACCCATGAAGCACAAAATCATGTCATCCTAGGTACGCTTCGCATTCCTCGGATTTGCAAGACTAGCTATCCAATATCCACAGGGTGGGATTCCTAACTACTTATCCGTAAACCTGGAAGTAGGAAGAATTAAATATGCAGCGCTGTGCATTTGCTAGCTGTATAGTGCCGTCATGAATCCACTCTACACATACGAATCAACAACGCCACAACATTAATTGTCCAGCTACTGTACAAATCATGATGTTATGCAAAAAAAATATAAAGAAAAATAAATACATAGGGAACTGGGCGGACGGCACGGGCGTGGACAAATTTGTTCCCGCGCGTTTTGTCTAGTTCTCGCGTCAGGATCTCCGAGGATGCGATGATAGTTTCAATCTTGGAGGCATCGTCTAGGCGAGGTGTTAGGGTGGAGGAGAAAAATTGTTAGTTCATGTTTTATCAGCCATTCTATTAATGGAAGCAAATCATGCAACATTATTTTTGCTAGTAAATGCTTACTACTAATAGTCGCTGTTTCTCCAGAATCTATTAGTTAGTTATATGCATATGTCGCTACGATTAAGTATCATTTGTAGTTATTTGCATGATCTACTGTGTATGAAAATGAAATTTGCATTTAGTTGTGAAGACTTATCGTGGTGGTCGTCGTGCGTGTGATTTCCATGGATCGACGATCGACGGTCGCATTTATATTTTAATACATATTTTCATTTGATGTTGATAGTTGTGGCCTGATGTGATTTTTCACGAAACCGGTGGCATTTATATTTTAAATAAACAATTTGTGACAAAAGGGACACTGTTTCAATTTTTTCTATTATTTCGTCTCTAATCAGTTCCACCTCTCGACGATTACGTACGAAATGTAATATTTCCTTTCTAATCGCTTTCATCTCTCGACGAATAATATTTTCCTTCAATATTTACACTTTGGTTTCAGAAAAGCGCGTGCCTTGAGGCAATTCAGAAAGTAATCATAAGCGGACAGTAGGGATAACCTAGGAACCCAGGCCAAATTACGAAAATGAAATATAATACGCTATGAAAGAAATTTCCTAAGAAGAATCATTGAAGTGGTTCCGTTCTGATTCATAAAAATTTTCAAACATACTGAACTGATACTAACAGTAATTGTTGAAAATCTCACAGCATTCTACATCATCTTACGGATGATTTTATTGATTAACCATAGAAATTCAAGTGTACTTCGGCATTGATGATGATTACTGTTCTTTTATTTCTTTCAAAAAAAAATTGATGTAAGTAGTAGCTATTGGAATGGTATAATATAGTAATTTAAATAGCTCCTATCACTCATATGATACACTTCCTACCTGCTAGATATTATTTCATCAAAAAATATCCGGTTCCTGTGACGCACTTTGTACATACATTTTTTTTACTGGTTTGGGTTGTGGGAAAAGTCATGACGCATTTTTGTAACAGATGGCGATTGTTCGTTTTTGAAAATACTAAAGTTATTTGCATTTACCTAATTGTTAGGTCATTTAACAGCCGATAGTTTTACGTTAATTTCAAAAAAATCATCCACTTTTTTAAAGATTCAACAAGTTGAAGATGAAAAACCGAACTTTGCATTTTTACTGTGTTTTATTGTTTTGTTTCCGTAAAGGGAAGAACACGCGGCAAATTTGTAGAAAGTTACATATAGACAAAATAATGGCATTCAATCAAATCAGCGACACGAGAGATTACAGAAACATTGAGCATCCACCATTCAACCGTTCAGGATAACCTGAAGAAGCTAGAATACATAAGCAAGCTCTATATTTAGGCTCCTTATGAACTCAAAAGAGTTTATAAGATTGCACGCATAAACATCTGTGGCACGCTTATTAAACGTGAGAAGGTCGATCCTTTTTTGAAGCGATTGATAACTGGTGATGAGAAGTGGATCGTTTACCACAATGTAGTGCACAAACTCTCTTAGTCCCTGTGTGATGAGTGTTGAAAGCAAACATTTGTCACATGAAGATTATGCTATCAGTGTGGTGGGATTCTAATGGAGTCGTGTAATTTGAGCTTCTACCAGGGAATCAAACAATCAATTCAGAAGTATACTGCAGGTAATTTGAACAATTGAAAGAACCCATTACCCAGACGCGTCCGAAGCTCGTTAATCGTGTTCTATCACGACACCGCGAGACCACACACAAGCACCTTTTTCAGTGTTATGTTGATAAAGACTGGTCCTTCTATGAACGAGGAATTGTGAAGCTCGCTGAATGATTGCGGAAGGTTATCGGGCAAAATGGACTGAATATCGTTGTTCTTTATCTAAATATGTACGTTTTTAAAACAAAAGAAATTTCATGATTTTTCCGACTAATTTGTAAACAAGAATGATTGTGCAATAGTATGAGAAGGTACGACTGCGTTAGTTTTCGATTGATGTAAATCTTTTCTTACCTATTTGTTTCTGATGGAATTGCAAGTGACATTAGTCTCGGTTAAGTTTTATTTCCTTACACCAATCGAAAATTTTTCGAAACAGGTTTCCTTTTTCTTACAAACTGGTTGCATTTTTAAGAAAAGAGTAGAAAACCCAAAGCTAAGATTGTTTCTGCATTATAAGCAATGTTTATTGATGATATCAATCGGTAAAATGAACTACCGTGTTTGATTAATAAAAGCTTTATCAGATAATAATTTTGGAAATTCACACATGTGTCTACCAACCAATTAAAAGATCAGTGTGCAAATAATGCGTATCAACATACAAACAATATATTTTATTGTACGGCGTGTTTAATTATCGTCATTGCATATCACTGTATATATTTGCTTTAAAATAAAGTGTATTTATTTACTGTTTTTAACTTTTAGAACTATGATTATTACATGCCGAATTAATCATATATTATTACTACGCTATTGCTGATAAACTCTTGTATACAAAGCAAGCGTATTTTTTATTTAACGGAGTTCTCCGTATTTATTCCTAGGTGTTACATCAACTGAAACTGGAAAATACAGAATCTATTCGAGTGGCAAACACTTTTGTGTCTAGGCGCCCGGAAATCTTTGGAGATAGACACAAAGGAAGAAAGAATATGTAAATGGTTCAAAGCTGTATATGAATGTAATACTGCATTTGCTACGAGAAATGGCGAAACATGAGGGAAAATTCCAGCATCTAAGAGGGAGAGCACTCTTGTAATTGATTTGGTATTGTGTATTACAAAATGAAAAAACTATTACCCATCGTTGACATTATGATACCCCGGTAATAACTGTACTTTGAGTAATATGCCATCCTGCGCATTCCTACCCTTCGGCACGACTTCTGGTGAAAGCTGTAGCAACTATGTGGTAATATGCCGCTCGCGGAATTGTTGATAAGAATTACCAAGACTATATAACTATGGAAAATTTTCCAAATATTGAAGTAATGTAGTTTCCATTGCACATACTGATGCAATCTCAATATAATCCGTCTAACGCGGTAACTTAATATAAATAATTGGAATTTCTGTTTATTGCAAACCATTGCTATTGCATCTTTTAAAATTACGAAGTTATTTTTGAAATATAACTTTTTGGCCTTTCATTTCAAAGAAAATGTGTTAACAAGACTTGAGTAAGTGAGGTATTCATACTACTGTTACAGTAACGACCACTACAGCTCGAATTAGTTACCAATTAAAAAATTTGTGTCACGTTAAATGCTAAAAACGTGAAGGGAAGTTCATTCATATTGTTTGAGTTGGAAACCAATACTCCAGGCATTTGAGTTTAATACTCTTTGCAGTCTCTTTTTCTTTCTTGTATCTCTGTTTCAACAGAGGATTGTGCTTCCCCTTCACACCTTTTAAGTTCGTTCTTTTTTTTTATATTGTTCTATTTTCGCGTTTTTAGGACTCTATGTTTCTTTGGAATTCTGTGTATATATATAACTTCTTCATTCATTTACCTATACTTTCTTTGTAAGGCATCTGTTTAAAGCGGCTAGTTCACACAATAATTAATTGTCTCAACTTCAAGTGGTTATATTTAGCAAACAACTAAACACCTGACCTATTTAATTTTGCAAGCAACTTAACAACTGACTCATTCACATAACTAAAATTAATTGGCCAACTTAAAATCGTCAAAATTTTGCACACAATTTAATAACTCTGTTTAGATTCTTTATGGTATATAACAAGAGATGTTACTGGTGCTTGAAATGAATAAGCTTAAATTGAATTTACCATTATGTAGAAAACAATTCTTTTATTCATATTGCATATTGCAGCCAACTTGCTGAGCTTGCACATACACGTGGCGACTTATCGGTTACAATTTCAAATTGGTGTGCAATGCCCAAATCGAATTCCAATTTGAAATTGTTGTCACAATTATCACACTAGCTTATCAATAGATAGGGAGACTTTCCGTGACAATATGCTCAAACAAAATAAAATTTTGACTAATAATTCTACTCTGCCTGCAATATTGTGCGTATAGTGCGTAAAGACATTCTAGTATACGCTAGACTCAATCTAAGAAATGCGTAAATTGTATTAATCATTCTAAATGCAAAACCAACTTTGATACTAATCATTCTGTTTTTAAAAATACTTGCTCATGTTAAGATTAGTAAACAATGTCGAATTTATAACCACATATCGAACTGAATAGCGATTAATGAATTCTATAACTGACACTCTGGAATTTGTTAATTTCTTATTTCTATTAAAAATTCGCAGTGTAAATTACAAGGGTAATGATTTGGATCTGGTATTTGAATACAATTCTATTATTTTATGTCTAACTGAAACGAGGTTAAGTAGAGACAATATGTGTGAGAAGATAGGTTTTGTTAAAAAAAAGGAGTCCATTAAACAACTTGTGTTGCGAAAAATCAAAATTACTAACAAAAATCAGTATTATATTTCATATTATGAACATTTCTCAATCATATCAAATACAGATATCCGTTACTCGTATGTAACAATCAAAATTGGTAACATCATCATGACAATCCATATAATTTCGATGTAATCGACAAGGCCGTACCAGAATTTATGTGCATGGTATCGCAAGGTTTTTTTTTAATGGTTGTTTTTATATCAAGGGTGTCATTGGATTTATTGCAGTAATCTATAGAGGGAGACGAGAAAAAATAATCGAAAAAAGAGTCTCATTACAAAAGGTTCGGTTATGTGATATTTAGCAAAGGAAGTCACAAACCGTAGTAAATCTTATCAAGAGTCCTGACGCTAATGGAGATAAGCGGACTGTAGCCAGTGCGTATAGTTCCTCCTTCCAGACTGTGTCTTTTGGACTGGCTGCCCCATCGGTAACTCTAACTGTAGAGAATAAAATAAAGATCAATCAAAGACCAGTGTGTTTACTTACCTTTGAACCCGATAGGATGTTGAATGTCAGAAGTAATTTAAAAAATAAGAATTCCACTAGTCCTGATAATTTCTCTGCATCTATAAATGAACAGCTTATTTTGTATTTGATAGATGTTTAGGTTGATTCTGATAAATGCTTCTTTTAATGACGGAACATCTGATATAGTAAAGATATCTGCTGTACTTCCTGCAGACGAAAAGGGCGATTGAAAGAATATCAACCTGCTTCGTTGTTATCCGTGACTGATTAAACTCTACAGTCGTCGCGATTTTAAGGATGGCAAGGCCATATCAACCTGCTCTAATATATTTTTAGACAGAATTAATGAAAAATATTGATTAATAATGTTCTGTTGGTATATTTTGTGATCTACAGAACACTTTCGATTGCGTGCAACACTACAATTTATGATGACAAAGACAGGACTTTTTTGCAACGACTAGACAGATTCGTATTTTGTCGACTCTCGAGGAAACCAGTAGGCAACACGAACCCTTTCTTATGAGACGAATAGACACGAGTCTGTGCAAAAAAGTAATAATTTCACCTGCCTTCACCTCTACATATTACACTACACACAGCACTACAACGTGAAACTTTACTTAGAATTTTTATGAAGACTAACCAGGGAAAGAAAAAATGAATATAAAAGAAGTAATTGCCCGTTTTCACCACCACAGTCGTTGGCTCAACTTATAAGGAATATCTTTTAGAAATCGAGCTTTCTAGGAACCTTTACTCTCGATAGGTGGTCACTACATGAAATCTGTGGGTGGCGTTGATGACCGATAACCTCTTAGGCGTTAATAGTAACATTAGGATATATACGTAAGTATGTGAATTATTAACAACAAAAAACCAGAGAGTACTCGACCGTACAACCTTGAGAAGTTAAAACAAATCAAAACCAAAACTAGGTATGCGATCTGTATTTTAAAATACAGACTGGATATCTGGTTTTTCAACATTTTATTTTACTTCTCATTATTTATAACAATAATAGTAGTAATTTGCAAAGTTTGTCCAATTACTTGTGTAAATGAGCCGTCTAATTCGCAGCTTTTTTGTTATTTCTTCTAAACAAGTGTGTGCAAAATGCGGTGATAACATTAACAAAATATAAATTATGGCAAATCTACAGAGAAATGCACTGATTTTATTATAAATCTCATGATATAGCCAAGCGTTAAAAAACTAGCATTAACAAGACAAGCCTTTTTCACTCGACGCAAGTCGTAAAACGCGTAATATAGACGTGTATACGTTCAAGTATAATAGGGATTCCCGAGTATAACAAAACTCCATTGTACTGTGGCTGTTGATGCGTCTGCAGTACTTCTTGCACCATGAGTAGGGACTTCTGATCCTCGATCGACTGTGGCTGCGCGTACGTACTTCCATTCGAAACACAATTTGTAATAGCACAAGCAGTTGTTTCGCACCGAAAAGTCGAGCATTGACGGTCAAAGTCTTGACGCGTGCTTTCCGATTACGCGGTTGTGTATTAAACGGTAAAGCGCCTACGAACGTTTTAGTAAACAAACCCGGTGCGCGCTATGAGCTTACTAGTGACACTCGTATAGTGTCTCTAGAAAAAGAAGAACAAAATACACTAAGAATTTTTTTACTTTTTAAAATCCAACACAAATGTCTCATTCGCATCTGTACCGACAAATAGTGGAGCAGTATTTACGGAGTGAGTATACAGAATTTGGTTCTTTTGGATGTTCTATTGTGTGCGTGTGTTGTGTTTTGTGTGATTGGTAGAATGATAGAAGGTGACCTAATAAAGGGATTCACTGCTTTTGATTCATCGATGAGGATAACTATTTGATGTCTATGTTTTGTGTATGTAAACACAATGCCCTATATAGTAGTAAATTAACAAAGGAAAAAGTAGGTGCGTTGGTCAACTTATAGTATTATTCCTTACCGTATTTCTGAATTTTAATTAATTTTTGGAGCAAGTAAGAAATTTGTCAATCAAGGAAACGCTAAACATGTTATACATATGGAGTATAAGAAAATTCCTTTTGCCAAAATTCAATTTACTTCAGGAATACATTCAAATAAGTTGTTTGACAAATTTGAAACATATATGGTCTTTAAAAGTCACGGTTTTTGGTAAGTTTCCATTCCAAATTTCCTTAATTTATTTTTGCTTTTTCTCATTAAGAATCATCAATTTAATCCTAAGGGAGGAAAAAAATTCCACAGCGCCAGCGTTAGGAAATTCAAACAACACAAAATTTTGTTTGTTTCTCTAACAGACAAATTTATTCATTCTGTTGGAGCGTAGAATATTTCAGATAATTCCAGTTGCAATTAGTATGAATAGTACTTTGAAACATTGAAAATTAGAAAAAAAAACATCAGCTAATTGTTTTAATACGATAAAAAATAACAAGATTTAGTATCAATTTAATAATATAAGAGATACTATTAATATATAAATTAATTGAATCTAGTTCATTTAATTACATTTTGACTTTAAATTGTTATTTCATTATGACCATTACCCATTCCGTATTTGTAAAAACCAACCACAAAAACATAAGTTCCTATCAACAATGTTATATAACTTTATCAAATGGAAAAAAATTGTCACAATCTCATCAATAATAACTATCAAAACTTGGGATTTTAATGATTAATGATATTGAATCATATACTTGGATATCAGAATAATTTAATTTGATGACTAGTATTTTAATTACTTTTTAAATGCAAGTGGAAAAAGTAAGGAATTACTTCAAAAAAACAATAAATTTCTAAACAAAAGTTTTTCTTGCAAGAAGAATCTGTACAAAGTTACTTACAAACGTGAGCGTAGATCTATGAAATGGAAATCATTAAATAATATATGGTATTGACACACAATACTTAAAATTGAAAATATTAGCTAGGAAAAGGTGTCAAATTGTCTTCCGTGACGTCAGATTCATCCAAAGACGTAGTTGCTTGGTAATCTGTGAATAGCATCCAAACCTTAATTCTAGAAAACTAAATTATTCTTATTAAATTTCAGGTGTTTTATATTTTCATCTTCCATTAGCGCTATTATTTTTTCCTTATTTATTTACGTTGTCATATTTTAATGCAATTAATTATGGTAAGGTTGTTTCATTTTAACAATTTTTAGTAGACAATATGGTGACTTTTACATTTTTAACGTTATTCATTTTACGATGGTTTACGTAAGATAAATTTGAAACAATTTCGATAAGATTAACTTGTTCTGGCAAAAGTTACCTCAACTTTATTTTGCATGAATCGTAGCGTTAAAAAAACTGTAAAAAAAAATAAGCATATTTTCTAGCAAAAAGTAACAAATTTAGACAAACTTACACTCAAAAAAAATGGATCAAGTGTGAGAAATATAATGCTTTTGAATATAGATAGATAGATTTATTATTGTGTAAGCCAGTCGGATACAATACTTCACATACTAAAATAAGAAACAAAATAGAAAAGAAAACTTAATAAAATCAGAGATTAGACAAAAGAAACACATTCTGAATTTTCCAAACAGCGAAAGAAACTCTGCAAGAGAATTGATTTTATCTACAGTTCTGCATGCTATATTCAGTCTGTTATTGGAAATTACATAATCATCTTTACTCCAGCTACCTGTAATTGTGGTTGTCGCAATTTCTTATTAAGTATTTTTGTAAGTGTAAATGTAACAGAGAGTTTCTAAAACTTAGACAGCAGTCAGCAAGATGCGCAATTTTTGAAAAGATTGGCGGCATGAATCTAAATTTGTAATGCATCTTACAATCCGCTTCTGTGCCCAATGCACATCCTTCGCGCTCACCGAATGTCCCCAAAATCTAATACCATAAAAAATGCGAATATAAACCTCGAGATAGTAAAATGACTTATGTAGCTAATTTGAGATTCCAAACTAAGTAGCGGATACTACACAATTTAGTTAAGTTATTACAACGCTCTTTCAAGTCAAGATTATCCAATTTATTATACATTTTATGACATAGACACGGTCAGATTTCTTAATAAAAGCTATAAAAAACCTTATTCACAAAAGTTATTAACTTACTTTTATGATCTAGGCTTTATTCTTTTATTATCTATTTCTATGAGTGTACTATAATTATATAACTAAAATGCAAAAAACTGACATGATTTTATGTGCTGTAGCATACAGAAATTGTACACAAGGACGTGTACGCGTACATTTTTAAATAGGACATGTTCTATTCCCATACATGATTCCCTATTAGCAGAAGGCTTAAGATACGGTGTTATTATTTGCTTCCTGACAGTTCGATTTTGAACGAGAAATAGTTATATTTTATGTACTGAAAATTACCTTGAAAATTTACATGAACATATAAAAACATAAATCTGTGTCAAACAGTCAACACTAGTACTAGTGAACATGTTGACTTAATAATCAAAAAGAATGAAAAATTTGCTGCTGTCTTAAATATGAAACATTTGTTTTTCTAAGCGAGTATATGAATTATATATAATAACACCAACATTCGAATATCCGGATAGTAAATTAGCCGGATCCAAAATTATCGGAATCCGCGGACACCTAACGATGTGTAAAACTGCTTCTTTGCATTAGCACTCCGAGAAAAATGATTGCGTTAATTCAACACAAAAACAGTTTTTGTGTTGACTTAACTCAAAATTCGTTTAAATTAACGCTTAATTAATGCTACTTTTTGCGTTCGCGTTTTGTATTGAAGCAACACTATTTTGTTTTAATCCAACACTAATATATCGTTAATATTATATTATTTCCACCAAATATAATGCAGTGCAACAGTTTGACTATCCATGGCTACGTAACACGAAATATGTTATAGTTTGTGTCTACAGAGGTAAGCGGAAAGAAATCTTTTGCGTGCACATCGGCCCGGTTAAGTTCCAAATTTAATGTGTACATATTTAAGACATATTAAACATTAGTTATTTGTCTCATGAGAATGGGTTCGTATTGCCTGCTGGTTTCCCCGAGAGTCGACGAAACCCGAGTCTGTCTAGTCTCTATTTATATTTTTAATTTTGTGAAACGGACGGAAAGTAGCGAATTTGAATTATTTGAACATTAGAGTGGCTCCAAATATAGTGTTGCTCCAGCATAAAACAATGTTGACGCAACGCAAAATGTGAACATAATTTTATGTATTGAATCAACACGCCAGTTGCGTTGTTTATATACACCACTAAAAATGTGTTGAGCCACACCTTTTGCGTTCACCGAACGCAACTTTTTTCTAAGTGCAGCTACAACTTGCTACTTGCTACCTTTGAAGAAAGTTGCTACTTTTTGAAGCAGTATATTAAAGAAGGCTAACTAATAAATATAGCCATATATTTTTATAACTAATAATTAAAGTTCGCCACTCTCTGTGCGCTTCACAGGCGTCGGTATGGGAGTGGTTGTTCGGGTGTGATTCGTAATATATACATATGCGGTTACATATACATTATACGTAATATATTGTCGTCGATAAGTGGATTAAAGAACCGACAATTTTTCTTTCTGTCGTGTACTCACACACGCAATACAACTCTGAAATCACTAATTTTGTACATTATCAATTTTATTTATACACACAACGCTGCTATTTTTTGTATGTTTATGCATATTGTTTTAATAGCAGAAAACCAAAAGTACATTTCATTGTTCCAGATAGAATAAGTCTCTTTACTTTTATACTTACATCGGTAACAAGGTCGTCTCGCGTCCCCACTAAATTTGCGCATATATTACGAATCACACCCGAACAACCACTCCCATATCGACGCCTGTAAAGCCTACGGAAAGTGGCGAACTTTACTATTAATTAATAATCTAATCTTATAAATAACCGATTAATAAATGAAACAAATTTGTTTCTTGAACGGAGTATAAATCAATTATAAAATAAAAATATGTAAATAAAACAATGATTGTAGAAAGTAATAATAAAGCAATAAAAAATAAGGTATTAATTACATTTTATTTATCCGTATTATCCAAATATGTTTTACTGCAGCTTATACAATCGAATTACTATAAGATATGTATGTCTATTACTAATTTTTAATTGCACAAAGTATTTAAACACTAAAATAAAATGTTTTTTGAAATTACCTCATTATTATTATTTATACATTTACGACAATTATACATTTGTTCATTACATTTGCATTTGCACCATTAATTTATTTTAATTTATATAAACTTTTGCTTTTTTAATTATGTAATCCATCGTACTCAGAAGAATAAAGGGCCAACGTTAGCACTAAACAAACTATATAACCAGTGGCGATGCGTAAGTTCGATATTAGTAAGTAGATCTCATATATTTAACATTTTGAGCCTTGTTCTTTTATTATGTCAATAATTAATATTTTGCATCATGCTATAATAACATGTAAATTATTACCGTATTTCGCAGGTGCACAATTATTTTTGCCTGAATAACTGTATTTGAATATCCTGGAAATTAAAACCTTTTCCACGGCTCATTTACATATTTACATCTATTCACTATATTAGAATAAAAATGCGATTTAGTTATACTTTAGCTTTTTTTTTCTATAACTATTAATCTATATCGAATTATTACGTATTTACTAGACCTCAACCGGATATCTATCTATATATACATATATACAATCGTGTGTAATTGGATTGCGGGCTTTTCGGGAAATTCTTGAATTTACCAAAGTACACTTCTATGCGATTCCATGATGAAATAAAGGACGTACTATCTCATATATTCATCGTATTAAGAAATAATTAACCGTTGATCACTTAAATTGAGGGGTTTTCCATTTTACAGCCGCTTTTATTCACATCAAAAAATTAGGTATTGTTTGCCCGCGGATGTTTGTCTGTAATAGGTAGCAACCTATACAGGTTCCTAGTTTTACAAATCACATGTAAGCAAGCACATCATGACAAACACATGTAAGCAATCACCTTTCGTTTTAATTATAATAAAATTAACAAAGTGTCTTCGATGATTTGCGGATCCATGTTTGTTTTTACGTTTGCTACATTAGAGAATTATTTAAATGAAGTTTTTACGCTCTTGAGGATATAATTTGATTAATAAGCTACGCCATGGTCTATTTAGTAAACCTTGGAATATTAAGTAGGTTTATTAATTTCATAAATTTTAGAATGTACAAGATTCTTTCGTCTAAAGTTTAACAAAAACGTAATTCTTCCGGAATTGAGAGGTACGCTAAATAGAAGGCTGCTGAAGAACCATGCTTCATACGTCTTTACGAGATTTCTTCATTTACACACTTTCACGAAAAACTCATTTGGCAACGTTATAGAATAATATATTTTAATGATTTGAATAAAAAACATTATTGTCAAATTTTGGCCTTTATGTAATTCGACTTTTGTGCTTAGTTTTTTCGATCTCGATTAGTTCCTGTGTTTCTGTGTTTTTTCGTTCTTTTATTATTCTGTTCACTCCTAATGGATAAACATGCTGATACGTATATGATGTACGGTTTCTGTAATAGAAATGCTGTCACGTTAGCCTAGAGCGAGAATATCGCTTACGCTTGCCAAACCGAAGGCATCCAATAGAAGTGTATTTCGAAGGCTGGATCAACGTCTTCCTGCAACTGGTTCGTTTAATACAAGGAAGGCTAAAGCCGATGGACCAAAACAAAAGAATACAAGAGCAAATTCTACACGAAGTAAAAAATTTTCCCTCCGCTAGTACTGCAGCTGAAACATTAAATAATAAAACCGTGCAGTTGGTTTTACGAGAAGATCTTGGTAATTGGTAATTACCGACCTGTATCAGCATTCTGTTATCTTCTCTTAAATTGACGACATTATTATAAATCAAAACATAAATATTTTGACAACCTTCAAATATTGTTCCACAATCAACACGGGTTTTGTCCCAATAATTCTACCGACGTTGCATTTATTTCTTTAAACAGCTCAAACTCCTGATCCTAGAGTACTTACTACAGAGGGTGCAAACTGTCACAGCAAGTATTTTCCGAATTCTTTAGGAACACTACGAATGAGTAGGAAACATTTTTAATGACATTCTTTTAACTGATAACCAGGTATTTGTTAATATCCAAAAATGGACAAAAGCTAATAAGTTAACAATGAGTTTTTAAAAAAGTAAACGATTATTATACAGAAGCAGCATAAAATATAATACAGCTGATACTTCTTTGAACAATAACCTGATTAACTAAAACTAAGCCAAAACCCTCGATGTAACTATGGACGAAGTTTTAAATTAGAAATTACATGTTCGTAAAGATCTTTAAAAATCATATTTCGCTTGTATCAGATAAGAAGGTGTTGTCGCTGGAACCTCATATTTTGCCAACTTGTGCTCTAGACTGATTGTGACATATGACTAGCTACTTTAGACTGAACCTATGTGAGCCTATGGTGGTTGGTGCACTGTAGCTGCTGAGCTGCGTTACAATGCGTCGATTTATTCCTTTGTATATTGTGTACGTCGTATTATTCAAGGGAAATACACGAGGAAATCGAAACATTGTAATTGATTTCTCGTTTACGGTACCACCAACCGCCACTAGTATCGCTGCAAATACAGTTTTCCTTTTACAGGAAAGAACTCTGAAAATATGATGTAATTTAAAATATAAAGAATCTTCTAAGGAACAATTTAAATCCTGTCTGTTGATATTTTAGTATCTCTATATTCCATATCTGCTTTGTTTGGAAATATAGAGCCAGTTTTGCATGCAGCTATGGCTACGATGCCAAGAGAGTTAAGTACTTGCTACTTTACCACATGAAATTGCTATATTTCTGTAAAGTCTGTACTATCTGGGTTGTAAATTATATACAATATTTTACCAGTAAAGAGAAACTTAAAACTCAGTATTAATGTAAGAAAGATATCGATATCGGTGACGCCTTCTTTATGTAAACAGAGACCGGATATTCGCTCATTGCTCATGCCTCGATTTGTGTCTTGGCTGTTACTGATGTCAGTTGCTTACAGTTGACATTTAAGGTCTGATGTATTTTCTTCCAGATTACACAATTTACAGGTTTCCCGATAATACTGCTGCAAGATTGCTGATCGCGTAACAAATATTCCACCCAGAATATTATCAAATCTAAAATGACTATTTCAACGTATTTTCGTGATTACCCAGGCACGTTTTATGATGTCTGGTGTATGATTATCAATGCTTAAGATTAGTGTTTGTAGCGGATATTTAGCTTAAGTGTTGACGGTTATTCAAGTAAGGGCAGATTTTAAAGTAAGAATACCTAATTTTCTTTTTCGTTTTATGGTTAGGTAACCCTCTTTAGCTGTAGCATACTAAAATCCTTCAATCGATTAATTAATCCAACCTAGTATTTTCCTGTATCAATAAAATATTTTCATGTTTGATAACGGTCTATGTGTGTTTTTTTTTTAAGTTTGATGGATTGAACTTGTTTTCTACGATTTTATTGTACTGAAATACGAGGTGGTACCCAAATCCCAAAATCTGAATGTGAACGGATCCAGTTACAATCAAACGTCGTTATTGGATTAGAACTATTAGATCCAATTAGATTAGAGCGGTTTATAATTGGTTTCAAGATTTTTGGTGTCTATACGGCTACAAGTGACACTGAACTTTCTAGACGCCCTCTTTAGACTCTCTCTCTTCTCTATTCCAGAAATCACTGATAAAATGCATGATTTGGTAACAGGTGATAGAAAAGTGAGAGTAGAAGAATTGCGTGAGTTTGTAGCCTAAGAAATGATTACGTTGAAAAATAAAAATTAAGTACTCATTTTTGTACGGAATTTTTTAACTACCCTCGTATATACAAGATACTGTGCTCCAACACCTCGGGCTGTTTAATTATTAATAACTCCCAACATAATTAGTACATAATAATATTCTCTATTAGAATGATTACCTGCCATCCTTCAGATTGCTTTTAAAATACATTAAAGTACCTAACAGACAACGTTTTATTTTTAATAATACATATTTTTCGTTGATTTGATGCAAGCAAGGTAACTGATTTTGTGTATTTACTTCCTGAATTCCATAAATCATTATAATCACCTTTTCTTGAATAATTATCTCAGTTTCCATGTGAGCGATTTTAGAAATACAGTATATTCATTCATTACAATATATAAGCACCAAAAAATTAAGTACGTTTCTCTTACAGAATGCTTTCGCCTAGGTAAAATATTCCTCTTCAAAACCTACAACTGCATGACATATGATGATATGAACTTTGAGTAAGTAACATGTGCGAGTGAACATTGTGTGAGATCGCTCAGTAGTTTTTCATAAAATTTTAAAGTTAATATTTACTATTTTCTATGAATTTTACATCATTCGAAAGATCGCGAGCTCTGTCATAATTGTTGGTGGTTATAGTACGCCTGGTTTGGTGATTGCATTCATATTTCGCGAGAAAATTACAGATAAGTATTAACCTAGCGCTTCTTTGCTCCCTTTTTTTTTCCTTGTTTGTTTTTCTGCAAGTCGATATATATTTGTTGTATTTTCAATATACAGTGGAGGCTATACTTACATTGCCGAGGAACTGATATTTACTTTTGTTTATATCCCGTATTCCTTAATTTTTCTTTTCCGCGGCCTTCTTGTGTGTTTTCGTGAGCCACCAAGATGGGCCCCTTGGTATGAAGCGTATCCCTGTGCTTTCCTATTCTCTATTTGTTGTTTTCCTTTTTCCTTTTAAATTTATTATATCTAAAATGAATACCCGTTGCTGTGTCTGTAGTGGCGAATTGACACCTGAAAAAGGAGTATCGTGTGATATGTGCCGACAGCTTGCCCATACAACATGTTACGGATTATCAAGATCTAAACTGCAGCTTAAAAATTTGAACCAATTAACAGCTTTGGTACATGATCTTCAACATGAGCTGGAAGCAATTAAGGGGCAAGCGGGCATAAGTTCTGGGGGAGAGCGAGCTGGTGTTTTTGAGGTGGAGAAGATAGTTCAGGAGGTTTCGGAGAGGGAGAGGAGGAAGAATAATATTGTGTTGTATGGCGTGCCGGAGGCAGCTGTTGTTGATGGTGACAGTCGGTCTTCTGTTGATTCTGATGCAGTGAGAAGCATCTTATCGGTATTCGATGTGTCAGTTGATAACCCACCCCAAAATACTCGAGGCATACGCACGAAGACTGAAACGATCTATTCTTCTCAGGGTGTTATGGATGCAGACATTGTATTACTCACCGAAACCTGGCTCAGTGAAGATATTAATAACTCAGAAATATTAGACACCTCTTATAATGTATTTAGAAAAGATAGAAAGTTCGCTCAGGTTGAAAGGACTAGGGGCGGAGGCGTTCTTTCCGCATTTACAGATGCATGTAATGCCGCACTTATCGATACTGATGCTCCTGCAAGACTACCGCCGATTATCGACTTAACTTTGTGTAGATGTAGATTTAAATACTCACCGGTTTTTATAGCTACCATCTACGTGCCTCCCGATGTGGATTGTGAAGTTTTTGAGACGTTCCTGGACGCACTGAGTCTACAACTGCTAAATAAACAAGTACTTATTGTTGGAGATTTTAATGTTCCCAATTTTAATATTTCTGATGCTAGTGATAGAAAATCTACAATAGTTAGACATTTTATGGAAGTTCTTAATCTGCGCCAAATTAACGCGGTCACTAATTTAAATGGCAAGCTAATCGACTTGATATTTACGAACTTGAATTGTGATCTGGAGGTAAATCGTGATATATCTCCACTGGTACCGGAGGATCCACATCACCCAGCTCTTGCTATTATCCTGTACTGTTCTGCTGCACAAAGGACATCTAATTTTCAATCAAATAACAATGTTCGTTATAACTATCGCAGAGGTGATTTATTAACGCTTTACTCTGAATTAACAAACTTTGACTGGTCTTTCCTCTTGGAGCATGGTGATGTTAATGTAGCAGTGAATGTTTTTTATGACCCATTGTATTCCATCATTGATCGTTCTATACCTAAAGTTAAATTTGTTGCTCGTCACTATCCTGCATGGTTCACGGACAATATCAAGCAATTAATTAATATTAAGGAACACTACTTCAGAAAATGGAAAGCATCTAAATCAATGGCCTATTATGATGAATTTAGCAGACTTAGACAGCTGATTAAAAGGGAAGCTCGTTTGGCATATGTACACTATGAAACTCGTCTACAAAATGATATTGTAAGTAATCCGAAGAAGTTTTGGACATTCATCTCTGGCAAAAGATCTACATCTAGGATTCCTGGGGTAATGTTCTATGAAAATGAAGAACTTAATCAGCCGTTAGACATTGTGTACAAATTTGCTGAACATTTTTCCAAACCATTTTGTGCAAGTACCAGTGTAGTAACAGTTCCTTTTAGTTATTATCCCACTTTCAATATTGGAACCATTTATGAAAATGATGTTAGAGTGAGTGCGCAGCATCTTAAACCTGATATGACTGCTGGTAATGATTCCATACCAAGTTTCCTAGTGCGTGATTGTGCTTCTGTATTCGCCTCTCCACTAACTATACTGTTTAATCTAATTCTGTCAACATCTCAATTCCCTGATGTGTGGAAAATAAGCAAAATTATACCTGTATTTAAAAAAGGTAACTACTCTGACATATCTAACTATAGACCCATAAACATCTTATCAAACTTTGCTAAGGTTCTTGAACGTATATTGTTTACTAAAATCTACATTAATGTTCAATCATACATATCTGAACAGCAACACGGATTCATAGCTGCAAGGTCAACCGTCTCAAACTTGACAAATATTACTCAATTCATTTCATCTGCAATTGACCATCGCAAGCAAGTTGATGTTATTTATACAGATTTTTCAAGAGCATTTGACTCTGTCGACCACAATTTACTTCTTGCGAAACTAGACTATATTGGTTTCTGCCCTTCACTTCTAAGGTTAATGTCTTCTTACCTCAACAACAGATCTGGTTATGTATTTTATAATGGGTTTTCATCTGAGCACTTTCTTATACCCTCTGGGGTACCGCAGGGATCAAACCTTGGTCCCTTATTATTTAACATTTTTTTGAATGATCTGCTTCTGAAATTAAACTGTGAGTCACTGGCATATGCAGATGATCTAAAAATATATAGCGTAATTAATACAGAAATGGATTGCGTAAAACTGCAGACCAATCTTTCCCTTATTGATAATTGGTGTAAATAGAACAGAATCTCCCTGAATATTGCCAAGTGTTCAGTTGTATCTTACACTAGATGTATTTCTCCAGTATTTTTTAACTATTCTCTAAGCACAGAATCTATTATCAGAAAGTATCGGACTTGGGTGTATTATTTGATTCACAGCTTACTTTTTCTCAACATGTAATAACGCTTTGCTTGTCAGCGTCCAGATCTTTAGGTTTTCTTATAAGATCATGTAAGTCTTTCCATAATATATCTGCAATTAAAACTGTTTATTATGCTACTGTACGTAGTAAACTGGAATATGCATCCCTGGTATGGTTTCCCTACTACATTAATCAACAACTTTCTGTTGAAAGAATACAGAGAAAATTTCTCAAATATTTGTCTTTTAAAATCAGTGGTGTGTACCCTGAAAGAAATGTAGATTACATTAGTTTGTTAAATCATCATAATGTTGAAAGTTTATCTCACCGCCGTGAGCGATGTAGTGCCACTTTCATGCTTAACCCTCAAGTACTATCGTGTTTTCAGGTAACACAACTGCTATCGTGGGGTGTTTTACACCCCACTCTTTAAATTTAGCTTTTTTTTGTTAGTTATCTTTTTTTTTTCACTTTTAAACCCACAGTGTAATAACTAGACCTTTATCTTGCGATTGTTGTAAGGAAAAACAAAACTTTATTTAAAGCAAAACAGAAAATTAGGAGGAAATGTTACATTCATAAAAATTATGTAAAAAGTATTTCTTCGTACAATTTTTTCTTTTTACAAAATTGTGTTCTGTATTGTTAAGATGTCTTGGTTTTTTCTGTTACTGGAAACTATGGTCTTACTCCCTGTAAAAGAAAATGCCATTAGCATTTCACATAAAAATTCTGACAATGACGTTGTGAGGCGTACATTTTATTTGACAAAAAACATGTAATGTGTTATTTCATGTAATCAGATTTTTATAAATTTCTTACAATTTACCTTTGTAAGCATTCTGCGCATTTTACAAGTTGCTCAGAATGTTCCTTGCAGACATGCTGATGACATCTATGACACGTGGTTTTTATTTTCTTGTCTCTATTTCGCCCGCAGATGTGACACCTTTTGTAGGTTCTTGAAGGTTCTGCTTCTTGTGGCTGTTGTTGTGGTGTTTCTAAGCCTAGTAAATTTTTGATAATTGAGTTTAGCTTAGTTGACAATTCTTTTGTTTGGTATCGTCTTTTTACGTGGTCATTGACGAGTTCTCTTCCTAGACGAATATAAAATTCTCTTCGTGTCATGTTAACTGTATGGTCTGAAGTGGCTAAGAAAATTATGTAACTGTTGACACGTGAAATGTCTACCATTGCTCCTAATATAGCCATTGGCCATCGTCTGGTTCGTCTTTGGCAGGAGTACGTCATACACTTCTGGTCTAAAGCATCAACTCCCCCTTTGGTACAATTGTAGAAATTTATTATTTCAGGTTTTGCATTTACTTCAACATTTCCATTGTGATGCATAGACGAAACCAACAAGACACAGTTGTTCTTTTTTGGTATAAAGGAAACCAACGTATTATCGTGCGTAAATCCAAATTTACAGGTGTTTATTGGTTGCTGTTTAGTTTGTAAAAATGCTGGCGGAATTTCGCGCTTATTCTTACGAAGTGTTCCAACATACGTTATACCAACCCGTTTCAATTCATTCAACAGCTCTATAGAAGAAAACCAATTATCTCCTGTTAGATTTCGATTTGTATTGATGATCGGAGAAATTAATTTGAGTACACTACGTGTTGGAACTGAAAGTTTGTTTGGATTGGGTTCGGTTGTCTTTCCTGTATAAATAAATGAATTGATCAGATAATGCATTTTCGAATCGCATAAGCACATAATTTTGATGCCATATTTTTTTGGTTTACTCTTGATATATTGGCGAAAAGAGCAGCGGCCGCGAAATCCAACAAGCATTTCATCTACAACAGCATATTCGCTGCAACTGTAATTATTCGTACAGTTTGCGTTGAAAATTTCATAAATTTTTGAAATGGCAGCAAGTTTATCACCATTGTCAATCCTGTTCCTTCTAGTTGTTTGATCGTCAAATCTTAGCACTGACAAAAGAAACAAAAACCGTTGTTTAGACATGACACCTCTAAAAATATCTCGTCTCGTACCATCCGTTGCAAAAAGACTTCTAGTATCTTCGTGGTTTGATTTAAACACTCCTGAAAAAATTACAAGTCCCAGAAATGCTTTCAATTCAATCATGTCTACATGTTCAACATAACTTGCCGTTGGTCCATAAGAAGAACTCGTTTCCGTTATTTTTGCATTTGTATGCTCTAGTATTTCATTTAGAATTTCTTCCGTAAAGAAAAGAGAAAATGCTTCAGAAGGTGTTCTTGGAGGAGTATTTACTGCCGGACCCTTTGCTCCCGGTCGAAGAGTGACTATATTAGAAGATCTGGTACGTGAAGTAGCAGGAGGATTTTTGGACCACTTATATCGATTTCGTCCATAGAAGTAACTTGTTCTTGCACTGACATCACCTAAGTCTTCTTCACTTTCGTTTTCAGATTCGACTTCAAATTCTGAACATGTGTCGTGATCACTATGTTCGCTTGCTGCATCACTCAAATCATCATCACGTTCATCAGGGCATTCACTTTCACTAACATCATCGTAAAAGTTTTCGGCAAGATTTGCTAATTGTTCATCAGTTAGAAACTTTATCATATTGTTTTTACTATTCAATACACGTATTATAGAAGGGAAATAAGGAACAAGTTGACGACGCTCTGGTTTGTGAGGAACTGAGTAAGAAATTTGTTTGAGTCGAATATTTATACGCCGTACAGAAATCAGGGGAAATGCCACTATTTGATTTGTAAAAAATCACCGAAGTCGAACATAAATGAGTGAATCCCCTGTACATGTAGGTACTATAATAAAAATCGCCGAATTGGAACGTATATAAGTGAATCCCCTATACTTACATGCACAACAACATCTGTGATTTCCCCAAAAGAGGACGAGGGCTATTATCACTATAAAATTCTAAATCATTGGTTAGAATACACTACGCTATTTTTGAAAAAAACAAACGTAATTGCTATCGTGGGGTGTTGAGACACCCCAAAAGCTATTTTTTGCTAAAACTGTAGAATATGGTAAATAATAAATTACACTATATTACATATCTCATTTGCATAGGCGAATACCTGGAACCTTAGAAATGTGACAAAAATAGTTTTAGAAAAAATTTAAAAAAAATGACCTCTGGGGTTCCGAAACACCCCACGATAGCACTTGAGGGTTAAATTGCTACAAAACAAAATTGATTCTCCATCCTTGCTTGCTGCGGTTAATTTTAATGTCCCAACGCACAGTACTAGATATGGTGCTATAATTAATACACCAAGGGCTAGGACGAACATTATGATGAAGTCTCCAATTTATGTTATGACAAAGAACTTTAATGTCTTCTATTCCAATTACTTGGAACTGTAAGTTATTTATGTTTCTTAGTACTAAGGTTTTTGTATTTTTGTATCGCTATTTTGCTCGCTTATTTATACTTTGTAGCTATTAGGATACTGCACATGTATTTTTTTTTTTCTTTTGTATTAACTTGTCCTGTAATTGGCTTTCGCTGTTGGACGAATAAACTTATTATTATTATATAATATTTAATTATTATTAATCAGTGCTATGAACTGTCCACAACTTCATTTAAATTAACAACTTCTTATTTAGAAACCTTAACTCGAATAAAATGTAAACAGTTCATCGACAACTCCTTATTATAATTTGCTACCTTACTTCATTAGTTTATACGTCATTCGACCATCGAATGTAGACATTAATATCCGTTGTTGACACGGCGGTGTTAATTTTATTTGCACTATTTATACGGTTAGCGAATTGCGTTGGAGATGTGAGATAACATCGTGACCGCGAATAAAGACTTTCTCTGGGTAAACCGCGTACATTTTTTATCAGATGGAAACGATAATAACTCACGTAAGCGTCGCTGTGTAGAAAATCCGCCGGTCGATTTCGTCCTGGAAATTTCGCATACACGTCAACGACATTTTGTTGCGTCTGCATGCAAGCGCTTTTCTAACAAGCATTCGCATTAATTGTACGTCATTTTCGGTAGTTGGACAAACCATATTCGTACAGCTAACAAGTGTCTGCACACGTCTGCACGTATGTTTGTGTGGAAACTACGAATTATGTTGAAAAGTATTCCGTTAGGGTTTGAGGAATCCTTTTAAATTAATATGTTTAGGATGAAATATGTTTATGACTTTTGGTCTTTCGACAAGTGTATCACAGTACTGTTGATGGAAGTAATAATTACCATTTGATGTAACCTTTCTACTAAGTAACAAAAAGTTCAGAACACTTAAAGAGAGACAACATTTCTTTTTTGTTTTTATGTCACGTTTAAAGAATTATAGGTTTATTAAAAGAAAACATCCAGGACTATTGCACGAGCGCCTTCCAACAAAAGCTAGAAGCCTAGGATTGAATTATTACCTTCTAACATTCTGAAGATATCTATTGCCTCTATTGGTTTTGCCGCATTGGAAAGTACTCACTTAGAGGCGATGTTTCAACACATACGTTGTTGCATTTACAGTATTCTAAATTATGTAAAGATAGGCGGGCCCAGCCTGACACGCCGTCAACCCCGCAGTTTCGGTTTGTTGATGTCATCCATGGTTTTCCAACCACGGTTTATCACAGACACTTTCATGTGTGATAGATCGCCGTACGAGATCGGTTGATTGCACTAAACGTCGCGAAAAAATTGTAAACCGAACTAGTACAAGCTTTATATCATTAGAAAAGTTTAAGAATAATATTTGACGTTCCTTTACGTTGACAATCTACGGATTAGTACAATCCATATTTTAATTATAAAGTTATGACTTATTATTTCACTGCAATCTGATAAATATGAAACCAAATGAATAGTTCTGAACGGAAGGTGTGTTTTTGGCTACTGTTGCCATTAATACTTCATGTTTACATAAATATACTGTAGAGGATATTTTAGTACACAATCCTTGAAACAATTCTACCAGTAAACTCGATTGGATCGTCGTCAGCGTTGGTGAAAAGATATAAAAACTGACCAGAAGTGGCGTTTTTCATTTCTGTTGCAGTATGCCATCTTTAAAACAACTCTACCAGCAAACTCCATTGGATTGCCGTCGGCGTGGAGAAAGAAAAAAAAACTGATCGGAAGTGGCATCTATCGTTTCTGTTGCCGTTAAGACTTCGGACTCACAAAATATGACTACAGAGGATATTTCAGTAGAGATTTCAGTACGTTATCCTTAAAACAACCGTACCCGCAAACATATAATAAGCAATAATGAAACAGAAAATGGAAAATCTACTTCTGGTTTAAATGTGAAATATTTATCCTTCTGATTAGGTATACGCCCAAGCCGAAATTTAATCAAAATTAGCGAATATGTTAACTTAATAGTTCCCGCAATCAAGATCAAATTCTGATGCCAAGAAATAAGCGAACATGACCATTACTGCCAAGAATACCAATTTAAATTATCCGCGATATTTAAGTACTTTTGCTTATATATTCTTTAAATATTTTTCAGTATTAAATTATGAATGGACTTAACTTACATATTATATTACATTTAAAAGAAAATACTAAGGTACCTACTACGTCTTCCAAAAATAAAAGTTTGGGAAAAAACATGTGAAATATTAAAAAAAGAAAGCGAAGGGACTCGTCTGGCCGAGCCGAACGGACCGCCCGTCTCATTTTAAAAAAGCCCGCCCGGGCTCGCATCTGACATGTTTCGACCCGACCCGCCAAAACGGGTCCATAACCGTTCCATAACCGTTCTGCTTTGCTGATCCATAACCGTTCCGTTCCGGAACGGATGGATCAGCAAAGCAGAACGGTTATGGATCAGCAAAGCGGAACAAAAATAGGATATATAACGAGCAGCAAAAGACAACAACAGCAGTCTTTAGAAATCTTCTGAAGAAGCTGACAGGATAGTCAGCGAAACGTCAAGTTAAAAATCAACTACACGACATCACCCGAAAGACATTTCTACAATGGATTACGGTCGTGAAAGCCTACACTCAACTAAAACTAAAATCTTAATTTTAATTCTTATTTACTCTCTATGTTTTGCTTTCCGGATTCATCGAGATTTGAACCTGCGACGACAATACCACCTCCTTTGAAAGACGGCCTCTCTAACCACTTTATAATTTAATATGTTTGAAGTGTTTAATAAATACATGTCCGGATTAGAATATCCCCTATTTTTATTTTTTATATTGCCGTATTAGTTTACTTATTTTTCAATCTAAATTTAATCCTCGATTATCCCCACATCATTTGCATCTACTCTCTTTGCAATATATTAATATTTTATTTCCTTTATTAATCCTTTATGACATCCTGTTATAGAGATGATTACTCAAATACACCGAAATCATTGGAATTGCTTTAGGAATGTATTTTATTGTAGCAAATTATTATATCTTAATTTAGTTTAATTTTTGGAATTCAGCAACACCTGGAGTTCAAGCAATTTCGGTAATTAACTAAATATTTGCTTTTCATTCCATTCGTACCGTTAGGATTCTGTGGTGGGGAAGAATTTATTTAAACACGAAATTGAAATAATGAGATCAGTAGGAATTCTTCTAACATGGATTTATATTCTATTTCATATTTTAAGGATTTCGGTTTTGGAAAAATGATGAGTCCAGCTATGTTATGTTGGACACATAAATCGGCTGGATGATAATCTCGTAGGTGAAATGGTGAAAAATCCAAATATTACAACAAATAATGAAGAGTAAAATGCACAATTTAACGGACAGGTTTTAAAATAATTAGTGAGGTATTTTCATGTATTATATCCTAATTAAAAGTTTGCCACCCGTTGATTGGTATACAATGCGTACAAAACATTACTTAAAACGCGTTAAATATTAAAAACTGTTGTTCATATTTCAAGCTGATAGAGCTTTGGACAGCATACTAGAATATTATGATTCGGAGACTGAACAGATGAGAAAAGTTTCACGTAACATCGAAAAGAGACGGTCTTTCAGATATACCTGATACAAATTTTCAAAATACAGCTACTTGATCAACTGAAAGATCACAGGATATATAAATTCAAAGTAACATTGAAAATACACCCATCTAACAAACTGCAGGCCACCAACCCGAAATTGAAAATCTACTCTTTTTTTGCGGGGACATTAGTAAATTGATTTTACCTGTTCACACTAGCACCAAATTGGACAACTTTCAAGAAAGCATAAATAAAAAGAAAATGATTAATGCTTATTGATAAAAATAGTAATGTTTCTGGTTTCGAAAACTTCTTCAATATTGTTGTACTCTCCGATGATATTTCACTACGTTTTTTTTTTCCCATTTAGCTTTGCTTCCGTTTTCAACAACCGTGTTTGAATATTTTGAAAGTTAGTCTGGTGCACAATATTTTGAGGTTAGAAACGACTACAAATAATATGCCAGCTTTAGCAGGTCATTAGCGTAAACAGCCTGCAAATTGTATTTACACGAGGAAATACAAGTTGTTTGAATAAAGATCATATGGAGAGCTTATGCGGGAGTTGGTGATCTACAAACCACCTTTCTATGTTAATGAAATGTAGACCTCTTAACTAAAGACTATATGCAGAATATACTTGCTTTTTACTTCCCGTTAAATGCCTTATGTAATCTCTGCAATTGCAGGTATTATGCAGTATACATAGATGTCATCTGATGTTGAAGGTGACATGCCGATTACATCTGTTATTGCAGAGCCTTTACAGGTTATATGCTGCAGGAATTTCTAGCGGATCTTTATTACTTGTTTGATCATTCAAATAGCGCAAATGTCTCAAATCTTGAAAGTATGGTCTTAGTTTTGGAGGAAAAACTCTAGAGAATTTTTTTTGCGGCATTTTACTACTTTACTTCTTGTTTTTCAATAACTTTTTTAGATCATATGAAAAGAACCTTGCGATTTAAGGTCTCTCCAAGCTGATTTTCAGCGCTTTCTTCATGGTCTGCCACTCGTCGTTCTTTCCACCTGGCATATCCCAGTCAGAATTCATATCCGGTATCACTTTGATCTTTTGTGAAACAAAAATCCATTTATCAGATACCATCGATTCCTTTATTTTCATCAAAACCACTAAATTTGATGGCTAAAGATCAACCACCTGAAAAGAAGAAAATAAAAATACAAATGAAGTCTAATCTATTTAGTGCCACAATGAGAATTCTTGATCCCCTTTACAGGAAACGTCAACCTAGTATAAAAAAATGTCACATCCAGGAAAAGTAAATTAAATGGTCGCAAAATCACACCAATATGTATACACATCTACAAGTAAGCTGTAGCATGAAAAATTTCATTAAAAACATATAATGCGCGAGGTTTTTTATGGGTATTTGCGCTCTAAACTAATGTAATTATTGAGTAACGTTGTACGGTAAACGAAAGTAAATATTTTTAAAAGATACCCGACAGAACACGTAACTAGAACATACATATTTATCTAAATAAGTGATCTATATAATAACAAAATTTCCAATTACTCGCTGGGAAATTCAGAGAACGTAGATAACGGCAAGTACTTTTCGGTAATACCTGCTTATTATACACACTTTTTTACAATACTGAACTGGATTTGATTTGTTTCTGCAATAATTGAATACACATATTGCGAGCAATTTTATAATGGGAAACAGCGTTACGACAAATGATAATGCAGAGCAATTGTCCTAACCTTGCCTTTTCGGTAGATTATTATGAACTATAAATAGCTAAGAGCAATTATGGAGGTATTAAAAAGAATAAAGACTAGTATTTATCCATTATGAATCATAATAACAAATTACTTTTCACTGTTAGACTGCATTATAGAAATTCTTTATTTGGATACCCGGACGAATCGAACAATAGCATCAAAGCAGGATTTATTACCAGCTAAGTTACACCTTCAAGTGCCTGTAACAAGAAGAAATCGCAATTTCTGTACTTGCAATATATAGGTTCGTTTCAACATAATATTGGAATCAGTTCGGAACCGTATGAAGTATGCTCAAAGGAAATTGGCGTTGCAACAACAGTAGAACTAGTTCCTAATTATTCCAAGATCGGCCAACAAACACCGAATTATTTCTGAACCGATTCAAGAACGCTGAAATCGGTTCCTGATCCTGATGATGAAATCTGAAAGATGTAGAACTTTCTTAACGCATGCGCTTAAAACCATTCATTACTGATTGAAGTACTTTGAAATGTTTCTGTGTTCAAACAAACCTATGAATCCGGATCTGTACATTAGCCATTTGCAACGCTAAAAAATATTTATAGTTTATGCATAAAATCGATCAAACAAAAAGGAAAATATGACTATAAAGCAGGTAATTCAATGAAATGACACATTTCACAGAAATTTACACGCACGAATACTTACTGACCGAAACAATAAATCATCGTCACGTTGGGAAAAGGTAACATAAAGTGGTTTACAATTTATTTATTTACAAATGTATTTAACTTCAAAAGGTTAGATTGCTTTTGGTTTTGTGAAATTAGAGCGTGATTACTTAGAAGTATAAATATTGAAAAAATTCTGAATCGAACAAATTTCCAAATAGTTGCAATATTCTATTTAGCAAAATTGAGAAAAATCATTTGGAAGTCAATTATACAAAAAAAATATTAACAAAACTTGCCTGTACTACTTCTTAAAAAAAATGCTTCAATATGTTGCCGATTTTATGTGTGACACTATATATTTATCAAACATAAAAATACCAAGCAATTAGAAATGTGTTTCATGAGGTAATTTTCATATATTTTATTTTTGGAAAACGTAAAAAAAATATTAAACTCTATCATAAGTGCTTTTGCTATCAGCGACTAGGAAAAACCCCTACGATAAGATAAAGATATGTGAAAAGAGTGTAGGTTGTTAATCATAGGCCAGACCTTTTGGCATTTTATCAATGTATCTATCAAAATTATATCTAATTTAGTGAAAGACATTATGTAAATGGTATATAGTGCACAAGCTGAGTGTGAAATTATATTATATTATATTATATATATATATATATATATATATATATATATATATATATATATA